>CM059294.1:13475000-13692500 GCA_030340665.1 Neosalanx taihuensis
TGTGCGCCCGGATTTGAGGGTCCTGAGATTTGACGTTTTGTGCGTGTGAGCGCCTTTCGGCGTGCGTGACGCGTGCGTACGTGTTTGTGCAGCTTTAGGAAGAGATATTCCGCTTTTACGAGAGTCATAGGTCAAGCAGGTTCTCCGGTCCTGACCTGCAGATCAATAGCCTCCATAAGCTCATGGAACACAGATATTGATTTATGAATATAAATCTCATGTTGTGTCGTATATCTAGGGTTCACATACAATCTCTCCCTCTCTCTCTTCTCTCTTCCTCGGCCTATGCCTGTTTTGCGCTCTTTATCCTCCCCCCCCCTGTACGTGTTGCTGCGTGTTCGTCACTGTATGTGTGTGCGTGCTACTACGTGAGTGTGTGTTCCTGCGCACCCCTGCAGATGTTTCCTGGCCCCCACGCCTCCCGCCAGCTGCTCCGCCCCCCTCCCGCACTTAATTAAGATCCTACGCCACGGCAGGAGAGAGAACGCAGGCGTGATTACGCACACACACACACACACACGTACACACGTACGCGACACACCCTCACGCAACACCCCGCACACAAACACGCAGATATCTGCACAAATACACACACATAATGCACACACACACACACAGAGATGCATGCAGTGGCATACACACAGACACCCTCACAGCAGTGCTCACCAGTAGCAAGGCCCATTAGCTGTGTGCTCAGTCCGAGCTGCAGTCCTTGGAGCCCTGTGGAGGTTCATCCAGCAGACATCAAGACAACTCACACCCAGCCTCCGTCTGTCCTCCCCCCACTGTCTATCTTCCCTCCTCCCCTCTCCTCCTCTTTCCTTCTCTCTCCTCCTCTCCTCCTCTCTCCTCCTCTCCTCCTCTCCTCTCTCCTCCCCTCCTCCCCTCTCCTCCTCTTTCCTCCTCTCTCCTCCTCTCTCCTCCTCTCTCCTCCTCTCCTCCTCTCCTCTCTCCTCCTCTCTCCTCCCCTCTCCTCCTCTTTCCTCCTCTCTCCTCCTCTCTCCTCCTCTCCTCTCCTCCTCTCTCCTCTACTCCTATCCTCTTCTCCTCTCCTCTCTCCTCCTCTCCTCTCTCTTCCCCTCCTCTTTTCTCCTCGCTCCTCCTCTCCATCCCATCTGTTTATCAGCCTCATCATCTTAATAAACAATCACTTACTCCCGTTTCTTTCACACACACCAACACCCACACACACCCATGAGAGTGTGTATACACAGTGCGGATAGTTCATAATACCCTAATTTCCGTTCTCCATGGCGTGTGGAAGGTGTGCTAGATAACCTGATTTATCAGGCTGTTAGGGGGGGCTTAGAGGTATTACTGAGTGCAACGTTTAAACAACGCCACCTCACTAATGGATTTCAAAATGAATTTGTCAACACTGAAGGCCGTGAATACAATTAGCTGGCTGAGAGGGAGGGCACAAGGCGTGTGTGTGTGTGTGTGTGTGTGTGTATGTGCGCGTGCGCTGCTCACAAATGTAGTCTGATCACCTCCTGCCCATACATGGTTTTCGTGAATGACCCATTCAACACCGCACCCCCCCCAACCCCCACCACCACCACCTTGATATTACCTAACCTCCCTCCCCCCTCACCACCACCACCACCCCTCCAGCCCCTCCCACCCTGAGAGAGAGCAGCACCGTACCCCTCCAGCCCCTCCCACCCTGAGAGAGAGCAGCACCGTACCCCTCCAGCTCCTCCCACCCTGAGAGAGAGCAGCACCGTACCCCTCCAGCTCCTCCCACCCTGAGAGAGAGCAGCACCGTACCCCTCCAGCTCCTCCCACCCTGAGAGAGAGCAGCACCGTACCCCTCCAGCCCCTCCCACCCTGAGAGAGAGCAGCACCGTACCCCTCCAGCTCCTCCCACCCTGAGAGAGAGCAGCACCGTACCCCTCCAGCTCCTCCCACCCTGAGAGAGAGCAGCACCGTACCCCGTCTAGCCCCTCCCACCCTGAGAGAGAGCAGCACCATACCCCTCCAGCCCCTCCCACCCTGAGAGAGAGCAGCACCGTACCCCTCCAGCCCCTCCCACCCTGAGAGAGAGCAGCACCGTACCCCGTCTAGCCCCTCCCACCCTGAGAGAGAGCAGCACCATACCCCTCCAGCCCCTCCCACCCTGAGAGAGAGCAGCACCGTACCCCGTCTAGCCCCTCCCACCCTGAGAGAGAGCAGCACCATACCCCTCCAGCCCCTCCCACCCTGAGAGAGAGCAGCACCGTACCCCTCCAGCCCCCCAGGGGGAGGATCTATCTGCTGGTCAAGCAGAGAAGTGGCAGGACCAGGGGAGAGCCCGGAATACTAATATCCCACTTACTCATCCTCTCTCTCTCTCTCTCTCTCTGTTTTACTCTCTCTCTCCCATACACTTCAGCTCTCTCTCGACCACCTCACCTCACATCTTGCTGTTCTCCCCCATCTCGCCCCTCTCTCTCTCGCCTCTCTGTGTCCTGCTAAGCCCTCTGCCCCCCCCCTCGGCGCCCCCCCTCTGCCCCCCCCTTTACCCCCTCTCACTCCTGGCAGCCACGGCTGAACAAAGCGCTGTAATTATGGGCTGGTCTCCGTGGCGCCCGGCCATCTTAAACACTGCGCTGATTAATTAAAGGGCAGGAAATCTCACCCTTGCCAGGGCTAACACCTCCCACCTCGCTACACACACACACACACACACCTCGCAGATTTCACCTAAACTTTCTCTTTGCTCCTCTCCATCTGACTGTCGCTTCTGAGTGTGTGCGCGTGTGTGTGTGTGCAGCTCCAACAGCCAGGATCATGGCAAGGATGAGACGAGGTGACAGGTGTGCTTCTGCACACTGCACCCTCCAAGCACACACGCACACACACACAGGACACGCACACACTCAAAACAGACACATAAACCATACATGGACGAATGAAAGTTTGACTTTCATTCAACAACACACAGCGTTCTAACTGTGTGTGTGTTCATTGAACTTTCCAAAGTTCTACTGTTGTATGCCAGTTGAACGGAGACTTCCAGATGTGACCCCACTGGTTAGTGACTGAACACCACTGGTTAGTGACTGAACACCACTGGTTAGCGACTGAACACCACTTGTTAGCGACTGAACACCACTGGTTAGCGACTGAACACCACTGGTTAGCGACTGAACCCCACTGGTTAGCGACTGAACCCCACTGGTTAGTGACTGAACCCCACTGGTTAGCGACTGAACCCCACTGGTTAGTGACTGAACACCACTGGTTAGTGACTGAACCCCACTGGTTAGTGACTGAACCCCACTGGTTAGTGACTGAACCCCACTGGTTAACGACTGAACACCACTGGTTAGCGACTGAACACCACTGGTTAGCGACTGAACACCACTGGTTAGCGACTGAACACCACTGGTTAGTGACTGAACCCCACTGGTTAGTGACTGAACCCCACTGGTTAGTGACTGAACACCAATGAAGAGCAGCTAAGATCTTCATTAGGCCGGCTAGCTGTTTTGTCACTTTCAGTGATGCCACACGCATGCATGCAGGCACACACACACACACACCATACATGCTTCCGCACACAAACACTCACACACACACACACTCACACACACACAGATAGATTACCGGAATGATCACCACCACATCAGGTCCTTACGGGTGTCATCACCCCCCGAGGGGAAAAGGATTTACACTGTCCTCACACACACACACACACCTTTCCTGTCTTGATGCTGATTCCTTGTGACATCCCCGCTCAAACCTGTAGTTGTGATTGTGTCACCTCCTAGCACAGACTTGATGAGGGTGACACACACACCAGTGACGAACCTCAGATAGATGAAGAGGCCAGCTGATGGTGTTTAGGGTGGCAGAAACCCTCCACCGGTGAAAATGAGTGTGTGATGAAGTCAGACAAGAGGAACAGGAAGAGAGGAGAGAGATTGAGGCGGACAGCTGAATGGTGAGAGAGAAAAGATGAAAGAGTGGTGGAAGGAAGAAAGAGAATGAAAGAGAAAGGTGGAAAGAAGGAAGAAATTAGAGGAAAAGAGAGGAGGATTGAAAAGAAGGCATTGGAAAATAATCAGTAAATATTTATTGATGGTAGAGAGAGAGACGGTTGATAGAAAGAGCAAGAGAACGATAGGGAGAGAAAGCAAGATGGAGAGAGATATGGAGAGAGGTGGAGAGGAGAGGTTATGCAGAGGAGGCGTGTCCCCAGGTCTAACCCTCCTCACATCAACACAATCAGGCGGCGGTGGCCAACGGCGGGTTGCCATGGCAACCTGGCGGCACAGCCTGCATGGGACAAAGGCTGGCGGGTCCCGTGTGCGTCCGTGTGCTGGTGTGTGAGTGTGTGTTTCTGCTTGTGTGTGTGTGTGTGTGTGTGTGTGTGTGTGTGTGTGTGTGTGTGTGTGTGTGTGTGTGTGTGTGTGTGTGTGAACGAGGCTGTGTGTGGTTTTGTGCGTGTGTGTAGATGGGTAGGGCCCTCCTGGGGCCCTCATTCGCCTGTCTCTGACAGAGACCACAGGAACCTGGCCTTGTGGTGGGGGGGCTGGGATGGGGGAGGGAGAGAGAGAGAGAGAGAGAGAGAGAGAGAGAGAGAGAGAGAGAGAGAGATGCAAAATGATAGAGACAGAAAGGTTGGAGTGGAATAGCTGGAGAGATAGTCCACAAGGACAGAGAGAGAGAAGCAGGGATGGAGGGAGGAAGGGGAGGGAGGGAGGGATGGAGGAAGGGGAGGGAGGGATGGAGGGAGGGAGGCAAGGTGGGAGTGGGGGGGAGACAGAGGGGGAAGGAGGGAGTCTGAGAGAGAGAAAGCAGGCAGAAGGGTTTGGTAGAGAGCCTTTCATGGATGAGAGACGTCTGAGGGAAGCAGGGGGAATAATAACATTATACCTGTCATGTGACCAGAATGTAGTACTGAATTAATCAACATGTTCCTAGAACGTAATCATAGAAGACTAGCTATGGTCCAGGCAGGTAGTATTATAATAACTGTGCTCCTGGCTGATAATATTACTATAATGACTGTGCTCCTAGCAGGTAGTATAGCTATAATGAGTGTTCTCCTAGCAGGTAGTATAGCTACAATGACTGTACTCCTAGCAGGTAGTATAGCTACAATGACTGTACTCCTAGCAGGTAGTATAGCTATAATGACTGTACTCCTAGCAGGTAGTATAGCTATAATGACTGTACTCCTAGCAGGTAGTATTATAATAACTGTGCTCCTGGCTGATGATAATACTATAATGACCGTGCTACTAGCAGGTAGTATAGTTATAATGACTGTGCTACTAGCAGGTAGTATAGGTATAATGACTGTGCTACTAGCAGGCAGTATAGTTATAATGACTGTGCTCTTAGCAGGCAGTATAGTTATAATGACTGTGCTACTAGCAGGCAGTATAGTTATAATGACTGTGCTCTTAGCAGGCAGTATAGTTATAATGACTGTGCTACTAGCAGGTAGTATAGTTATAATGACTGTGCTACTAGCAGGTAGTATAGTTATAATGACTGTGCTACTAGCAGGCAGTATAGTTATAATGACTGTGCTACTAGCAGGCAGTGTAGTTATAATGACTGTGCTACTAGCAGGTAGTATAGTTATAATGACTGTGCTACTAGCAGGCAGTATAGTTATAATGACTGTGCTACTAGCAGGCAGTATAGTTATAATGACTGTGCTACTAGCAGGCAGTGTAGTTATAATGACTGTGCTACTAGCAGGTAGTATAAATAGTCCTAATGTACGTGACTGTAACATTTTGGCAACCAGCCGTGAGGGCGAGGCCACAGATTCAATGACTGTAGCTATCTCTCTCCAGGGGTGGACTACACCAACAGAGATCTCCACAGGAACTACGTGAGTCCACTTCCTGTTTCTTCACTTCTCTTCCTCCCTGCCCTTATAATACACTGCAGGCATGTTGAATGAGCCCTGCTTGTTAATAGGACTTCTCAGAGATGTGTACTGTAACACAAAGTATTCCGCACAGCAATACGATAAAGAATATTCCGGTAAGAGAAGCAACTCATAGCACGATGAGTTGCGTGAGTGTGCGTTGTGTTTGTACATGTGTGTGATGCATGTGTGTGATGCATGTGTGTGTGTGTGTGTGTTTGTTTGCTTGCCAGGAGGCATCTGCCAGTTTTGACCTGCGTGCTTCTCTCGGTCTGTCCCATGATGCCATGCCTCTGAGAGACGAGGAGAATGAGTAAGCATATCCTCATATGTTCCTCATACGTTCATACTGTGTGTGTGTGTGTGTGTGTGTGTGGGGGGGGGGGGGGGGGTTGGATTGTGAGCCACTCACTTGTTCCTCCTTCTTAATCCAGCCATGGAACGCGGTGTGCAGGGGAGATTGCCATGGAAGCCAACAACTCCTACTGTGGTGTGGGTGTTGCCTTCAACGCTAGGATTGGAGGTCAGGCTGTCTCTGACCCCTCAGCCCTGCCCCTTTGACCCCTCACCCCTGCCCCTTTGACCCCTGCCCCTCTGACCCCTCACCCCTGCCCCTCTGACCCCTCACCCCTGCCCCTCTGACCCCTCATCCCTGCCCCTCTGACCCCTCACCCCTGCCCCTCTGACCCCTCACCCCTGCCCCTCTGACACCTCACCCCTGCCCCTCTGACCCCTCACCCCTGACCCTCTGACCCCTCACCCCTGCCCCTGTGACCCCTCACCCCTGCCCCTCTGACCCCTCATCCCTGCCCCTCTGACCCCTCACCCCTGCCCCTCTGACCCCTCACCCCTGCCCCTCTGACACCTCACCCCTGCCCCTCTGACCCCTCACCCCTGCCCCCAGGTATCCGTCTCCTGGATGGTAATGTGACAGACTCCATGGAGGCCACGTCCCTGACCTTCAGCAGCCAGGTGGTGGACGTGTACGTGTGCAGCTGGGGCCCACAGGATGACGGCAGGGAGATGGCGGGGCCCGGCAGGCTCACCCAGCGGGCCCTGAGGCTGGGCACACTGAAGGCACGCACACACAGGCAGCCCAGTACCAACACACCAGTACAGAGACACACACAGGCAAAGACACACAGACACACCAGTACAGAGACACACACAGACACACCAGTACAGAGACACACACAGACAGCCCAGTACTAACACACCAGTACAGAGACACACACAGACACACACACATTCACACCAGTACAGAGACACACACAGACACACACACATTCACAGACACACCAGTACAAACAAAGACACACAGACACACCAGTACAGACAAACACACACAGACACCAGTACAGAGACACACAGATTCTGATAACATACACACCTGTACAGGAGGGGGGCGATCCAGTAAGCTATGGGGTTTCTCTGCAGGGTCGAGGAGGGCGTGGCAGCATCTTCGTGTGGGCGTCAGGTAACGGGGGCTTGGCCGGTGACCACTGCGGCGCCGACGGATACGTTAACGACATCCACACGCTGTCCATCGGAGCTGTCACTCAAAGCGGTAGCCCCGCCTTCTTTGGCGAGGCTTGTCCAGCCATCATGGCGGTCACTCTGACTGGAGACAGTCTGGGGATCACTCTGCCACTGGTGAGACTGCCGCTGGGTACGTGTGTGTGTGTGTGTACGTGTTTGTGAATGACTCTTCTTTTGCTCCCACACTATGTACACAAATACCACACACACACACAAAGTGTTAATTGGAGGTGAATCACGGGCAGGAAAAGAGAGCGAAGAGGAGGATGGGAGAGGAGGAGAGCGAGGTGTTGATGTTCAGAGGTGTGACAAAGGCGAAAGGCAGGAAGAGACTATGTGTCACTTCCAGATGCAGGCACAGTCACACCTCCCTCTCTACCAGGGCGGCTCATGTCACCCCAAACAAGAAAGGAGTCAGCGCCTGACTGGCTGGCTAGGACAGGAACGTTTAACGAGTCTTTGGTTCGTAAGCACTGCGTGTGTGTGTGTGTGTTCTAGGTGACTGTCTCTAACATGGGAGACGGCTGTGTCTCACACTTCTCTGGTACTTCCAGCGCTGCTCCCATCGCTGCTGGAATCCTGGCTTTGGTTCTGGAGGCCAAGTGAGTGTGTGTGTGTGAGTGTGTGTGTGTGTGTGTGGACATCACGTTCATCGCTGCCGTATGTGTGTGTGTGTCTAAAGGGGGACCTATGAAGGGTTGGCTTCCTTATTAACCCCAGGACCAAGGGTCAGACTGGTGCACCATGGGAAGGCAAACACACGATTGTTTAGTTCGCACCAATCAGGGACCTCTCTCTCTCTTTCTCTCAGTGTTTATGTCTCTCACTCTCTATTTCTTTCTTTCTCTCGCTCTCACTCTCTTTTTCTACTTTTTTTCTTGCCGTCTCTCATTGATTGCTGTCACGTAGCGAGAGACAAAATGTACAGTAAAACCCATCACCTAATATGTAACTGTAGGCCTAAGTGTGAGCCCCTTCTCTTCCCCTCCCCCCCCCTCCTCTCCGCTCCCCCCCCCCTCCCCCCTCCCCCCTCCCCCCCTCCCCCCCTCCCCCTCCCCAACCCCAGGTGATAGATTATTGGTGCCCTGCTCTGTCCAAGGCTGCTCATTCCTACATCGATCCTGCCTGTGGCTCATCTTAATTGGAAACGCAGTTATATCAAGCTTACACACACACACACACACACACACACACCGCAGAGTTACACTCACATCGTACCAACATATACACAGACACACACACATCCAACCAAGGCTACACCCCAGCAAGCTGCAGTTAAGATGAAGTTAGGAGCACAGTCCAGTACAGTGCAGAACAGTACAGTACAGTACACTAGGGTGCAGTACAGTTTAGTGCATTATAGTACTGTAGAGTACAGTCAATTACTAGAGAAGAGCTGAGACTAGAGTAGAGTGAGAAGACAGACAGACAGACAGACAGACAGACCGACAGCCAGACAGACAGCCAGACAGACAGACAGACAGACAGACAGACTGGCAGACAGACAGACAGACAGACAGCCAGACAGGCAGACAGACAGGCAGACAGACAGACACAGGCTGACTGACTGACGTGTGGATGGATGGAAATGAAACATAGAGGGTGTTTTGAACAGCAAGAAGCCTTATTTTCCAGACAAACAGATCAGTGTCATAGTGTGTGTGAGCCAGAAAGACCTCGCTGTGGTTCAATAATTAATTCCCAAGTCGAGGGTTCCACACAGCCTGATTGGGCTGATGTTTCTGTACAAAGGAGGCCGTTTGAAGTAATTTGTCCCAGAGAGAGAGGCTTGGAACACCACACCAGCTTTGATTTAGCAAAGCAAATTTAATTTTGTTTGCTTTATGCAAACCAGCCGGGGCTGAGAAGCAACTACTAACGGAATCACACCGCTCCGATATCTAATACTACACACAATACGCACACACATTCACACGCACACACACACACACACACACACACACACACACACACACACACACCACGAGCAACAGTTCACCAGTACAAACCCGCACCCCACTCAAACCCTTTGAAATCAACGCGTATTAATGACTGTGTGTTTCTCAGCTCTATTATTAGGGGAGTTCTGGTTGGAGTTATTTCTATAGTGCTGAACCCTCGGCTAGGTCCTGTTTTCAGATGGGAAGCTGTGATGAAAGCTTTCTCTTTATTCACTATTGTTGCCGGTTGTGAAAGGAAAGGTTATGGAGACGTGTTCTTACTGTTTTACGCGGCAGATAGGCAGACAGGTAGTCAAGCAGTTGGGTCAACAGACAGACAGATGGATCGACAGGCAGACAGGCAGACAGACAGACAGGCAAGCAGACAGATAAGCAAACAGGCAGACAGACAGACAGGCACATACACAAACAGGCAAACAGACAGACAGACAGACAGACAGACACAGGCAGACAGACAGGCAGGCAAACAGGCAGACAGACTGACAGACAGGCAGAAAGGCAGACAGACAGGCAGAAAGGCAGACAGACAAACAGACATGGCAGACAGACAGGCAGGCAGGCATGTGGACAGGTAAGCAGTAAGATAAGCAGGAAACAAGACAGACCGGAAGCAGATGTTCCTCAACACAAACATCAGCTATACTCAATTTTCAGGTACTTTGTTAAGAGGCCTCTGATTGGCTGCTGAATCAGCCAACCAGCTGCCCCAGTCTGAATGGTGGGCATGGGTGTCTCCGTCCGTCAGGTTCTCCATTCAAGTCATTTTCTTGGCCGGCAATGAGGGAAGGATAAAGAAAAGAAAAGACTATTTCCTTTCATGGTTCTCTGTCCTGAGAAAGCTCTCCTTGAAGGGCCTGTGGTGCATTGTGGGAAGCAGCAGAGTTAATATCCTGCCTCTCTCTGGGCTGTTAGAGGCTTAATTGGATTCCATTAGTGTGAGTCTGGACTTGACTGAGGTCTGCAGTCTGTCAGCAGAGAACGCCTCCCCTCTTTGTGAGGCTTCTCAACACTCTCTGTGTTCAGAGACAGTGATTAAGCCTGAATGGACCTTAACACAGGCTTTGTCCCACGCACTGTAGTCTGTCCTCCGCCAGTCTGCAGGTGGAGGGGGGGGGGGGGGGGAGGCAGTCGAGTGTGTCTGAGAGCATGTGTGTATGTGCGTGTGTGTGTGTTGGTTTGTTGATGATCTTCTCTCTCCTTCAGTCCCGAGCTGAGTTGGAGGGATGTGCAGCACCTGGTTGCCATGACAGCTAAGGTCCCTGACCCTAAGGAGCCCGGCTGGACCGTCAATGGAGCTGGGCACCATGTCCACCACAGGTACCCACACACACACACACACACACATACATACATACATAAACACACAGACGTAAAACCAATACTATAGTAAAACGTGTTTACGAGAGTTGACATGAGTGATCTTGGCAGGGTAGAGCTGGTCTGATTTTCACTTTCACTCCCTCCCCGCCCCGCACCCACCCACCCCTCTTCTCTCTCTCTCTCTCTCTCTCTCTCTCTCTCTCTCTCTCTCTCTCTCTCTCTCTCTCTCTCTCTCTCTCCCTCTTTCTCTCTCTCTCTCTCTCTCTCTCTCTCTCTCTCTCTTTCTCTCTCTCTCTCTCTCTCTCTCTCTATCTCTCTCCTTCTCAGCTCTCCTCTAAGGTGGAAGGCAGGAAGCAGAGAGAGAGCAGTGTTAAGCGTTTCAGACATCTTGTAAAGGTTTACAGCCTTTTTAACAATGTCAGCCCCGAGTCAGACAGAGTTTGTCCCTTTTCTTTCTCTCTCTCTCTCTCTCTCTCTCTCTCTCTCTCTCTCTCTCTCTCTTCTCTCTCTCTCTCTCCTTCTTCTCTTTCTCACTCTCTGTCCTTTAGATCCAGCTCCTCTATATTTCTCTCTTTCTCTCTCTTTCTTATCTCTCCCCCCCTCCCGCTCCCTCCCTCCCTCCCTTGCCTCCCCCCTGTCTCTCTCCCTTCCACCCCCCCTCCTCTCCTCCGTGTGCAGGGTGTAATGGAGGAGATTATGATGAGTGTGCTACTGTCTGTGGATCAGATGAATGAGAGGGTGATGAAGCAGAGACCACAGCGACTGCAGGCCAGGCGTGGACCTATAGGCAGGGCAGTA
This sequence comes from Neosalanx taihuensis, assembly GCA_030340665.1. Classification (NCBI taxonomy): domain Eukaryota; kingdom Metazoa; phylum Chordata; class Actinopteri; order Osmeriformes; family Salangidae; genus Neosalanx; species Neosalanx taihuensis. Next base: position 13,486,494 of record CM059294.1, read on the forward strand.
ACAGTAACTCAACATGAGGGCCGTGTGTGCGCGTGTTTGTGCATGCGCGCGTGCGTGCGCACGAGTGTGTATGTACGTGTGTGTGTGTGTGTGTGAGGGACAGATGGTAGAAGTGTAAAGCGTGGCTCTGATGGCAGAGGGAGGAAGAATAGCGGCATCCCAGAATGCATCTGTGACCTCCATATAGACTTCGGTAGCGCTGATGTCGGGGACTCACCCCCGGCTCCCATCGCCACGGCGACAATAAACATGTCAGCCGCCGCACGCTGGCTCAGATTTACAGAGCTGAGATACGGCAGGGCTTTTATTGGCCCACACACCTGTCACTCATAATTTATTGGCTGTTGCTAGCCCTGCTGTGATGTCAGTACCCCCTCCCCCCACCATTCTGAACAAGAAGGAGAGATGGGGGGGGGGTGAGAGAGAGCGAGATAGATGGAGATATGGAAGGAGAGAGGATTAGGGAGAAAAGAAGAAGGAGAGGGCGAAGCGGGCGCTCCGAGAGAAATGGAGGAGAGGAGGGATGAACAGGGAGGAGAGAGGACAAGGCGGATGGCAGAAGAAAGGCAGAGAGGAAGAAAGAGAGCGATGGTAGAGAAAGAGAGGGAGAGACAGAGAGGACCGGAGTAAGTGACAGACTGTCGAGAGGGTGAAATATGAGAGAACATTTCAATCCGTTTAAGAAAGAAATGATGCCCAGCTTGTGGAGCGCTATTAGAATGTTTACATTTGGGATATTTTGCTCTGGATCAAAATAATGAATTGCCTCTGTTTTCAAATTAAAAGTACATTACAATGCAATTAAATATGCAAATGAGCGCTGGCTGTCAGTGAGCCAGAAGAAGAGCAGGGCCCTGATGCATGAGAGGGGCCATGCAGTTAGGTGATATACTGAGTCACGATGGATCACCCTGCTACCATGTGTGTGTGTGTGTGTGCGCCTGGGTCCGTGTGTGTGTGTGTGTGTGGTTGTGTGTCTGGGTACGTGTGTGTGTGTGTGTGTGTGTGTCTGGGTCCATGCGTGTGTCTGTGTGTCTGGGTCTGTGTGTGTATGGTTGTGTGTCTGTGTGTCTGTGTGTCTGGGTCTGTGTGTGTATGGTTGTGTGTCTGTGTGTCTGTGTGTCTGGGTCTGTGTGTGTATGGTTGTGTGTCTGTGCGTGCGTTTCTGTGTTTTCTGGGTCTGTGTGTGTGTCTGTGTGTCTCGTTGCAATTATTTAGGAGGAATAAGATCAAGGAAACATAAACATTAATGACAAAGATGTTCTCCCCACTCTCTCTCCTCCAACCTCCTTCCACCCCCCCCCCAACCCCCCCTGATGTTATCATACAATACAGGGAAGCCATCTTTCTTCTGGGGCATATTATATGGGATGCTCCTTCTCCTTGGGCCTGATACATCATCCAGGTGGAGGGAAATTGGAGTTGCATGCTTACTCCCTCCCCCTCTCTCTCTTCCTCCTCTCTCTCTTTCTCTCTCTCTCTCTCTCTCTCTCTCTCTCTCTCTCTCTCTCTCTCTTCCTGCCAGTGTCTCTGGCAGAGGAGCTGAGCACAGTAAAACATCATTCAGCCATAACCTTCCTTCTTTGGAGAGAAAACACATATAAAACTATATAGTCTGTGGTTTATGACCCACCCCCACCACCCCCACCACCCCCTCCTCTCCCTCCCTCCCTCCCCACCCACGCCAACCCCCCACCCAGCCGGCCAACAGCACGCCAGGCTGATGGATGCTCCGCCTCACCCGCCTTTTAATTGGTCGTAAATTTGGGATCCGGGGAAACGCCACGTTCTCCTTGTCCCCGTGACGACGAGGGTGACAGAACAGCTCGAGGGGGTGTGTGTGGCGGGGGGGAGGGGAGGGGGGCGGGAGGAGGTGGCAAGAACACCTTAGATGTCTTGAATATTTTAATCCACCCAAACATCTAAGCCTTCCCTAGTCTGGGTGAGTGTGCGTGTTTGTGTTTGTGTGTGTGTGTGTGTGTGTGTGTGTGTATGTGTGTGTTCCCCCTGCCTCGTCGAAGTCCGTCTAGCTGTTAGTACCCCGGTTGATCTGTCCTACTCTCTCACACCCTCCTATACTTCCTACTCACACACACACACGTGCATGATCACCCACACACACACACACGTGTACTTACACACCCACACACATGTGCATGCACACACACACGCACGCGTACACACAGTCATTGTGGTGGGAGTCACAGAGAGAGGGAGATGGGTGAGTCTGATCAGCCCACTGGCTTCACCCCCAATTACTCATTCTCTTAAAGGGCCATTAAAACATAATTGCCTGGCGATTTACATCCAAGTTAATGTGGCCCCCAGATAATTTATGATTTTCCATAAGCCTTTTTCTTTTGTGCCGACAGAAAGAGAGAGCGAGTGTAATTTCCTGAGTCATGAAGAAAACCATGTTGGCAGCACAGTGTAATAGTTTAAACCTCGTCTCAGGCACATTCCACACTGCCCTCTTAATCCTCGTTATCACTCTCATTAGCCAGCGGTCAGAGGTCAGCTTGTGCCACGGAAACACAAACACAACACCCGGGAGAAGTGTGGGCGGGGGGGCTGGGTGGGGAGGGGTCTCTCTTAGAAGAGCATCAGCTCCTCCAGAGGAGTCAGCCTTAAGCAGCTGCCACCTCCTTTTTGAATCGTGCTGCGAGTGTGGAGAGACCAGCACCTTGGGATGGGTGCTGGAGAGACCGGCAGGGTGTGTTGGAGAGACCAGCAGGGTGTGTGTTGGAGAGACCAGCAGGGTGTGTGCTGGAGAGACCAGCAGGGTGTGTGTTGGAGAGACCAGCAGGGTGTGTGCTGGAGAGACCAGCAGGGTGTGTGCTGGAGAGACCAGCAGGGTGTGTGTTGGAGAGACCAGCAGGGTGTGTGTTGGAGAGACCAGCAGTGTGTGTTGGAGAGACCAGCAGGGTGTGTGTTGGAGAGACCAGCAGGGTGTGTGTTGGAGAGACCAGCAGGGTGTGTGTTGGAGAGACCAGCAGGGTGTGTGTTGGAGAGACCAGCAGGGTGTGTGCTGGAGAGACCAGCAGGGTGTGTGCTGGAGAGACCAGCAGGGTGTGTGTTGGAGAGACCAGCAGGGTGTGAGCTGGAGAGACCAGCAGGGTGTGTGTTGGAGAGACCAGCAGGGTGTGTGCTAGAGAGACCATCAGGGTGTGTGTTGGAGAGACCAGCAGGGTGTGTGCTAGAGAGACCAGCAGGGTGTGTGCTGGAGAGACCAGCAGGGTGTGTGTTGGAGAGACCAGCAGTGACGTGTGTTGGAGAGACCAGCAGGGTGTGTGCTGGAGAGACCAGCAGGGTGTGTGCTGGAGAGACCAGCAGGGTGTGTGCTGGAGAGACCAGCAGGGTGTGTGTTGGAGAGACCAGCAGGGTGTGTGTTGGAGAGACCAGCAGGGTGTGTGTTGGAGAGACCAGCAGGGTGTGTGTTGGAGAGACCAGCAGGGTGTGTTGGAGAGACCAGCAGGGTGTGTGCTGGAGAGACCAGCAGGGTGTGTGCTGGAGAGACCAGCAGGGTGTGTGTTGAAGAGACCAGCAGTGTGTGTTGGAGAGACCAGCAGGGTGTGTGCTGGAGAGACCAGCAGGGTGTGTGCTGGAGAGACCAGCAGGGTGTGTGTTGGAGAGACCAGCAGGGTGTGTGCTGGAGAGACCAGCAGGGTGTGTGCTGGAGAGACCAGCAGGGTGTGTGTTGGAGAGACCAGCAGGGTGTGTGTTGGAGAGACCAGCAGTGACGTGTGTTGGAGTTAAGTGCCCCATCATTCAGACCAGACACGCAATTAGATGAGCAGACGCTTTCAGCAGACAAGCCCAGAGTCCTGTCACTATAACTCAGACCTGCTCCTCCATGACTGCAGCTTATGGGGCAACACACACATACATTAACACTGACACACTCATTCACACTAACAAACACATAAAAACACACTCGTGTAACACAATGACAAACACCCGTGCAAGCAAGCACGCACACACACACAAACTGACATGCACAACCATGGCAACACCGAGACACAAATGCATTAACGATCACATTAGCTGCATCTTCAGAGAGGACAGAAACAGAGACCGTTAGTCACACAGTAAGCAGCTATGGAACCCAGACACACGCTGGTATGTTCCGCCAAAAATGTCACCGCTGTTGTCAAACCTCTAGGTGTTGCAATAGACAAACATCATGGACGGAGCTAACAGCCAGGCTCAATGTTGGTAGAAATAGTTAGAAGGGATTGTAACTGTTTACACAGGGAATTTGAGACCTGCTGATGGGCCTTACCTGACCAGTGGAGACAGACAGACAGACAGGCAGACAGGCAGACAAGCATGCAGGTAGGCAGGCAGGCAAGCAGTCAGATAGACAAACAGGCACACACATAGGCAGACAGGCAAGCAGGCTGTGTTGTGTTATCTCTGTGGTGCATTATACAATAGTTCAGTGGTTTGGGATCCTCGTTAACGAGGCCCGGAGCTCAGAGGAGCCTTGAAGGCGGGGGGGTGGGGGGTTAGTTGAGAGGTGGGGGGGTTAATAGTGGAGGGCAACCGTGGTAATGGATGGCTCTGTAAGTGAACATATGTTTCACCTCTGGGAGGTCACCCCCAGTCACACACCATCAGTCTCCTCTTTTATTTCATTTCCTCTCCTCTTCACTTTCCTCCTTCCGCAGGCTTTCTGTTCACCTCCTTCCCTCCCCTCCTCTCCTACCCTCCTCTCCTTCTCTCCTCTCCTCCAGGCCTTTGTGTTTAGATCACAGGTGGGACAACGTAGATGAAATACCACTCAAACCCCCCCACTCCTGAAAACCTCCCTGATCCACCTCCAACACCCAGCCCCTGCTGTGCCCCCCCTGCCGCCCCTACATGGCCCCCTCCCCAGAGCTGAGCAGGCAGCAGGCCAGCTACCCAGGGTACTGGGTACCAGCTAGCGTGGAGTGTGCCCGTCAGCCATGCTGGGGATTGAATCACTGCCAGCCTCTTGACAGGAGACTGAGATGATGGAGCACAGGGTCAGGGGAGACGCGGAGGAGAGTGAGAGAGACTGAGAGAGACAGGAGGAAACTGAAAGAGACTGAGAGAAACTGGAGGAGACTGACAGAGACTGACAGAGACTGAGAGAGACTGAGAGAGACTGGAGGAGACTGAGAGAGACTGGAGGAGACTGAGAGAGACTGGAGGAGACTGAGAGAGACTGAGAGAGACTGGAGGAGACTGAGAGAGACTGAGAGAGACAGAGAGAGACTGAGAGAGACAGAGAGAGATTGAGAGAGATTGAGAGAGATTGGAGGAGACTGAGACTAGAGAAGACTGAGAGAGACTGGAGGAGACAGAGACTAGAGGAGACTGAGAGAGACTGAGAGAAACTGGAGGAGACTGAGAGAGACTGAGAGAGACTTAGCTCTGGTGAGGTGGAAGACTGGAGGAGATTGAAGAATACTTAAAGACACACATGCACACAAACAGAGAGATAGAGTGAGAGAGAGAGAGTGAGAGAGAAATACAGAGGAGCGAGAAGAGAGAGAGAGAGAGCCCTTATCCACCTTCCCAAACGAGGACCAAAGCTTCACAGGCCTGAGGTTGTTGTGAATGGATGGCAGGAAAACAAGCTCTTCTGTGTGGGCGTGAAGCCATGCAGATGTGAAGGCCTGTGATGTATTAGGTGGGATTCAACTTTCGGAGCATGTGTCGTGTGCATGTACGTGTCTGTGGCTGCGCGAGGGGGTTTGATTGATGGGTCACTAGATGAAGTGGGTAGGCTGTGGGACTGTGACACTGCCTCGCCCGGAGGGACAAGGGAAGTAGAGCGATGCACTTCCTGCCGGGGGGTGGAGTCTCGCTTGGCAGGGGGGTTCAGCAGGCGGGCGACAGCCTACACCCCCCACCCCACCTCCCATTCCCCTCCTCTCCACCCACATCCACACACAAACACGCGATTGCACACAACGTGCACACAGGCAATCGAGAGCATGCGCACACACCATATTGAGAATGTATGCACACATACCCACACACACTCACCACACCCCCAGTGCTCAGCAGGAACAGGGTCCCCAGCTCTCACCCTCAACTAATGTATAATTCATGCTAAGCAGCGATTCTGGTGTGTTGCCAGGGGATACACTGAATTTCCGAAGAAATTCACCTTTTTCCCTCCTTTTGGAGATAAATTGTCCCGGTTCTACTCTATCTTTAAAGACAGACGGACAAACAAATAGACAGACAGACAGCCAAGCAGACAGACAGCAGACATATATACAGACAGACAGACAAACAAGCAGACATATATACAGACAGACAGACAAACAAGCAGACAGACAGACAAGAAGACAGACAGACAGACAGACAGACAGACAAGAAGACAGACCAACAGACAGGCAGACGTGCAGAAAGGCAGACAAGCAGGCAGGCAGGCAGGCAGGCAGTAAGGGATTTATTTGTTTCACAACATCCCAGACTGCTACTCTAACGGGCGAAAGAGTGAGTCCCCACCCCGTCCTGCCCCGGTCCGCCCTTCTGCGGGCCGTAAAGCATCATGGGATGTCGAGAGCCTCCCTTGTCCTCCTCTCTACTCTCAGCCAGTCCACCACAACAACAAGGACAGCACACCTCTCTGGATGACTAGGACTGGGCCAAATGCCAGCTGCAAAACCCCCACACTGTGTCCAACAAAACACTTAGAGACTGCGTGTGAACAACACTTCAGTAACAAATCACTGAGTGGGCTCTGGCACCACCGTGGCCCTCTGGAGCAGATCACCCTGACCGTCCGAGAGGGGCCCTCTCTCTCCTTGTGGGAAGGAGAGAATGAAGGGAGGGGGAGGGGGGGGACGTCCAGGCCCCTGTCTCTCTCCTCAGACTGTGTGTGTGTGTGTGCGCGTGTGTGGATCACCGATGCTGCCAAACCTCTCATTTTCCGCTGTCAGAGATTTCATTAAACTTTTAACTCCTCGTGAGGTAATTTATTTGGCATTTCAGGAGGACGGTGTTAGCTCTACTTACTGCTCCACTCTGCAATTTGGACACAGATGGACATGTGTCTAATAAATCTCTAAAAGCATTTTAAAGACAGTCCTGTTTCAGAGAAGATGAGACTTCAGGTTAGCAAAAGGAATTATTCTGCTTTGAACCCTCACATAGGCCTTTCCTTTCCTACGCTCTCCTTTCCTATACTCTCATTTCCTATACTCTCATTTCCTATACTCTCCTTTCCTTTACTCTCCTTTCCTATACTCTCCTTTCCTATACTCTCCTATATACTATCCTTTCCTAAACTCTCCTTTCCTATACTCTCCTATACTCTAATTTGCTTTACTCTCCTTTACTATACTCTCCTTTCCTATACTCTCCTTTCCTATACTCTCCTCTCCTATACACTATCCTTTCCTATATTCTCCTTTCCTATACTCTCCTTTCCTATATGCTATCCTTTCGTATACTCTCCTTTCCTATACTCTCCTTTCCTATACTCTCCTTTCCTCTCCTCTCCTCCATGGTGAAGCCTATCATTCGCTCAGTCCTCAGTTTCTTAGTAACTGGCTTCAGATGAATTTGCTGTGTATCTGAGAGCTGGATTTGACTCTGATTAATATCTCTGTAATGTGATGTCTTGTAGAACAATAAAACATTTAATTTAGGTCTGAATGTTGATGACTGGATAGGGGCCTCAGCTCTGTGGCCACTAATACATTTCTTTGATTAACAGTGACGCCTACCAGACACATGTTGTAAAACATGGGGATTATCAGCATTACATTCAATTAGATATGGAAATGAAAGGACTGTTGTCGGGGGATAGAAATGATGTGTGTGTGTGTGTGTTGAAGGCTGGTTTCTCTGCAGGCAGCTTCTCTGCAGGCCTGCTCTCTGACTGCCTGGTTTGGCAGTCAGTCAAACTGTTTCACACTTCACCCGTAGTCCAGTTCATGTCGCTTTTCAAGGCTGGAGATTTTCAAGGCCTGAGCCTTGTACTGGTGAGAGGGCTGTTTCAACTGCACTGTAACCCCAGTATTCCTTGTCCAGGTTCGGCTTCGGGCTGCTGGATGCTGCCCTCATGGTCCAGCAGGCAATACTGTTTAAACCCCGCCCTCCACAGAGGAAATGCTCACAGGAAATCAACTTTGACCCTGCCAGGTAGGTCCTCAAATAGCAAGGTGGAAAATCATTGGTTTACGTCCCAACAGTGACGTCAGGCTCCCCATGTGTCGAGGCATTTGATTGGCTGATGGATTTCTGTCCCTCCCAGGATCCTCCCCTCTGGAGGACAGGTCAGTGTCATCATCCAATCAGACGGATGCCTGGGGAAGGATACTGAGGTCAACACTCTGGAGCATGTTCAGGTCAGAGGAGGGGTGAAAGTTCAGGGGTCATTGTTGAGAAGAAGGGTTTACCTCAGTTTTTTATACTGTGCGTGAGACAGGAAAACATGGAAAGTAGTGTTTTCCCTGAAGATATGATTAAGGTTGCTCAGAAATGTCTATTTTATGACTGTGTTATAAGCTTTTGTTCATTTATTGAAGTATTTTCGATGTTTTGTTCTATAGTTCTTTCTGAACTGTCTTTCAGAGTAAGGTTTGCTTCCTTGTGACACATTTTTCCTTCGGAAAATGAGTGCTGAAGAAAGACAGTCACTCATGAATGTGTGTGTCTGCGTGTGCATGTGTTTGTGTGTGTTTGTGAGTGTTTGTGTGTGTGTCAGCATGTTACAGCCAGAAAGCGTGGGTCAGAGCTTCGCTGTGGGGTGTGATTGATAGACGTGTTGCCATGGGAACGAGGTGTAAACAGGAGTGAGCTGTCAGTCCTGGCACTGCGCTGCTGTCACACCAGATGTGCTGTTTGCGTGTGTGTGTGTGTCTCTCTCTGTGTATGTGGGTGCACGTGTGTGTGTGTGTGTGTGCGTCTTTAAGGGTACGTTGGGGGAAGGGGCTTAACGGTTTATCATCTCGCTCATATAGCCACATATCTAACATATCTAATACCCTTGGAAAGAGATCTTGCTGTCTCTTCCTTTACCCTCGTCAACCTCTCTCCTTCTCCTCCCTTTCGTTCCCCCGCTCCCTCCCTTTCCCCCCCTCCCCCCCCCCCCCTTTTCTGTTTGGCTCCTTTTCTCTGTCCCTCCCCCCTCTCGCCCGGTTGTTTTCCCTCTCGCTCCCTCTCCCACCACCTCCCTTCCCTAACGCCCCACACCCCCGCCCCACCCCCACCCCACACCCCACCCCCATTCCCGGTCATTCTCTTGCGCCGTCTCTCTCCCTGTCGCTCCTTCTGTGCATCCTTCTCTCCCTCCCTCGCCCCCTCTTGAACACCCCCCCACCCCCTCCGTCCCTCTCCCTCTCCCTCCCTCCCTCCTTCCCTCCCTCCCTCCCTCCCTCCCTCCCTCCCTCCCTCCCTCCCTCCCTCCCTCCCTCCCTCCCTCCCTCCCTCCCTCCCCCTCCCCCCCACCCTCTCCCTCCCTCCCTCCCTCCCTCCCCCTCCCCCCCACCCTCTCCCTCCCTCCTCCCCCAGGTGTGTGTGAGCCTCAGCAGTGTGTGTCGTGGGGACTTGTCTGTGCGGCTGGAGTCTCCAGCGGGCACGGCGTCGGTCCTGCTGGCGCCGCGGAGGAACGACGACTGGGCTGGCGGCCTGCACAACTGGACCCTGATGACGGTCCACAGCTGGGGGGAGACGCCCCGCGGGCCCTGGACCCTCAAGGTCAGATCGGGTCATCCGAGGGTCTCAAGGTCGTCCGCAGACCGTCTTCTCCCACCTTGACACGTTCAAACTCCCCCCCCTCCTCCTCCTCCTCCTCACGTCTTCACCCAATCAAGAAATCCTCCCTTCCCCTCTCTCCCTGCTCCACCTCTCTCTCCTCTTCCTCCCTCTCGTCCTCCCCCTCTCCCTGGTGGGTGGATGCAGTAGAGGGGGTCAGGTGGAGAGTCAGGTGATGATGGAGGCTCTATGACCCTGGCTGCCTCCGCCCCTCTCCTGACTCAACCCTGAAACACCCCCACAGTTCCTGGAGGCACCGAGGCCCCTGTATGCTGCATATCCTGTGCCTATATATATGTATACATATACGTGTGTGTCTGTGTGTGTGTCTGTGTGTCTGTGTGTGTGTATCTCATTGCAATCGTTGTAGGGTTATGCTGGAGAGATGAAAGAGACTGTCTATCTCCTAGACACAAACCGCACACAAACCACATATAAGCCATACACACACACACACCCCTCGCGCGTCCTCCTGCAGATTTACTGTCCCCTTTGTGACCAATTACTCAGGCCCAGTGCACGAAAGACAGCAAGAACATAGCGCACGCGCACACACACACCGACACACACACACCGACACACACACAGTCAGAGCAGGGATGCTCATTACCGGGGAAGTCAGTGTGCTCAACATACATTAACGCACACATCTGACTCCCCCGTCAGCTTAACACACTGCTAATAAGCACACACAGCATTTAACACGCCACAACTTAGCCTATAGCAACACTGCTAACCCAACCTACACACACATCAACACGCACACGCACACAGGATCCCACAGAACATGCATGTGGGCGCGCGCACACACACACATGCTAGGAGAATGGGGGATGGAGAGAGCAGGAGAGGAGGGGAGAGGAAGGGAGAGGAGAGAGGGGTTGAAATAAGAAGGTGGGTAGAAAGAGCAGGTGACCTTCCAGAGCAGGGAGGTCGTCAGGGTGAAGGGTCGTCCCAGAGCTGGACCCCAGCCACTAGCTAACAAGACTTTCTGCTGATCAACTTCCTCCACTTTCCACCTACCAGGAGCGAGCAAAGTCAAATTAGAATACCAGTCCCTCTCTGTCTCTTTCACTTTCCATCTCTCTGCATCTGTTTGTCTGTCTCCTCTCCTAATCTTTCGCTCTCTCTCTCTCTCTCTGTTCTGCATTGAGATAAGCATGGCGCTTACATAAACAAGGATTAAAAACATACATACAGTCCCACTTGTACAGACACACACACACACACACTCTTGGCAGTTTTACATGTCATATTATAGGTAATGATATTGTAAGAACACAACACACTTCTTCACAAACAGATCTCCCGTACGCCCACAAACATACACCCACAAAAATATAAACACATATCTATGTACACACACACACACACACTCTGGCCCAAGGTGGATTTCTAGAGGTGCATATATTTGCATGTATTTCCATATTTAATGAGTTTGGGGAGATCAAGAGATCCAAGTGCTCCTTTGTGGGTATTTCTCTCTCTCTCTCTCTCCCTCTCTCTCTCTCTCTCTCTCTCTCTCTCTCTCTCTCTCTCTCTCTCTCTCTCTATGGCCCTCCATGTGAATATCACCCACTGTGTGTTGGCACCTCGTCACAGATGGTCGGGGGCGAGGGCACCCTGTGGGCATGGGGTACCTTTTGTGTGTGTGTGGAGGGGGTGGGGGGATGGGAGTGTATGTGTGTGTGTGTATGCATTTGCATGCGTGTTTATGTTTGCGAGTGTACAGTTCTGTGTGTGTGTGTGTGTAGAGGGGGGGGGGGTGGGGGGGGGTGTTTGTGTGTAAATAAGAATGGGCGTGTGTGTTTGTGGGTGTGTAGCAATGTGCGCGTGTACGTGTGTGTGTGTGTGTGAGGTGTGTGTGTGCGGTTCCCTGCGTGGTGAGTGGCCACTGTGGCCCTGTTGAGGATGATTGATGCAGCTAAGGGAGGAGAGAGAGACCCAGGCTCTCTCACTGCTGAGATCCTGCTGCTTTACATATGTACACCCAGCAAGACTTCTACTGGCATCCTCCACTCTCTCTCCCTCCCTCCCATCCCTCCCTCCATCTCTCCCTGGCATCCTTCGCTCTCCCGCCCATTCCCTCCTCCCCCCCTCACTCTCCCCCTCCTTCTCACTCTTACTCTCTTCTTATCCCCTACTCTCTTTCTACCTCTCTCTCTCTCCCGTCACTCCCATCCCTCTCTCCATCTCCCTCTCTTCGTCTTTCTTGAGCACTTCCTGTCTTCCTCTCCCTCTTCTACTCCCACTCCTTCTCTGTTCTCCTCGTCTCTCTCTCTCTCTTAGTTTTTTTTTTTGTTGCTCTCTTTCTCCGTCACTCTAAACCATTCTGTCACCCTTTCTTGCAGTTATTTTCTCGCTCCCCCACTCTCTCTTTTTTCTCTCTCCCACCTACCATATCCTCCCCCATCTCTCACATCTATTTATCTCTCCAACCTGGTCTCTCTCTAACTCGCTCTCTCTCCCTCTTCCGGCTCTGTATCTCACTAACCTGGTCTCCGTCATTTAAACCTAGTTGGTCAGTCCCTCGCTGGTCGAGTCTCTTTAACCCGGTCTCTCTCTCTCTTCATCTCTCTCTCCACTGGTCTCAGCCTAGCAGGCAGGCTATTGATCCGCCCCTGTTGTCCAGCTGTTTGTTTACTAACAACAGATCAATACCTCAACCAGCTGGAGACCCCCGGCAACAGCATCTCTCTCTTTCTCTCTATCTCCAAAACACACACACACTCTCTCTGACTGTAAGTGATATTGAGCTAGTGAGACACAGTTATACTCTGCATTGGTACTGACAACAGCTTTATTTCTTAATTTAATAAGGTTGATGTGTAACTGGCAGGTGTGCGTCTGTGTGTGTCTGTGCTGGTGTGTGTGTGTTTATGTGTGTCTGTGCTGGTGTGTGTGTGTCTGTGCTGGTGTGTGTGTGTCTGTGCTGGTGTGTGTGTCTGTGCTGGTGTGTGTGTCTGTGCTGGTGTGTGTGTCTGTGCTGGTGTGTGTGTGTCTGTGTGTGTGTGTCTGTGTGTCTGTGTGTGTGTGTCTATGTGTGTCTGTGCTGGTGTGTGTGTTTGTGTGTGTGTGTGTGTCTGTGCTGGTGTGTGTGTCTGTGTGTGTGTGTGTGTGTCTGTGCTGGTGTTTGTGTCTATGTGTGTCTGTGCTGGTGTGTGTGTCTGTGTGTGTGTGTGTGTGTCTGTGTGTGTGTGTACCCAGGTGACAGACCATCTCGGTACGGTGGAGGCGTGCGTTAGGGAGGGGGGGGCAGAGGAGGCTGCTGGGGCCCTGCTCAGTCTCACGCTCACCCTGTACGGCACCTCCCACAGACCCCCCCGGGGTGAGTCTCTCGCTCTCCCTCGCTTCACCTCCCACTCACTCGTTCTCACTGTCTTTGACTCTCTCTCTCTCCCTCTCTCTCCCTCTTTCTCTCTCTCTCTCCCTCTCTCTCTCTCTCTCTCATTCCCTTACTCGCTGGCCGAAATCTCTCTATTTCTCTATGGGAGGAGGGGGGGGGGGGGTCACCAGGGGGGAGTGATGTGTAATTACTGTTTGACCCCCGCTCACACCCCTCCTCCCCTCTCCCTCCCTCCCCCCTCAGTGTGGGCTAGCTTCCTGCTGCTGCGGCTCTCGTTAGCGCGGCCGCCGGGGATGCTGGGAAGTCTTCCACCAGGTGGGAGCTGATCTGTGACAGAGACACTCCACCTCCTACTCTTCTCTCTCTCCCTCTCTCTCTCCCTCTCCCTCTCTCTCTCCCCGTCTATCTCTCCATCGGCTCCGTCTCTCCATCTCCTTGCCTCTCCGTCCCTCCTCTTTGAGGCTTTGGATCTGGTGCCAGTTCAAGCTGTTAGTCCATCTGCCATCCACACCAGGCCACAGTTTCAACTGTGAGCCTGCCACCACACACACACACACACACACCACACGCACGTACGGTCACACATGCACTCTCTCACCCGTCGCACACCCGCCGAGTCGCAATTCTCGTCACAGAGATTTTCACAGTGCATGACAAAGATGCAGTAAGTCCCATTGACTGGGTTAAGGGATGCCATTTTCACATTTTAAACCCTTTTCTCGAGGTACGCTGCACCTTCAATAAGGTCTCTCGCACCGATTGTAAGAGTGTGTGTGTGTGTGTGTCAGTGTTCCTACGGAAGATAACGTTCCGTGATTATGAGGCAGTAATTGAAAGGGAATGGTGTGTGTTTAATAGAGCTGTTGTTCCCTATAGTGTTCCTGGTTAAATCTGAGGAGATCTGAATTTACACACAAACACATGCGCGGCGCGCACACACAGATATGCACACACACACACACACACACACAGGCTCACACGCAGTGTGCTTTTTATTGTCTTGGTGCCAGTGTGTTTGTCCTATATCATGTCTGCCTGGGTTGCTTAGTGATGGAGGCAGTTTCTCCAGAAGATTGACAGGCTGTTAAAGGCTTCCTACCTGTGAGCTGTTATGAGGATGAGAAAGTGCAGTTTGTGTGTGTAGTGTAGTGTGTGTTTGGATGTGTGTGTGACACCGCAGACAGGAATGCCTGTATACCACACACGATCATAATATTACCCCCGCCCCCCCCCCCTCCCCAACATCTTTGGTAGAGTCTCAGCCTGGTGTAGTCTCCATGGGAGCGTACCATCCGGTTTCCCAGAGGGGGGTGTTAGTCCGGAACAGAGCACCTTCTCAGGACCTGGTCCAGTGGGCGTATGAGCATGAGAGACGCTGGAAGGTGGGCACGGACGATATTCCTGCCCCTCGCCATCGAAAGGTAAAGCCTTACACACACACACACACACAAATATATACATACACACATACAGTACACACACTAAGACTGTGATTGAGTGTTCCTATAAATCACCCGTGGTGCCTAATTTCCTATGGATTTCAATTTCCCCCTCTGGACAAATGTGCATTGATCAAGCTCAGGTGTAGAGCGGCCCAGGCATCGCTGACTCTGACACGCTGAAGAATGGCTCTCAGCCTGAGGAGTGAGTGTGTGTAAGGGAGGCAGAGAGAGAGAGAGAGAGAGAGAGAGAGAAAGAAAGACATGTGTGTGGATAAGAGATAGCAACAAAGTGACAGAGAACAAGAGAGAGAGAGAGAGAGAGAGAGTGCCTACAACCCCAGCCTCGCCTCGGGCTGGGGTCAGGGGCCGCTGGTGTCCTTCAGGAACCAGGAGATGGATGATACAGACGGGGGCGAGCTGGGGGGGACCAGCTCAGGCAGATGTGGAACACTCTGAGAGACTAGAGACGGCTAGAGACACACTGGAGACTCTACCAGGCTTCCTGACTACTCTATCAAGGCACTGCTGTCCTAGTCTGTGTGTGTGTGTGTATCTGTGTGTGTGTTTGTGAGTGTATGCTGATGTAGTCTCAAGTGCCAATACCTGTTGCAGGAAGATGTTGCTCAGAGGAACTTCCGGTGGGCGGTGCTACCTGGAGGGGAGGAGCCTTGGGATGATGACCACAGCGTGCAAGGTGGAGTGGGAGGAGCCTATGGGACGGGAAGCTGAACGTTGATGACAGGAATCATCTTCCTTGATGGCGTCGCCTGGGAGATGGTTGAAGACACCCCTCCATGCCAACTGAGAGGAGAGGCCAGATAAGAAGAGGGAGATAGTGGAGGCAGGGGCAATTTTCGTTTAACCTTTACTTAACCTGGTAGTCCTTAGAGGTCGAAAAAGACCACACCACCCCCCCACTACTGGTAACCAGCAACACACAGCTGTGTGTTTGTGACCCTGTCTGTGAAGACTGCCTCTTGTGTGCCTCTTGTGGGTACGAACGTGTGTAAGGAAAATACTGACTGAAAACACTGACTGTCCTACCCACCCCCCTACCCCCCCCCACCCCCAACCCCCATCTCTCTGTCCCCTAAGGGGGGAGGTTTTATGAAGTGTATGTTTGCTTAGTTCAGAGTTCAATTAGCCCCCTGTTGCCCACCCTGGTCACTCCTCATTGAGTTGGACAAACACCTCGTTAGATTTCAGCAGCACTAATTTCTCTCCATCCTCAAATTAATTTCAGATCATGACAAAATCCAACTCGTATCAGCGTGAGCTCCTTCCCAGTTCCCAGTCCATTAAGCTGTCTGGGGCTCGGAACCAAGGCTGTTGGTGTGAAACCTCACTGTGGCGATGAGAAGACCCTGTGTTCTCTTCATGTGTTAAGATGTGCATGGCTAATGACCAAAAAAACACATTTTCTCACTGAAATTCGTCTAATTATTTTCTCTAAACGAATAAGCTCTTTCCTGGAGAAAAAAAAAACCTACAGGTTTATTCACATTTTATACGTTCTATCTTTACTATTTCCCACGCACAAATGCACACACGCAAATGCCACAAGGTAGCAGACAAAAACCAGGCGGAAACAAGCCTGACCAGTATGGGTGGAAATTCTTGAAAAACTACTAGTGATAAAACTTGTCAGGAGGGACCAAGATCGGTGCCAGCTTCACACGTGTGGGAACGAACAGAAATAATAGTATTCATTATGCTGCTTGGCACACCAGGCTGCCAACCCTGGCATCACAGCACTGGCTGCGTGGATTACCTTCGTAATCTGTGCCCGCCATTGAGCGCTGATACAGGTGTTCATGTGCCAGATTCTGTCTTGTCTTCCGGGGGGGGTTGGGGGTGGGGGGTGGGGTGGGGGGGTTATCAGACTTAGCAGGGTAATCTGCTGTAAACGCAGCCTAGGGAGGGAGATCAGATGACAGCCAGCCAGGAGATCGCTGGTCGGTACTGCTCTCTCCTTCCCTCTCCATCGCTCTCTGGTGCGTCTCTCTCTCTCTCTGTCCTTCTTTCACCTTGTCTCCCCTGCTCCATCTCTTCGTCTCTCTGTCTCCTTCTCCTGCTCTCCCTTCCTCCCTTCCTCCCTCCCTCCCTCCCTCCCTCCCTCCCTCTCTCACTCCACGGCTAAACGACCATGGGTGGTGGTGATGCTAAGGTGGAGCTTTATGAGGTGAGTCACTTGTTGATCCGTGCGTCTGCATTGGAAGAGGTGGCCCATGCCGGGTTCCCGGTTAGCCTGGCAGAAAGACGTGATGAGGCTAACGTGGACATGATGTCCTGGCTGTTATTCAGATGAACTCCATCTTTCTCCTCACGGCCCGTCCTAGGGAGCTGGGCTCCCTCTGGCCAAGGCTCTGTGTTGTCGTCTGTGTCAGTCAGTCTTGCTCTCTCTTTCTTTCTCTCTCTCTCTTTCTTTCTTGGTTTCTTTCTTTCTTTCTTTCTTTATCTCTCTATCGCTGTCTTTCTGTTTTTATCTCTGTCTTTCTGTCTTTCTTTCTCTTTCTCTGTCTTTCTCTGTCTTTCTCTGTCTTTCTCTGTCTTTCTCTGTCTTTCTCTGTCTTTCTCTCTCTCTCTCTCTCTCTCTCTCTCTCTCTCTCTCTCTCCTCTGTGCTACATGACCCACCCGTCTCTTCAGTTTGTCATAATGGAGAGCAGAGCGGTACCCCTGGTCCCCTCTCTTTCGCTTTCATTCAGGTGGTCCCTCAATCTTCTCTCGCCCTCCGCCACAATAGACCCTCACCCCCAGCAGCCCCCCCCGTCCTCTCTCTCTCCGACCCCTCCCCCCAGAGCTGTGTGTTGGTAGGGGTGCAGTTTTAAGCAGGTCTTTGAGAGTCTAATTGCATTGGTCCGTCGCCCCTGAGAGCCTGCTCAGATCACACTGCTCCGTGCAGTGGGGGTCACGTCACACACACCCTCTCAGGCTCGCTCCAGTGTCCCGCACACAATACACACAATCAGAGCGCTCCCTCTCCTCTCCTAAACTCCTTTTCTCTCTCTCCCACCTCGCCCCCCCCCACCCCACAGCCCCTCCCCTCTCTCCCTCTCTGTAATTCTCCAACTCTCACAGTCTGTCAAAACCCTTTTCTAAGGGAACACAACTTTTTTCTTTTTTTTTGCATCACAGTCCTCAGCTAGCGACAGCCTGATAGTCTTGTTCTCATATGGGATGTTGCTTATGGTCCGGTTAGTTGGGTGGTGGCAGCCGATTCCACCAGAAGGCCGGTGCACGAGAGTCTTAACCTGACCTCGGGTGGCCTTGTGTGTGTGTGTGTGTGTGTGTGTGTGTGTGTGTGTGTGTGTGTGTGTGTGTGTGTGCGTGTGCGCGCGTGCGTGTATGTGTGTGTGCCTGTGTGCAGGTAATGAGCTCATGGCTCTAGTTATCCCAGACTTAGTTAAACGTTTCTGTTACACAGTCAGTTATTACAATGAAGCATATTTTTTCCAACATCACATATTTAACTTTCTCTTGTCGTTTGATTTTTCATTACATGAACCATATCTAGGAACTTAACTCTTTTTTTTCCTCCCTACAGAATTTGAACATGAACGAAAATCGCAGAGGGACATATGAGCTGATGTATGGGGCGACAGTTATCCTAATTAGACCGTTAAAAATTGAATCTTTACAGCATGCGGGTCATATAATTACTGTTAATTTAACGCTTAGATTCTTCGTCGTTAATTTTTATTCCCTTAAATGTAGTTTGGCAGCGGTTCTTGGCGCTCAAAAATAGACTTTATGTAGGGGGGAGCACGTTGGGCCCTTTCAGATGAATTAGCAGGGACCCCACAAGTCCAAATAACAAGACTGGCATCATTTATGCCTTGTTAAGCCATGTAATTGAACGACCCATAGTTTGCATATTACACCATTAAAATAATGTGCTGTGAGTCTCTCCCAACACGACTGTTTAAGACTGTGTGGCCATGTGGTAATTCCTCGAATTACAGCCCCTAATTACAGCAAATTGTTCTTTTCATTTGGATGATTTCAGTGTTACGCCACACAAATGATGTTCAATATTGCAAAGAATGAATTACTGAACCGTGCCTTGAAACTTTTTTTTCTCATTGGACTCTTAATCCTGCAACTGCAATGAAACCTCAAAGACATACCCTACAGTAAGATTATTAATAAAATGGCACATTATTCCCTTTGTGTCCACGGAGAGAGGATATAACTTAATACTTTATTGTGACTAAGCGTATAATAGTTTAAGTAGTTTGGCTGCATGCGACTTTTATACCGAGGAATGAGTCAATGTTATCCATAAGATTTTGATATGCAATAGGCTTATAACCTGATTTGCTAAATTTACAGTGTCTGACTATAGAAAGTAATATATCTTCCCGTTTGGGCCACGGTTAATCCAGTAGTCAGTTGTATATTTGTTGTTGCGTTTGTTTTGTACGTGTATGTTATCTAAAGCCTATTTCAATTTCATGTCGACCCAGGTGTTTGTACTTTTTCGATTTAATGATTGTTTCTCGATAGTTTATTGAACCACTTTTTGGAGTGACATTTATAGTTATAGGATCAATAATTTTCCGTCTGTATTGCCAGCTGTTGTACTTTAATGCAATCTCATTGTTGTGTATGATATTATATATATATATAAATAGAAGAGCTGGGTCGAACCTGGGATCTTTTTGATGCATGCCTTCTATCCAACTCTCTGTTAGATGTTTGAGACTAAAGAAGCAGGTTAAACTCTCTGTCTCTTCTCCCCGTGTTACTGCATCTCCCCAACTGTCCCTCTCCCCCCTCCCCCCCCCCTGCACCCTTTGTTCGCGCGGAGGGGCCCTCCACTCTAAATAGGCCTTTAGATAGTCACGAGGTGGGGGTGGGGGGTGGGGGCGAAAGGAGCTGCGGCGCGAGCTCTGTTGTTTCTTTTTTACTTCTCTCTATGGCAACCAGCAGCGGCTGGGCAAGAATGTTCCTCTGCTGGACAATGCCCTATCACACACACACACACACACACACACACACACAGGACACTAAGGGGACGGCAGCTGTGACGGGCCTGACACCTGCGCTCCCGCCGTGGACTGAAGCCCTCGCGCTAAGCCGCTCGCGCACGTCTGCCCGCGTGCTTTCATGCTGATAGGGCTGCCAGTGGGCCTGCTAGATTTTAATGACCGCTAAGAAGCGTCATATTTCTAGTTTAATATTGGTCACACAACACCAAGTGAATTACTGTGGCCTATGTCTGAATTCAATTTAGTTCACGTACACACACACACACACACACACACACGTGGAAGACAGAGAAAAGGAGGTAAGGGCGAGAGGTAGTGAGTTCCTAAAACCACAATGACATCATCACGGTGTTTGAAACGTCAGTGTGGGCCTCGCATTAAAGTTGTCACACACACCTCGTTACTCTTCATTCAGTCCACATATAGGTGCACCTGCCCCGGCCACCATCCAACCAAGCATCCACCTCTGACCTGATCAAATACACCAGCTTGTTGTACCATAAAAGTCTACCTCTAATTTGATCCCATTTGGATGAAGATCCTTGTGAGGGTTACTGTGTGACAAAATGCAAAACCGTTTAATAATTTTAACCAATACAAATTCATGTTTATTTCTAAATAGTTGTACAGCATTATTTAGACTAAGAAACAGCCAGGGATGTTTAACTATTAATTTGGCATATCACACACTACCACCCTAACTTTGCACACATCCAATTCACAAACGTAGGTCAAAACAACAATTTTTAAGTTTTCCAAAACTTTCAGAAAATGCAACGATCATCCCAAAAAACAAGATTGCACCATGAGATTGCCCACACATTTAATACATACAAATGGTATTTAATACGAAATACACGTATACTTACATTTAAACAATCGAATTCACTTACTTGAAAAATCAGTGACTCATTTATACTGATGCATTTAAAGCCTATATCCAATACTTAACCAATCATACTACTCATCTTCATAATATTCGTTAGACTAGAAGGCCTTGGACAGGATATATATCGACTGCGAGAATGGCAGAACTATTCCTTATAGTTCCATGGAGAATCTCCAGATCGGCGCCTTGTTTCCCATGCAGTACCCTGTCTCGCGCGTCCAGAGGTGCCGCAGAACTCGCTGCTCTCCCCGCGAGGGGGGGGTAAGTGTTTGATGAGACTCCCAGCCGTCCAATGAACAGGCCGTTGCTCTTAGCAACCACGTCCATCAGCCCGCGCGCCAACCAATGAGCGGGCGGGGCCAGGCGGACTCCAGGTGCGTGTCGCTGTGTCCACTTGGCACAGAGCCTGGGAGACGCCTGTGGCAGCAGCGCGAGCGGAGTTAACTGTCAAATGCGCGGTTTCTTTAACACGAGCTATCAGTCCTGCTCCGAGAGACATGGCGACCACAGCGTCTAACCACTACAGCATCCTCACTTCCAGCGCCTCCGTCGTGCACTCGGAGCCCGGGAACATGCAGCAAGGCACGCCGTACAGGGACGCGCAGACCCTGTTGCAGAACGACTACTCGCTGCAGAGCAACAGTCACCCGCTCAGCCACGCGCACCAGTGGATCACAGCGTTGTCTCACGGGGAGGGTGCCCCGTGGTCGAGCAGTCCCCTCGGCGAGCAGGACATCAAGCCCTCGGTGCAGGGCGCGAGGGACGACATGCACAACTCCCCCAGCCTCCAGCACCAGCAGCAGCGTCCGCCGCACCTGGTGCACGCGCCGCACGGGAACCACCACGACGCCCGAGCCTGGAGGACGACCACCGCGGCTCACATACCGACCATGGCAACTTCTAACGGACAGAGTCTGATTTATTCCCAGCCCGGGTTTGGCGGGAACGGACTGATCCCCGGCAGCGGACAGGGAATGCACCACCACAGCCTAAGAGACGCCCACGAGGAGCATCACAGTCCGCATCTCAGCGACCACGGACACCCGCCGTCCCAGCAGCAGCACCAGCAGAACCATCACGACCACTCGGACGAAGACACGCCGACCTCGGACGACCTGGAGCAGTTCGCCAAGCAGTTCAAGCAGCGGAGGATCAAGCTGGGCTTCACGCAGGCGGACGTGGGTCTCGCCCTGGGGACACTCTACGGAAACGTGTTCTCCCAGACCACCATCTGCAGGTTCGAGGCCCTGCAGCTCAGCTTCAAGAACATGTGCAAGCTGAAGCCGCTGTTGAACAAGTGGCTGGAAGAGGCGGACTCGACCTCGGGCAGCCCCACGAGCTTGGATAAAATCGCTGCCCAGGGAAGGAAAAGGAAAAAACGGACCTCCATCGAGGTAAGCGTAAAAGGGGCTTTGGAGAGTCATTTCTTAAAGTGCCCCAAACCCGCAGCCTCGGAGATCACGTCCTTGGCGGACAGCCTGCAGCTGGAGAAGGAGGTGGTCAGGGTTTGGTTCTGTAACCGGAGACAGAAGGAGAAACGGATGACTCCTCCCGGTGGACCCCTCCCCGGGACCGAAGACGTGTACGGGGACACGCCGCCACATCACGGAGTCCAAACCCCTGTCCAATGAAACAAGCTGTTTTTATTTAATCCTGAACATGATATATAAACCACTGGACTATATGGATAGAGGGGGTGTTTTATAGTTGACAGAGATGGGGGGGAGTAAGAGTTCCCACGCAGCATCTTGCTTTGAATATCGTTGAAAACTGAATAAGCAATGGAGATCACGTTTTCTTCACGTGCTGTAGGAGTGCATTGTAGAGGGTCTGTTTTTGCAAGGATATTGCCTGATGTGATTCGACGCAGTTTTTAGGTGTAGCCCCCATTGTGGATTGGAAAAAAAATACACACTTGACTCAAATGGGAATCCTGATTCAAAACTAGCTTCTTAACTTGACAGGTTTACATTGTCGACTTTTCTGGTGTGTTGCATCTGTAAAGGGTGAGATCCTCCATTCCAGTTGTGTTCTGGACCTGTGCATCCTGCAGAGAGCCCCTATAGACCTGTAACTCAAGCTGTCCCAAACACTCAGCACTGCCATTTATCACCTAGTTATGTTTGACATTCAGCATTGTTGTTGGCTGTTCCATTTAATTATAAGGTAGCTGCTCTTTATTATGATCAATTATCGCGCGATCAGTCCTCCGTTAATATGATTTTATTGTTATATTATTATTATTATTATTATTATTATTATTGTTGTTGTTGTTGTTGTTATTGTTATCCTTATTATCAAGCCAATATTAAACGCAGCTATACTAAACTAGAATAATTTCGTTGGGCTGTAGGGAGTTTTTCATATTCTGGACCATCATCCTCCTCTCGTGCAGTGATATAGGAGCACGTGCAGTTCTAAACACAAAAGGCTGCCAGCAGTGAGGCTCGCGCCATGCAGGCAGGTCACGGACAGTGAGGCTCGCGCCATGCAGGCAGGTCACTGTAGGGCTACGTGGCGACTCAAACCTGGCACTTTTCTCCAAAAGATACACAGCAAAGTTCCACAGAAACATTGTGAAACTATTATGTACATAATGTAAAACATGACATCATGGCTTATTCTCACTGGGGCACTTTTTGTTTTTTCTTTCAATGTTTTAAACAGAACAAGCTATAGCAGTTTATTTTTTTATTCCTAAATGATTTGGCACAATATTAGCCTATTATATTTCTTATGTTTCTATTTAACGTTATTTGTCACTGGAATTATTATCGTTTACAGTGCAGCCTAATGTTTTGCATATACATGTACAGGCTATATTTTTTTGTTCATGAATTGTTATTCATAGGCCTCAATATTTTAATTCGCTTTTACAGTGATAGTGTCGCTGTCATTATAATTACAATCAAACATGTGCTTTAAAGACGAATTAAGATTAATTTGGTAATTGTGTTTTAAATGATTGGCCACTAAACTAAACTAAACCATATTGGCAGAGAGGCGATATTTTCGCTGCAATATATTCTATTTAAAATATATATATGTTTTACATTCCTTTAAAAAGGAAAAAAATATTCAGATATCATTTATTGATTAATATAAACAAATGTTTCCTAACCTCCGAAACATCATATTATTATTCGTTACAATATTATTGGCTGAATTATTAGTTTGTTTGTTTTTGTCCTCGGAACATCTTCCAGCCTTGTTTTCGGTATGGCTGAGCCAATGTAATTTATTACGATACAAAGATTTAAATAATAACAAAGTAGCCTACGACAGATAAACCACAATGGCATGGAGAAAGATGTCGAGGGAGTTGTCATAACCGTCACCGTCACTGCTAAGTGTATATACATATGTTCTGATAACCATTTGACTTGTTTGTAGCTTGGCTTTATTTAATGCAAAATAATATCCAGGGACACGTGACCTCTCTCAGTCGTTCTTTGGAAGACATGTCAGTCATGACTTGGAAAATCTCCTGTAGCTTTAAGTAAATCCGTCAATCCTGCAATTCATTTAAAATCAAGATGTGGGATGATTTGATTTGATGTAATATCTTTTTTCATGTTGTTTTTTGTTGTTTTTTTATTATTATTATTATGATTTTGGTATTTTGTTTGTCACATTTTTCTGTTATGAGTGAACCATGGGCTCAGTTAAGACGCGCAGAGATGGTGATAGAAATATGTTTAGGTATTTCATCACTTGGTATTATGAACAAAGACTTGCACATTTTTAAATAAGGGGGTTGATATTAAAATACTTTTTTCAACGTCGAGATTCTATGGATTTTTATTCAGATTCGCTTTGAAAAGACACACAACTGATTGCATTGTTTGATATTATACTCACCACATTAATCAGTGCTGGCTATGCTTTTTTTTTGTTCTTCTCACAATTGAACGTTCACGTGTCACAGAGGTCACGTGACTGATGGGGGACAGAGTGACACCGGAACAGGAGGGCTGCAGGGCTCGCGGCCTGCTCCACCTGTCTGTATACTGTCAATCAAAGCCTTCTGTCTGGCGCGCTTCTGGGGGCCTGCAGAGGCTTCGTTCCAAACTTGTCCCAGCCCAACGTCGACACAACGGTCAATAAATCAATTTGGATACGATTCAACTACACTCTGCTGGGCACAACTGGCGGGACCCCCAGGGGCCAAACAAGACTTCTCTGACGGATGTATCAAAAACCCAAGCGGTGTCTGAACAGCAATGTCACCCCCGCCATGATGGATCAGGGATCGAAGACCACATGATCCCCCCCTCCCAGCATCGAGTTTACACACCCCAAGGAAGGTTCTGGGACGGTCATGGTTATGGACAGACCTTAGAAAAACATAAGATGCGTCGAAATACCAAATTTGAATGGAGTTTAAACACCAGCACATTATCTGACATACTCATGTTTCAACCTTGTGTGTGCGTGGTCTGAATATGTTCACTGGAACCTTATAGGCTTCCAGAATTTTCCCTACCTAATCCACACCATCAGATGCCCTTCAGTAAACTGTATAGTTTGGATACAACAGAAGGCCTACGAATTTAAATGTGCTTTTTTGTAATCTGTCCTAAATACACCGTCTTGAACATTAGGAATAATGTTAAACCGAACAGGTTCTAGTTTGTGAGAAGGCTATTAATATAACTTGATCATCATGTTTAAGAATACATTCATAATCTTCAGTAGCCTAATGGGCTGGTGGTGGATTAGATACGATATTATAGGCCTGGCTATCAACATGCATTTAGAGGAACTCATATTAATGGGTCCTAACGAGGCAGTGTATGACTTGGCGTTTCCATTAGGATGGGGCCCTTCTGCACCCCCTTTGGATGTTGCACGAGCTGTGAACTGCAACGCTTCATAATCAGAAAAGTACGGTCGCGTGCACTTCATCTGCTCACTTGCAGATGCAATTAATACCCGCGCCACTTTGATTACATTTGTAGTTATTTTGCCGTGACTTTGCAGAGATTTCTCACGAGACTCGCCCGTGCCTCGCTGTCGTTGATATAACAGGTCCTCGAGCGCCATCTGGCGGATTCCACGTCAACGTTACGCCAATGGTCCTCTGCTGCTTGTTAACTATTTATTTTGACGAAGTGAAAAATACATTTTCTGAATAAAATAAACGTATGTGTTTCATACTATGTGAAACCCGTCCAATTCACCAAAATTGGAGTGTATTGTGCACCGGATGGAAAGGGAAGGATACGCTGTACGCAGAGAAAACTTGAAACTATAGTTCATCACCAGCAGAAACGGGATCTATTCTTGTTTCTGAATTGTAATATAATGAGTTGGAAGCGCAGACCATGATAGTTAGCTTGTCTAGACGGGTGTGTATACATTTCTTATTGACAAATGATTTAATAGCTCCACGTCTCTCTCTCTCTCTCTCTCTCTCTCTCTCTCTCTCTCTCTCTCTCTCTCTCTCTCTCTCTCTCTCTCTCTCAGATAATTCCACCGGTTGACGTTTGTTCTTCAGTCTTACTCAGACGCATCAAACCTAATTATAGTCGACGCACTTAAGTACACAAATGTTTGTGTGCCTTCATTTGTAAGCGAGTTATTGTTTAATTATAACTTTGCGTGAACTTCGCTGATCAGCGGGGCGAAACGTGTCTCCCCTTCAGCCTGTAATTACTCGGCCTAATTGCTCGCCCTGTTAAAGTGACGCTTTGCTCGCGCCGCAGCCAGGCCGTGTTCGACTTCCGAAATGCTGCTTCAGAAACATGATCAGCCTTTAAATGGTTCAGCGTCTCCATATGTCTTTAATGGTCCTGGTTCCTCTGATGAAAGTCGCCCAGGGAGGGAGGGAGGGAGCAGGATTCAACTGGAATAGTTTCACTGCTTGTCTTCCTGACAGAACGCTCATAAAACAGAGTGGTCACAAAAGGAAGCAGTGCTGAAGAGTTCGAGACCAGGAACAACTGGCGGAGGAGGGGGAAGGAGAGAGATTGGGTGGGAGGGGGAAAGAGGTGGAGAGGAACTGGTGGAAGAGAAGGAGGAGTAATCAATGGGGAGACGGTCCAAATGAATCCTTCAGCAGCCACCGCCTGCTTCTCTGTCATTAGGGCCCATTACGGACCCGCAGCACAAGCCATTAAACCAGGCATAAACAATTCATTAAAAGGCCGTTAGGCAGACAAGCTACTGTCAGTCTGTTCTGTGGTATTAATGGGATGTAAACGGTTAAGGGTTATGGCTAATTCTGTTCCCTCAGCTTGACTGACTGATGGCCTCCAATTGTTCTAAAACAAGGAGAAGACCTTCATGTCTTTTTCCAATCATCTGGGTTTCCCTGCACTGCAGGGTAGAGAGTAGTACTTGATTTATATAGGGGGGGGGATTTGACCTGTTACAGTCGGAGAGGAAACAAACCACATATGATGAAATGTCATCCCCTCGAAGAAAATACAAACTTATAACAGTTGAACAGATCAGCCATTTAATGAAAATAATCATCCAGACATCTCAAACAAATTTACAGTCATTTCTCTTTCATTATTATTTTTTTGCATATGTAAATCAATGTGGCTGATCAGTATTTTCATTGGTTCAAAGTCCTGAGGACTTTTTACTATGTGACTTTGGTGAAGGGCAAGAAAAACAGGGCACAGAGCTACAACCACACACACACACACACACACACACACACATACACACACACACACACACATTCAACCAGAAGCATAAGGCACAAAAAGACGTCACACACTAGCAAGCATGTGTTTAAAAGGAAACTTCAAGTTTTTTTGTTGTTGCGTAAAGTAAATGCTTTTTAAGCACTTGCACCACTTGTAAAGCTGGATTCATTTAATACAAAAATCATTCAATAAATAATTAAGGAATATCAACACAATTCTGTTTCAATCATACATATTCTACTACGATATTGAACATCGAATATCAATATTTGTCTTCATGTCTCGAGGGAGCTGCATGTGTGTGTGTGCGTCATAAGATGATCGAACTGTGGCTTTCTGTGAAGGCAATTGAATTGACTCCTGAACTAAAGAAAAAAAACGTAATTAAAATAATAAAACTATACAATAAAACCCCTGAGACTGAGGCTGGAGATGCGACATGTTCGTGTGACTCCACATCATCGCACCGCCGTCACACACACGGCAGGCATCCATCGCCATCCTGGTAATCAAACACACCCAAACCTTGAATCAAATGCACCTAATACCTACGCCTCTACGAAATGCACTCCCAACCTCTACCACACACCGACGAAAATCTCCCTCAAACTCAGAAAAACGTCTATCAAGCCAACCAAACGTGTGTCCAGAATATCCTCCATCTGACCTTCGCCAACCAGGCTGCCCCCCGGAACCCTCTTCCTCTGGGCAGAGAGAGAAAGAGGGGGTGTAGCTCAGGTGGGTCTCGCTCTGGTGTTGACCTCTCATCCTTCCCCCTCTCCCCTAGTCTGAGCTGCCGTCACTGGGTGAAGCTCTTCTTGATGTTGACGCGGGGGAAGAGCCCGGAGAGTTCCTGGACCACGCGGGCGTCGATCTGGGAGCAGAAGGACACGTCCAGCAGGAGGAGCTGAGGACAAGCGGCCAACAGCTTCCTCAAGGAGGCGGGGCTCACCATCCGCGTACCTGTCAATACAAACACCCGTCAGCCAATCAGAGACCTCCCTGAGCAACAACGTAAGGCCAAGTCGACACGTAACAGTCCCGTGTCGCGAGAGGCGCGTGTGTGTGTGCATGTGTGTGTGTATTCACCCAGGATGTCGATGTGCTGTAAGGCGGGGCAGTTGGCGGCCAACTCCTCGATGTCCGAGTCGCAGACGGTGCGGTTGGCGGTGAGGAAGAGCTTGCGCAGGCGGGGCAGGGAGCGGGCCAGGTGGAGGAAGCATCCGGAGCTGCTCTGCAGGGTGGAGCACCAGCCCAGGTCCAGCTCCTCCAGCTGCCTGCAGCCCGAGGTCACCTCGGCCAGGCCGCGCTCCGTCAGGCTGCGGCTGCGCCACAGGTCCAGGGAGCGCAGCGAGCGGCAGCGCGCCGCCAGCATGCTGCCCACCACGTCGTAGTCCTCGATCTGCGGGGAGAGGAGGGGGTGGTTGGGGGAGGGGGTGAGGGGGGGTCAGAAGGCATCGCGGGAGGGGGCCTTGTCTGTTGGCGTGTCCTTGGGGGGGGTCTTTCTTTCGGGGGGACAGGAGGAGGCAGGGGAAGAGAGGAGGAGGAAGGGGACTGTGGATGGTTGTGTGGGTGTGTTTGTCCGGTCTGTGTGTGTGTGAGAGTCTTCAAACTGCAGGGGCTGGACAGGGGAGGTCAGAGGGAGGGGCAGGAACAGCGTGTGTGCGTGCGCGCGCGTGCGTGTGTGTTCTTACCATCACACAGCTCCCCAGGTTGAGGTGCCTCAGCTCCACACAGAAGGTCAGGATGCTGAGCAAGGAAGTTTGCTGCAGCGGCAGAGCAGCAGCCACAACAACAACAACAACAACAGAAAGAGAAGAAGAAGGGGGGTGGGGGTAGGGGGAGGTGGGGATTCAGTTAACAGCTCCAGATTCAACTGGTGCATGCAGTCGCCTCCGTACACACGCAGTGAATCGAGACTCAAGAAATGTGTGTGTGGAAGCCACACCTCATGTCATTTAATATCCCCCCCCCCCCCCCCCCCCCCCCCCTAAGCCACCTGGCTCAGGCTCTGGAGCCCCCGGCAGAGTGGAGACATCTGATAGGACGGAACGCTCCCCCCCTGCTCCCCTCACTCTAAACACCTTACTCAGCTCTGGGAGGGGGGGAAGGGGGGGCCCTCTCCAGAGCTAGGGCAGCGAGGACACGATCCAAGAAATCTGTACAGGCAGGCGTGTGAGGGTACATGCATGTGTGGGGGGGAGGGGGACCTTGATAGCTTGTGGCAATGAGTGTGCCTGGCAGTGTGTGTGTGTTCGTGTCCATGCCTGGTTGTGTGTCTGTGTGTTTGTGTCCATGCTTAAGGGTGTGTGTGTGTGTGTGTGTGTGTGTAGAGGGTTTGTATTATGAAGGTTTTCTCTCTGGCCCCCTGACAGTGAGAGAGCGCTGTAATTAGCCTGGTGACAGGTTAATGACAGCAGGACTCGTACAGCCCCTGCAGACACTAGTTGCTCTGTCTGACGGGGGGTAAACAACCACCGACACAGGACACCCCTCCGCCACGCGGGTCTCACCCTTACAACACCTCACAAACGCAGCTTTCCTCTGCACGCACCTCCTGCCACACCACCAGGCTGTCTGCCAGCAGACACAACATCAGGAGACATCAGGAGATAGTTAGAAGCTGTGGTTTAGTACAGGCCTCATCCTGAACAGCTATGCACCTCAGGACCCCACTGATGGATTCACCCCTCCAAACCTGCGATCTGGATTCACCCCTCCAAACCTGCGATCTGGATTCACCCCTCCAAACCTGCGATCTGGATTCACCCCTCCAAACCTGCGATCTGGATTCACCCCTCCAAACCTGCGATCTGGATTCACCCCTCCAAACCTGAGATCTGGATTCACCCCTCCAAACCTGAGATCTGGATTCACCCCTCCAAACCTGAGATCTGGATTCACCCAGACACACAGCGCACCTCTTTGTGCTAGAGCAGACCGCCTGCCTCTACCCTGGCTGAGGAACGTACCTCTATCTTGGTGCGGTAGAGCACCAATCTACGGAGGTGAGGAAGCTTGGAGATGTGGGTGAAGGCCTGGGGGTGGAGCCTGTCGCAGGACGCCAGGTTGAGCTCCTGGAGGGCGGGGCAAGCCTGAGCGACCACCTCCAGGCACGCCTCCGACAGGAAGTGACAACACGACAGCTCCAGAGACAGCAGGCCAGAGCCACAGACTTTCAGGAAGCTGAGGGACAGGGCAAAGAGGGAAGGAATTAAGGATGTGTGTTTAGTAGTGGAGTTAACGGCCTCACACAAGCAAGTGAATTAGGGTGGGCTTTAGGGGGAGATGAAGGTGGGGGTGAGACTGAGAGGGTGAGAGACTGAGAGGGACAGACTGAGAGGGTGTGAAACTGAGAAGGTGAGAGGGTGAAAGACTGAGAGGATGACAGGGTGAGAGGGTGAGAGGGTGAGAGACTGAGAGGGTGACAGGGTGAGAGACTCAGAGGGTGAGAGACTGAGAGGGTGACAGGGTGAGAGACTCAGAGGGTGACAGGGTGAGAGACTCAGAGGGTGAGACACTGAGAGGGTGAGAGACTGAAAGGATGAGAGACTGAGAGGGTGACAGGGTGAGAGACTGAGAGGGTGAGAGACTGAGAGGGACAGACTGAGAGGGTGTGAAACTGAGAAGGTGAGAGGGTGAGAGACTGAGAGGATGACAGGGTGAGAGACTGAGAGGGTGAGAGACTGAGAGGGTGACAGGGTGAGAGACGCAGAGGGTGAGAGACTGAGAGGGTGACAGGGTGAGAGACTCAGAGGGTGACAGGGTGAGAGACTCAGAGGGTGAGACACTGAGAGGGTGAGAGACTGAAAGGATGAGAGACTGAGAGGGTGACAGGGTGAGAGACTGAGAGGGTGAGAGACTGAGAGGGACAGACTGAGAGGGTGTGAAACTGAGAAGGTGAGAGGGTGAGAGACTGAGAGGATGACAGGGTGAGAGACTGAGAGGGTGAGAGACTGAGAGGGTGACAGGGTGAGAGACTCAGAGGGTGAGAGACTGAGAGGGTGACAGGGTGAGAGACTCAGAGGGTGAGACACTGAGAGGGTGAGAGACTGAAAGGATGAGAGACTGAGAGGGTGACAGGGTGAGAGACTGAGAGGGTGACAGGGTGAAGGAGTGAGAGGGTGACAGGTTGAAGGAGTGAGAGGCCCTACTTGCTGAAGCCAGTCACAGGGAGAGGATGAGAGAGTGACTGGCATGAGGGCGTACCTGCTGAAGCCAGTCAGGGTGAGGGCTCCTCGGTTGCCGGTCCAGGACAGGTTGAGCCTCTGCAGCAGGGCGCAGCGGGCCTGCAGGTGGCCCAGAGAGGCGTCCGACAGACGGGCCCAGTAAGGCTGCAGGCTGAGCTGGATGTACTGGAGCGGGTCGGAGCAGTGCTGGTGCAGCAACTTACAGGTCTGAGCCAGACAACACATGTCTGGGAGGGTCAGGTGACTCACTATCAACTGGATCAGCTGGAGAGGAAACCACAGGACAGAGGAGGAGAGAGAAGGAGAGCGGAGGAGAGAGGAGGAGAGCGGAGGAGAGAGGAGGAGAGAGGAGGAGACAGGAGGAGGGGAGGAGAGAGAAGAGAAAGCAGAGAAGAGAAGCAAGGGATGGACAGCAAGGAAGGAGATGGGGGAGAGAGGAGGATGGGAGAGGGGACGAGAAAAGATGAGGAGGGAGGAGGAGAGGAGAAAGGAGGTAGGAAGGAGGAAATAGAGGAGGGCAGGTTAGAGTCACAAAGTGCTTATCTGAAACCCAAAGCCTGATCTGAGAAGAAGTGAGTCTGCCTGTTTGTGCAATCTGCACACGTGCCCCCCTCACAAAGAGAAAAACAGAATAGATTAATATTTCTGTACGTGTGTGTGTGTGTTTGTGTTGTGTGTGCACTGTGTTCAGCAGGCTATCAGCTGGCAGATAATAGCTGTTTTGTGTTTCAGACACACAGGGGCGTGGGCTGTGAGGAGCGAGGAGGGTGACAGCGGTTTGGAGCCGAGTTAAGGTGGGGGGGAGAACATCCATCCAGGCAGGAGGCAGCTCCTCACACCACCTGACAAGACTCTGTGGCAACTAAATTACTGGGTTTGGAGGCATGAGATCAGATAGCTCCACAGGTTCCAGCTACAGTGTCTGCGTGCCTCTTTGTGATGTATGTGTGTGTTTGTGTGTGTGTGTGTGTGCGTTTCACCACCATATGTGTGTTGCAACCATGAGCGTGACTATCTGTTTGTTCCTGTGTGTGTGTGTGTGTTGCACAACCGTTTGGGATGGTGCGCGTTGCAGTGCGTGTACTTGTTTTTTTGTACGTGTTTGTCTGTGCATGTGTGTGTGTGTGTGTGTGCGTGTGTGTGTGAGTGTCCCATGCTTCGGAGACCTCGTAGGGCAGCTTATCAAAGTATCCGTTGCCGCTGTCGTCCCTGGGGTCTCCGCCCGGCCCGCCCGCCCCCAGCTCGGCCAGCTCCTCCTCGCTGTCGCTCAGATCGCCGATGTCAATGACGGGCATCTTGTAGAGCGACAGGATGGGCCTCTCCTTGACGCCGCGCAGGATGACGGCGTCCAGCTCCGTGTAGTATTCCAGCAGGGACGAGTTGACCTCCAGGCGCAGCAGGTTGGTGGGGAAGCTCAGCTGCTTGATGCTGGGGGAGAACTGCCTCGCTTGGGGGCTGAGAACCTTGGTGGGCTCCCCTGACCACAGCACCTCCCACCTGGGGGGAGGGAGACAGAGGTAGGGACAGGGCTTCAGTCAGATCCTTCCACCCCTTCGGTTTTCTCAACCCTCAGGCTGGTGGCCCTCCATCCAACAAACACGTCCTCATCCCAAGTCCCCCACCCCCCCGTGGGCGTCCTACCTGACATCGGAGGGCTGGTTCTGGGAGAAGGGGTTAAGGGAGCAGGCCAGGATCCGGACGATGGCCCCAGGGTGGTATGTCTCCAGCACCTCCACCGCCGTGGGGTACACAGGCTCCTCGAAGGCCAGCTCCAGGTAGTCCTGGCTGTGGAAGCCCTGCGGGGTGCGGCGGTAGGGGGGCGGAGCGCTGGCGCACTGCTCCCACCACTTCCCGTAGGCGCGGAAGACGGCGGTCTGTGTGAAGTCTCCGGAGCTGGGGTAGACGTTGGGCACGCCGGCCAGGTTCCACATGGTGTAGGACATGCTGTTCTCGCTGCCGTAGTGAGAGCTGAAGTCCAGGACCTCCTTGGCGTACTGGTCCACCTCCACGGTGACCGGCAGCACCGCCCGCTGGCCGGACTCCACGGCCCGCCGGCTGGTCAGGGCCTCGCCGCGCGTCCCGCTCCTGGACCGACGCCGCAGACAGATGTAGTAGAACATGCTGAGCAAGGTTAGCATAGGGACCTCCGGGCCAGGACCAGGGAGGGCTTGAGGGGGGGGCGGGGGGGTGGAGGAGGAGGGGGGGGGTCGGGGGGCCTGGGAAACTGAGAGGGCAGGCTTGGCGGGGGTGGAGGGGTGGGGGCGTGCGAGGGGAGTGAGAGAAGCAGTCTGGCTCGCGGGGTGTCGTTCTAGAGGGCACAGCTTAGGGACCCAGCTGCATGCATCACCTGTGGGGTTAGACGCAAACACACACACACACACACACACACACACACATAGAAACACACAAAAGCGATGGAGTGAGAACAAAGACAGGGCGGGAGATCCGAGTGGTTCTAGTGGTTTGACTCAGCTTGGCTTTCCACAGCTTGGCAATGTGAAATCTCACGTTCCACCAAAGACTCTTGAAGCCTGTGCTCAGACTCAATGGTCACTTCCTCAGAAGGCCACTGGTGTGACTCCTGGAGAGACAAACGGCTGAAGTCTGGTCCTGAGGTTGTTACCATGGCACCAGTAACTGACTGCTGGCTGTCTGTTACTGTTCTGTCTGTCTGTCTGACTGACTGTTTACTCAGGCTAGCAGGACACTCAGTGTTAGACTTCTGTCCAAGCTCCAGGACTTTCAGAAAGTGGATTCTGGAGGGAGGGTGTAAGTGCTCTGGGGTTAGGTGACAGATGATGATGGTCTTTATTAGTTACACGATTAGTCTTGATGTCCAGCAGAGGCAACCAGTCGATGTTTTACAAAACCGTTTAGCTGGATTCAAATATGTACCATTTCCAAAATTAACCATTTGAACCCTCACAAGCTGGTTTAGTAAACCAAACCACGTTAAAATCCAGCCTCTACCAGTATCCCACAGAAAGCTATTTTGCGAACGGCAATCGTAACACTTCAGTCTGTCTAGAAAGAGCCAGATTGCCCTTTAGTTTAAGCGTAAAGATCAGAAACAGCAGCAGGTCTTTGTGTTTCTGTGACCAGCTGTTGACTTTGTCCTCATAGCGGCCCAAAGTACATCTGGTAAAACCATCATGACATGGCAACAACAGGTCCAGCTGCTAACAGGGTCGATCAGGAAAACACAGCCGGAAAACGACTCTCTAAAGGGGGGAATGATCCTCATTGCAAGCTTATCTTTCATTCATTACACTTCATTTATTCCAGCCCTCCAGCAGTGCATTATTCGGTTAAATGATCAAGGTTAGCTTGGCTTCCCGTATGATAACGATAGTTTAGCTCTTAGCTACAAACCCAAGTTTTGTGTGACGTTGCTGCG
Organism: Neosalanx taihuensis; assembly: GCA_030340665.1. Classification (NCBI taxonomy): domain Eukaryota; kingdom Metazoa; phylum Chordata; class Actinopteri; order Osmeriformes; family Salangidae; genus Neosalanx; species Neosalanx taihuensis. The sequence goes on from CM059294.1 coordinate 13,521,156, forward strand.
TCAAAAAAAACCACACATAAAAATGTTATGTTGAACTTACAACAGTTCTATGATAAACGAGCCACGAATGTAGTTTCCATTTGTAGAGAATAAACTGTGTTCATGAAGGTTCATCCTCGAGCTGTCAGTTCTGTTTACACCTCGGTTATCAACATCCGGTTACATATGGTTGTGGGGGAAGTGGAGCACTGTGGGAAATGTAGTTCTCTACACTAGAGCGTTGTGAGCTTTGCCCTTCTGTGTGGGATACTTGTTATACGGGTTTCATTTAGTGCCTGTGTTTAACTTTTATGTGGGAAAGCATTTCTGAAATGTAGATTAAACATGTGCTGGCTGAATAGTTGTATTTATCACCGTCTCATGGATTTATAAAGTAGGGATTACACAGAGAGGAACTGGACCATGTTTTCTGCATGCACACACATACACGACACACATACAGGCATGTGCTCATACAAACACACACACACCTCCTTGCCTTTGGACTGTGTGTCTATGTGTGTGTGTGTGTGTGTGCGTGTGTGTGTGTGCGTGTGTCTGTGTGTGTGTTTGTGTGTGTGTCCACATGTTGGCTGTCAATTCCTCAGATTAACCGTCTCCATTGCACTCGGGTCTCGCTGTCACCGTTAAAGAGCATCCCTGTCTCAACGGGATACCCGCTAGCCAATCAGCAGCCATTCTGTCATTAGCAGGCATCCTCCCCCTCAGAGGAGACCAGGTGACAATCGACCAACAGCTCCGTGAGCTGGCTTATCGCTCCTGCTCTGACTAACAGCTCTTTGTCTGTCCTCCTCTCATCCCTCCTCCTCTCCACCTCCATTCTCTCACTAACAGCTCTGTACACTCTCTCTTAGTTTCCCTTCCCCTTTGCCTCCTCTAATTCTCTGTTTGAACCTCTCTTCCTCTCTCCTCCTTATCTGCTCCTCTCCTCCCCCTATTCTCTCCTCACCTCCTATCCTGCTCTCCTCCTCCTCAAGCCTCCTCTTATCCTCTCCTGTTCGCAACTGAAATCTGAACAACAATCCACACCGGTACCATTAACCAAGAATATTTTGTGAGCTAGGCATCCCCAGTCATTAGGACAGACCTCGTTTTTCCTGTCGTATAACTACACTCCTCCAGGCCTTGGTGGCGATGTGGTGTTTGAAGCCTGGCTCCTCCAACCCTGGCACAGCAGCCCACTAGAGCACCAGGGGACGAGCCGGTGTCCAGCCAACCAGATTTAACGAGGGAGGGGGGGGGGGGGATTCTGATTGGGTGCCAGTGGGCAGCCGTGTGACCAGCAGAGTGATTGACAGGGGGCTCTGTCAGGTCCTTTAAGCATCAGTGACCAGGGTGCGTCCCTTTGGCAGCTCCCTGATCTGCTCCACTGGCACACACACACGCTGACACACATGGGAGGGCATACACACTTATGCAAATACGCATGGACACACACGCCTCCTTTCTTTCTTTCCTGTTCTTCCTCTCTCTTCATTTCCCTCCCTCCCTCCCTCCCTCCCTCCCTCCCTCCCTCCCTCCCTCCCTCCCTCCCTCCCTCCCTCCCTCCCTCCCTCCCTCCCTCCCTCCCTCCCTCCCTCCCTCCCTCCCTCCCTCCCTCCCTCCTTCTCTCTCTTTTTCCCTCTCTTTCACCACAGAGACAGCGTTGATCTCTGTGGCCATGCGTTGCACCAGCTGCCATAAGGCTTCTTTGAATAAAGGATCTGTTAGTCTTGAGGAGAGGAGAGAAGTGGATGTGCAGGAAGTCCTTGAAGAACAGTTTCCATGCAAAGCTCAAATCAGACCGGCCCTGCTGGAGCCTGCACTCTGCAAAAAGCACGTACAGAACACATTCCAATTCATCCCAGCCAGTCCTCATTAGCAATCATCTATCTGATAATATTCACCACTTATTAATCTTCCAAGACTGAAAGACCCAAACTCGAATCATAATATTTGATTACGCCTCATATCTAGATTTTTTTAAAGGTCGATAATTCTAACCGAGGAGCCCCCTAAATATTTCGGTCTGATTACAGACTTTTTTTTTTCTTTTTCCCGTGGCTTTTGTCTAAATGACAGAATCTGCAAAGCTAATGAGCGCTGGCAGAAGAAGTGCTACAGGGCGATAGCAGCCAGCCGCTTGCCTCCTCCCCTGCCCCCACTTTCCCCCCCTGCCCCCCCACCACCCCCCCCCACACACACACACACACCCACCCCCCCCCCACCACGCCAAGTCCTCCGCGCTCCGCGACCTCCAGCATTACTTCGCCCCGGCAACACTTTAATTGGTTTCAGGAAATCAGCTGCCATGGAAAGTCATGACCTTGATCTTTCCTGACGATAAGTGTTGTTTTTAGCGGCTAGATGCAAATGCGAGGTGGGGTGTGTGTGTGGGTGTGTGTGTGGGTGTGAGTGTGTGCGAAGGTGGGGGGACTGTGGTGGTGGTGGTGGTGGTGGGGGGGGGTAAACAGAGAGATATTGTTTACGTTTATTGTGTGTTTACTGGCTGATTAGAGATAATTAACACAGGGTGTTGGAGAGTTCAGAGGAGACTGTGACCTCCCCTGGCCCCTGGGGGCTTCTGGGACACCACAGTCATACAGAACAACAGGACTAAACTCCTGTACATTGTTCAGGAGCTGAGACTGTCGTTTTAAAGTTTACAGTTCGATGAACTGCTCTGGAAAAGGAGCGGAAGGGAGAGAACCGGTGGGCCATTCATCTGACTGGAACTGGGATGAGAGAGTGCCCAGCTCACTCCAAGTATTTAGCAAGCTGTCTCCTTGTGTTCCTCTGAAGGTTTCACAGCCATCCTCCCTGCCCTCTGCCCCCTCCCCACAGTTCCTCTCCCCTCCCTCCTTCACCCCCTGTCTTCTCCACCCCCCACAATGCATCTCTCCACTCGTTCCGGGACTTTGCCCCCCAAACCCCCCCCACCCCCAAAAGCCCACCCTCTCTGCCACCCACCACCCAGCTTTTCTCCCCTCCTTCCTGTACCCTCTCACAGGCCCCCTCCCTCCACACATCCCCTCTCTGCTGCTAACACCCCCCTAAACAGCCTTCCGTGGAATTTATTCAAATATTTTGACATTTCGCCTCCCCTCACCTCCCGAGCAAAGAGGATATGTGACAGCTGGAGATGCCCTCTCCTCCTCCTCCTCCTTCCTCTCCTCCTCCTCCTCCTCCTCCTTCCTCTCCTCCTCCTCCACTCCGCCTGCCTCTCCCGTCTAGCTCCCACCAAGGCTGGGTTCTCTCTCCTCTGTCTCTCCCCTCTCATCTCTCTCTGTTCTGCTCTCTTTACGGCTGTGCCTCCTGTCAGTGGCTGCCATCCCGGAGCAGGGGAACAGGCGGGCCAGTTGACGTGTTTCTCTTCGCTCGGAGTGCGGCTCAGATCCCACCCCGGTGCGAAGCTCGCTGCTGCCAGCTGGCGTGCAGGTGGGGCCTCTGGTCAACAGCTGCGGTCCACGCCATGCCGAGGGGCGAGACGGTGGTCATCCAAGGGTCAGCTCATCTGATCAGCATATCATCGACAGGTTCCTGCAGGGGGGGGGGACTGGTTTAAACTGGATTGAGGCAAGTGGATACAGTTCACCAAAGCAACGTTAGAGCGCGACGGTTTGACGTAGGTAGAGAGACAGAGGCAGACGGATAGGGGCCGATAGGAAGAGAGAGAGAGACCAGAGAGGAAGAGTGCGAGGAGGAGAGGGGACGCGCGGGGAGAGACAGAGATGGAGAGGGGAGAGACGGAGAGCTGTACACGGGCCCCTCTCCAATTGACTGATGCAGCTCATTAGCAGCTGTGGAGCCTGTCACATCGGACGTCTGTCCCTGGTCACTGTGCACCACAAACACTGCTACCCCATATCAAGGTTGTCATCCATCATCAGAGTGTGTGTGTGTGAGGGGGGGTGGGGATGGGGGGGTGGGGTGAATACGAATGCATTTGCTTGTGGTTATTTCCTCAGTAATAATCAGAGATTTCCTTGCTGCCCTCGTCCGACCTGAGACTGCGACGGTAAGAACCAGGCCTGCATCAGTGCCAACGACACACACACACACATTCAGACTGCTCTATAAGAGGGCTGAACTCTGTGTGTGTGTGTGTGTGTGCTTTTGTGTTGGGGTGTGTGTCAGCGCGTGTGTGTGTCTGCATGCGTTTGGCTCATATTAACCTCGCAGCATGTGTGTGGGAATGATTCCCCTTCACTCACAGGAAACACACGGTGATCAATCCTCGAGCTTATCTGGCTCCAGGTACCAGCGCTGAGGGGACATGACTCAAGTGTGCACACACACACACACACACACACACAGGCACACATACACACACACACACACAGGCATACACATACACATACACACACACACAGGCATACACACACACACACACACACAGACAGGCATACATACACAAACACGCTACAGTTCAGACTAGAGTCAAGCTTGGCTCCTTTGGCAGCTTTAGAAGCCTCTCTTGTGGAGAGGTCGCCATGGTGACCCGGGCGTCGGAGGTTGCGAAGCGCAGCAACCTTGTGATCCAAGCGGAACCGAGGGAGACGGTCCTCGAGCTGAGTGACTGAGCGCACGAGAGAAGACCTCCACTTCTCTGCAAAACAGAAGAAGAAAAAAGCGGAATTCAATTACACAGTCGAGCCCCCACCGAGGCCTTGGGGAACAGAATCAACGCCATTTAAAAGTCTGATTACTCACAAAACCAATAACATTTTGACTCCTTGGTAATGGACCAGTAGATTAGAAAATTTAGATTACATTTAACCGCCCGTAGATTCTCATTAAAACACCACGAACTAGTTAGTAACAATAGGTAATTAAGAGTTTAATGAAGCATGTTACCGTTAGCGCGTGGTGCGGGTGTGTGCTTGTCTTAGGGGACGGAGCTTTACTTTGCTCTTATCCTGCAGCAGAGCCACCTCGCGCCTCATTTGGGCAATACAACATATTCAATTAGATTAATGAATTTCGGTGTTGTCTCGCGGGATGGCAGAGCTCCACGTGGTGACAAGATAACAACGGATTATATATTGGCGGGACCCGCGCGCTGCAGGCAGGCCGCGGCTCTGAGTCTCTCCCCGCAGACAGAGGTGGGATGTGAGGCGGGAGCCGAGGAACCGGCTTTGGTTGGCACCTGCGGAATGCAAATAAAACACCTCACAGAATTGTTGTGCTCGTCAACGAAAACAAATATTGTTGTGTTGGAGATATAAAACACAGGCTTTTAAAGACTAGAGTGTTTTAATGTAATTTTTTTTGCCCCTCTCAGCCTGTTTCATTCACCCTCTGTTGCCCCTGTCTCTCTTCTGTAGCCTCTCTCTCTTTGGCTCTCTCTCTCCCACCCTCTGTACCTCTCTCTTTCTCTCACTCTCTCTCTCAGTGTATCTCTGCACCCTCCGGTCTGTAATAGGAAAAAAATAGGAAGAGGGGGAGGAAAAGAGGGAGGAGTAGAGAGGGGAGGGCAGAAGAGAGACAGATGGGCCAGTGTTGATTGTCCAGGACTGTCAGTATTGTTCTGGCTGCCAGCGAGGGTCACTCTGTCACAGAGAACCAGGTCCCTAAAGGCCCCTGGGTCTAACATGTCACCCACCCCCCCCTCCCTGCCAAACCCCAGCCAGCCCCCGGTCTCGATTCCCCAGTTCCTTGCCCTCAGCTCCAGCCAACCTTCAGCCCCCAGCCAGACCCCAGACTCTTTCCCCCAGCCCTAGGCCTTCAGCCCCCAGACAGCCCCCAGCCCACAGCCTTTCATACCCCAGCCCTCAGAGGCCCAGCCCATTGTCACACACACTTTTTAATTTCTGAAACGCAATCAAGTGTGACACACAAACTGTTTACCTAGCGAGTCTCGCACAACCAAGGAATAAACAGGCACAGAAGCACATGCGCACAAAGACACGCACGTACACACACACGCATACACACAAACACACAAGCATACACACCCGCATACACACGCACATACACACGCACAGGGATCCGGGCCCAAACTAATCCTCTATAATACCAGCGAGTTAAAGAGGCTTTGCCAACATCCTCTCCTCTCAGAGAGAAAGAGGGGAAGATAAAGACAAATAAAAAAAAACAAGAGAAAAAAGCTGTTGGGTTTCGCCCTCTGTCTCGTCTGGGATTGCTAGTTATTGTTTTAACGGCACGACAACTGGGGAATTAGGCTGTAAGCTTCTGGAGAGAGAGAGAGAGAGAGACAGAGAGAGAGAGAGAGAGAGAGAGAGAGAGAGAGAGAGAGAGAGAGGGAGGGAGAGGGGGAATGGGTACTGGGGAGAGGGGGGAGGAAGTGAAAGGAGATGAGAGGAGAAAAATGATCCAGGAGCAGAAAACGAGGGAGTAGAAGAAGAGAGACAAGGTGAGCAGAATCTTTGGCAGCCGTCCTGTGAGCGATCAGAGAGCCAGAGTCATCTCATGCACGTGCCAATGAATTAATAAAGGTGTAATTTGAAAAGAAAACAGCGCCACCTGTTGGAACCAGCTCCCCTCTAACCCCTGCCTTTGTGCTGGGCCCCTGAGCTTGCCAGGACCAGTGTGTGTTTAACTGTGTTTGTGTGTGTGTGTGCATGGGTACTACCTGGCAGCAAGAGGCAGGTTCTGGGGGGTGAGCAGCTGGTCGTGGGGGGCCGCAGCGGCCTCCCATCCCTCAGGACTCAGGGGGGAGGCAGATGGACGGACCCCTGCCAAGGAGGAGGTCTGGAGGCCAGGGGGCTGGGGGGCCAAGAGGGCTGGGGCTGGGGGGGGGGGGGGGGGGGGGTGCGGCTGGGTACAGCCTGAATTAAAAACATTCAGGTCAGAAATGGAAGGAACTAGGATGATATAGATTCAACCTGCTGGGAGGGATGTGCAGGATGTCCATATATGGATCTGAAAAGACACATCATCTTAAGACTACAATGGAAAATATCCAACATGAAGACTGAAAGATAAGTCTTGGGTTGGGATGCTGCAGGGTTTGTGTGTGTGTGTGCGTGTGTGTGTGTGTGTTGACTTGGGATAATGTGTTTGCTGTGCCAGGGGAGTTTCCTTTTTAATTTGCCTCTGTGTGTTTACCTCTCTTTGTGGATCACTGATCTGTTCAGAGAGAGAGGGAGAGAGAGAGAGCGTGTGAGAGGGAGAGAGAGAGAGAGAGAGCGTGTGAGAGGGAGAGAGAAATTAAAAGAGGAGTGCAGATTGTGTGAAGCTGTTTGGCCCTTTCAGGCCCCAGGGCCTCGCTGGCAGCCTGCACCTGCTCCTCCTCCAGGGACCCTCGCTCCTGATCCTCCTCTCCTCTCCACTCATCTTCTTCTCTTATCCTCTCTTCTCCTCTCCTATCTCTCTTCCCCATCCTCCCCTCTCCACCCTTCCCTCCCCTCCTCTCTCATTGCCTCCCCTTGCTTCCCTCTTCTCTGCTTGGTTATTTTCCAGCTGATTGACACAGTCCACACAGTTAAAAGTGAATACAAGGTGAACTGGGGAAAGTGGAAATGATCAAAACACATGCATCTGTAGGTCGGAAATGATGACAGCATGTCTTTATTAGGCTCCAGTCCTGTCACATTTAACATGGTGGTCCACAGGTCAGATTTCTCGGTCCGCCTAGTCACCACATGACGTTTAACAACACTAGAAAGGCTATTTTGATTGGGTAGTCTTATATTTATCATGTTGTGCCTCTGCAATTCACTACAGACTACTATGATCCTGATTTATATTGCAGGTACACATGAACACAAACAAACATATGCATACACACGCACACACACGTCAGTTGTATGTAGCAGTACTAACTACTGATAGACCAAGCAGTGTTTCTGTCCTCCAATCAAACAGCCTAAAACAACAACTATCTGATTAGAACAACCAATCACATGACATCAAATCAAACACGATTGTGCAAAACAATTTTGTGCTCTCTCTGAGAGCAGTAGGAAAACAAGCCGTTAGAGTTAAATTAACAGTTTGACATAAACTATGTTGATATTCAAATAAATAAATGAAATAAAGTGCCACTGGTTTTGGTCAGTCAGAATTAAACAAACAACCCCACGTCAAATCCAACAATCAAATTAATCACATTCACCTCTATTCACTCTGCACATACACAGGGTAATATGACCAGGGGTTACATTTAATATGGCGTTACTTTATGATTCTGTTTATTGGACTCTGAAGGGAAAAAATGACATAATGTAGAGCTACAGCGGCCTCCGGTGGTGAAAAAGTAGAACTACGTCCAAACTTATCCAGTTCACAGCTCAGCATGGTTAACATCCTCCTCTGTCTATCCAGACTCCATCTCTCCGTCATATATCCTTCCATCACTCCACCCCTCCATTCTACCGGTCCCAGTTGCAGTCTGTCTGGTTCTGAAGGTTAATAAGGCCATGTAACCAGCCAGACCAGAGCAACACCACAGTATGACACGCCCAGGAAGTCCATAAACCCATACAGGAAGTCACTTGACTAACAGGATTTCATGCACTGCGTATAGACACCGGTGCAGAGGTCTGGAAGGACATTATTAACGGTAATCATAAAGAACCCTGTCATCGGACGAAAAGCTCCTCAGAAAGTCCTCTCATTGGATGGTACCGCTTTACCTGAGCTCCGCTCGTTGCTTTCACAGAGATTCCCTCATTGGATAATCAGATCATGAGAGGCCCTGTCATTGGACAGCCACAGCAAAAAAAAGTGATGTCATCAGACGATTTGCGTTGCCGTTTCCGGACAGAGGTCAGGGCTTGCCTTGAGCTGGGGGTCGTTGTCTGAGTCCGTGCCCATGTCCGAGTCAAACAGGGAGGCGTCCGTGTCGGTGGAGAGCGTGCGGCGGATTGCGCGTTTCTCCACACTGTGAGGGGCGCTGTCCTCACTCTCCTCCAGGGTGTCAGTCCTGGAGAACAGGCCCAGGTCAGCAGGGCCGGTGAGGGACCAGCGGCTGTCTGCCTCTCCGTCGTAGTACAGATCCTCCAGGTCCACGAACCACTCGGGCCAGAAGCGTCTGCGCATGCGCTCACAGAACATGGCCAGGTTGATGAGCTCACCTGGGGAGGGGGAGGCAGGGGGAGGGAGAGGGAGGCCGGGGGAGAGGGAGGCAGGGGGAGGGAGGCAGGGGGAGGGAGTGGGGGATGGAGGGAAGCATGGGGATAATCCTGTCGTTAATTCACCAGCGATGATAAGCAAACGCTGTCTTTCACTGCCATCTAGTGGTGGAATTAGACCATTACACGAGGAAACAAGAAGTGCTGTAGCATCAAACTTCATCCCCCTACCCTTGATGAGCTGTTCGGGTCGCGACCCCGGCAGGCTCCACATGGGCACAGCCAGCAGGCCGAAGACGCTGGCATCCAGCTGAGACACACAGCCTCCCAGGAAGTAGCGCTTCTCACCTGGGGGACCCACAGGAAGAAGAACTCAGGGACAAATCAAGGCTCCCTTTTCCCCCTTTCCCTTCCTTAACCTCCCCTTTCCTCCCATCCTCTCCCCTCCCTCCTTCTTACCCAGCAGATCAGCCAGAGTGCGCAGGTCTTTCTCCATCAGCAGGTAGATCTGCTCGGGGGGGAGCCGCCCCAGGCCCTGGCCGTACATCTCTCTCTGGAGCACGCCGCTCGTCAGCTGGCCCAGCACCCAGCGTAGCACGCCACTCAGCGGCCCGCAGACGGAGAGCAGCTTCTGGCTGTGCTCCTGGTGCTCCACCCACTGGCAGTAGGCGATGGTCCTGGACACACACACACATACACACACACACACACACACACACACACAGGGGAGAAGAATATGGGTGATGTGAGGGGGGGATGGAAGTAGTGACTGCAGTGTTAATATTAACAATATTATTGCTCTAGTCCTCAGCGTCAGTCTACCTGTCACCAACCACGGCTGATGTATTTGTTACACCCCCCCCCCCCTTACTGCACGCACACAAACAGGAAGCAGAGGAGGTTTGTCATTATAAAAGCAATTAGCTTGTCAAATCCGCTCTCTGTAGGTTAATTGTTCCAGAGGAAGGCGGCTGCCTTTGGAGGGACGTTGAAAGGAGAATAAACCGTGCATCCCAGTGACACACACACACACACACACCTGACATCCTCTCCTCCCAGTACGAGGCCTTCTGTTTGCCTGACTACACACACACACACATACACACACACACACACACACACACACCCTGAGCAACATGCTATCCCACTGCCCTGGGACATCCATAAATAATTGAATCAATAGCCCTGTGTTGGTCTAAACATAGCCCAGTGAGATAGGGAGGGGGATGGAAGGGGGAGAGAGGAGGGAAAAGAGGTTAGAGGGGAGACAATAAGAAAGGGAGGGAGAGAGAGGAAGAAAGCAATCAATAAAGAGAAAGTGAAATAGGCAGAAACAAAAAAAAGAAATCAATAAAGAGAAAAAAATAATAAGGCTGGGAAAGCAATCAATAAAGAAAAGCAAGAGAGAGGGAGGGAGAAAGAGAATAAGATAAACAGAATGTGTGTCAGAGAGAGACATAAGGAGTGAGAGAGAGAGAGAGAGAGAGAGAGAGAGAGAGAGAGAGAGAGAGAGAGAGAGAGAGAGAGAGAGAGAGAAATGATGTGTACTAGCTTAACCACACACACTCAGCAGCTTACCTCAGAAACAGACAGCAGTCACTGAGATAAAGACAGCGTATGCACGTGTGCGCTGTGCATGTGAGCATGTGAGGGAGAATCTGTCTGTGTATGACTCACCAGTAGAGGTGTTCCTCCACCATGATAGTGACAGCGCGAGACAGCGCCCTCTCCTGGGCAGTCAGGTGCTTGTCCATACTGAGGCCCAACTTCTGCTCCAGGAAGTCCATGATGAACTCTGATCCCGAAACCTGCTGCTGGTTGTATTCTATCCAGGGCATCTTTCCCTGGGGCGAGAGACCGCCATCAAAGTAGTTCTGCAGGGGCAGAAGGAGGATGCATGAGGTATTAGGGATTTCCCCAAAATCCTTACATTTACATTTATTAATTTAGCAGACCCTTTTATAAAAAGCGACTTACAAGAGAGAGCTTTACAAAAGAGCATTGGTCACTGAGCATAGCAACGTGATAGACCCCAAACATAGCAGGTTTATAGATTATGAAACATGCATCGTGAGAACCAATAAGTGCCAAGGGAAGAGCTATAAGAGCATTTAGCCGGACAAATTACGAATTTAAGGTGAGTCTCCCACAAATCCTTGACTTGTCCATCCTGAGCACCACACATGTGGAGTACCTGGTAAGGGAGGTCGAGCATGCGCAGGTAGGTCTCCAGCTTTAGACAGAAGGGCGACAAGCTGGGTGCGCCATGGTTGGGCCTGGAGAACTGGTGGAGGATTATGGTGTCCTTAGAGTCCACATGCTGCTCCTTCCTGAGGGAGGGAGGGAGGGAGGGAGGGAGGGAGGGAGGGAGGGAGGGAGGGAGGGAGGGAGGGAGGGAGGGAGGGAGGGAGGGAGGGAGGGAGGGAGGGAGGGAGGGAGGGAGGGAGGGAGGGAGGGAGGGAGGGAGGGAAAACAGATAATGTGAGAGGCAGGATGAGAGAAAATTGGAGGGAAAGAGTGAGAGATAAAGAGAGAGAGTGAGTAGAGAGAGAGAGAGACCATTAGAGAATTATGAAGGACGTAAAAAGATCAAGATAAAAAGAATGGTTGAACAGTGGAGGTTATACAGTCAGTGTGCAGGCAGGTTCTGATTGGAGGATGGGAGGAGTTGTTTTCAGCTCCAAGCCCCCCAGGGAGAGAGAGAGAGAGAGAGAGAGAGAGAGAGAGAGACAGACAGACAGAGAGAGAGAGAGAGAGAGAGAGAGAGAGAGAGAGAGAGAGAGGGTGGGTGGGGGCCGAAAGGAGGGGGCAGCTGCTGCTCTTTAAAGCCAGAGTGACACAGCAGAGCAGGATGCTGCTCCCTCTTCACTACGTACAGAGAAATACTGTTTGTACACAAACACACACACACACACACACACACACAGACATGGGCAAATACAAACACTGGGTTTCGGTTATTGATAGCTAGAGTGCATAATTAAATCAGATATGGTGTGAGCTCAGCCCGATGACTGACTCAGTCAAAGGGCAGCATGCACGTTTAATGTGTTGTTTAAGAGCAGATCAGCAGCTCAATCAAGCGATTAACGATGATTACTATGGCTGTCCAGAGAGTGGTGCTGATGTGACAGTCCATTTCTCTAAAACGATGAAATGCGTGGCAGTCCATGAGCATTTTCCCAGATTACCAGTGTAATATATAACTATCCATAGAGGTGACACGAGCCAAAGACCCACCATTACCAAACAACAGACTCCATTCTGTTACCAATCCAATGACATGGTGTCCTATGACTGGGAGTCAGTATGATTCATGAACCACAAAACCAAGTGACAGATTGGAGCTCATAAAACCCGGACACCAGTCCCATCAGCCATGGGTACCGGATGTTCTAAAGCCTAGATCTTAAATCCATGATTGACAGCTTCAAGGCGTGCTTTTCCCCAACATTAAAATATAGGAGGACTAATCCTAAAGACCCCAAGGACTTAAAGCACGATCGTCCTCTTTTTCCATCGAAACAGAGAGTGAACGTTTTACATTGTTTTGCAGCTCACGTGGAAGGTCAGTTAAGGGCATCGTGACTGCTGCAGAGCGCGAGAAAGGGTTATTGATGCTCAAGTGGCTGGGCAGGCATGCACGAGACCTGGCACATGAACGGGCGCGTGATTCATACAGTCCGAATGGTCGGTGTTTGGCAGCCATCTCTGCATGCAGATCGTGCCTCAATGAACACATCGAACCGTCCAGAAAAACAGAGAGAGAGGTTGGGGTTGTTGCTGCAGCAGCCGCAGTCTGCAACCTACAGCCAGTTAATGGGCCTTTAGAGCGATAATGACAATATCTTCATCCTCATCATCCTCATGCACCCTGCAATCGTCCGATAGTTGCAAAAAATATCACAGCATGCACACTGATCACGACGAGGACAATAAGTCGTATAGTCATTTATCGGTTGCAGCATCTTCTCCAGCTCGGAGCTGTTAACGGAGATCCTACCTGATAGCGAGCAGCTCATGTAGAAGGTAAGCGGCGGCGGCCAGGAGAGCTCCACCGGTGACGTAGAGCGTCTTCCTCCACCAGGAGTCGGACCCCAGTCCCGTCACGATCGCACCGTAGTCCTGCAGAGGAACAGCGGCAAGGTATCCATATAAAGACGGCTGCTCCTCGGAGCCGCAGAACCCAAAGGGCAGGCTGTGGTTCCGGCCGAGCTCAACCACGCAGGGCCGGGAAGAGGCGAAGCCAGCGCTCCAGTACATGGTCTCTCTCGATAGGCCTGCTGCCCTCCAACTTCCACCCAATAACAACCCCCACCACCGGACCTCATCAAAGGGCCTGGGCAGCTGTACTACAGCCTGGCGACATGGTGGTGTCGATCAGCCGAGCGGGAGGTGGTAGCAGCATCTTCGCCCCTGATGGTGCCCACCGCACCCACATCCTCCGCTTGCAGCTCGGAGCCTTTGTCTGTTCCAATGGAAGCCAGTGACGTCACGGCGCGCTCTGCCGGTGTGTCCACTCCCCCCCTCGCATCCCAGATGTACTCATATATTTTCAACATAAGACTAAGAATATTTAATTTATGGTTAACCTTCTAATTTTATATGGTCAATTCTTCCTACACAAATGTAAATTCGACCAAATATCCCCCAAACTTTACAGCATTTGAGTGTGAGTTTGAGAAATACATCCATACATTATCTTTTGTTTTGAACAAGAAAAGTATAAAAACCCTGACAGTATATAATGACCTTTTCATGAAAGACTGAAGTATATTTTTTTTTATTTTCTGTTTGTTTGTTTTGCTTTTATATGTCTTCTTTGTGTTTTCGTTTTTCTTTACACTTTGTCTATCCAAATAAGTTTTTTATCTTGATGTTTGTAAACTCTGTTAAACTTGGCATATTCTGTATGTTTCATATTTCAATAAAGCTGTTAAAAATATATATTTAAAAAATCCCCTCGCATCCCAGTTAACCTAACAACGATCCGAGCTGACTGGAAACATACTGGAGCCTGCAGCCTGTCCACCTGAATATCTGACCTGCAGATCCCCATCCCCATAAGCAGATCATCTCTGCAAACTGTTTAAGCACTCATCATCCACCTGTATTGGCTACAGAGCAATTAGAGATCCCCAAAAATGTGTTTGATGACTTATTTAATGATCTTCCTCTCGATCGGTGGAGTCTTTCATGCTATATGTTATATAGTATTGCTTCATAATAGCATACTCACTGTTAAACTGACAATGAAAACAATTGTTTTCAGCCTGTAGGCTATATAAACACACGTACGTATCGAGTATTCGGTGCCAGGGGACCTCAGTTAGGTTATTTGAGCAACAGTCTAAAAACACACAAACATTACAATCGACTTTGTAGTTTTCACTCACCCGGCAACAACTTGGTAAGTGAATACGGACAAGCATCTCGGAATAGACGTCATTTGTACAGCAGCGAGTTCTCTTCTAGGTCTCCGCATCTCTGTTGCGAAACAACAGATTTCGTAAGGGTTCCTTAAACGGAAAGGCAGCAGGCACGGTGATATCCGCACCCCCGTGCTGTTATGCACCGGAAAACCCTCATCGTTTTCACACGCGCGTGAAGGGAGATCGTGGGATCGTTTTCCTTCAACATTCTAAGCTCGATCAAGATCTAATGGCGTTTAAAATGACAGGAATCCAGAAACGTCAATCAGCGGCTTACTAAACCTGGAGCCTGCTGCTTAGTGGGACAGTGGATGAAGGGAGGGAGGGGTGGAGGGATCCATCAGCAGAACAAGGATGGCCAACTGTTTCCTAAGGAACCTTCAGCTTGGCTGGTTATCTGATGTTGTCTTTAGTGACACTGCAGGCTTGGGGGTCGAGTTATGTAATAATTCTCCAACAAGCCAATTACCCTCTCCTAGTTGCCATGGAGATGGCAGGATACAGCCCAGTCCTATATGTGTGTGGTCAGGAAAGAGAGAGCCTCTCCAGACAGCTTAATGTGGCTCTGAGACAGCCGAAGCTCTTACACAACCGCTAATTATGAAACAACACTGCTTTGGATGGAGGGTGTAATGATGTGGTAGGTATTTAGTGCGATAAATAGAACCATAAAGTATACTACAGGCAAACCTGAGAGACAGTTGAAGACCTAGTCCAGTGTAGGCCAACCTAGAGAGGTTTAGATAAGAACTGGATGGAGAGGTGAGTGATGAAATCCATACCAGTTTATTATTAGACATGATTCAGTCTTTTTCCTTTTGAACAGAACATCTAACCCAGAGCAGTGAGATATGGCCACCAAAAGCCACCATGGCTGTGAAGACTCCGACTTCAGCTCATCTCATTTGTGATACTTCAGTGTGCGCTTCAAACAAGGTCACTCCAGCTGTCTGGAGTCTGCTGGCTAAATAAACACACCACACTGCCAGCAAGACACTTAAGGACTGTCCAGACATGCTGTGTTCCATCCCAGACCCCTGCCCCATCCTCTCACCCTCCAGGTCATCCAGAACACCTACAGGCAGATCTACTGTGAAGAACCTTCCAGTAGCTTCAGTCCTCTCTCCTCCATCGCAGTCTTCCCTTCCTGCGTCCCCCCCCCCCCCCTTCACCCTTCCTTTGCCCTCAGTTGTGTTCTGAAGGGGGCGTGTCTGTGCCTCCAGTGTGGGTGGGGCCTGTGTGGGTGTGACTGAGCGGAGGCTCCTCCTTCCTCTTGACGGCGTGCAGGGCGTAGTTGACGCTGGTACTCTGGGTCCAGCTCCACCCTCTAGACACAGGGTTGTACAGCATGCCCTGGATACTCTCCACACTAAAACCATCTGGAGGGAGGCAAAGAGAGACATCCAGACACAAAACATCAGCCATGAAGGAAGACCTGGAGGGGTTGGAGAAGGTGATGAGGGGGGAACAGGGAGTGGATGAGGAGGAAACAGGAGACCTACTGGACTCCAGGAGTCGCTCCAGGTCCACCGGTGTGATGAACTTGTCCCAGTCATGGGTACCGTTGGGCACGATGCCCAGCACCCGCTCTGCTGCCACTATAGCCAGGGCGTAGGACAGGTTGGTCTTGGAGATGGTGGTGATGAAGAGAGAGCCTCCGGGCTGGCAGGAGAGGAGCAGAGGGAGGTGTTAGTGGAACAGCCACAGGAGAGGAGTAGAGGGAGGTGTTAGTGGAACAGCCACAGGAGAGGAACAGAGAGAGGTGTTTGTGGAACAGCCACAGGAGAGGAGCAGAGGGAGGTGTTAGTGGAACAGCCACAGGAGAGGAGCAGAGGGAGGTGTTAGTGGAACAGCCATGTGCTCACTGCTGTTTTATTGTGCTCTGCACAGATCTCCATTGTTCTCTCAAATTATGTAATTATGACCCCGTCTGTTTCATAATGAACAGGGCAACATGGCGTTCTCGCATTGGTTCAGCCCTGCATCAGAGACAGCTGCAGTCAGAACGGTCTGCAGCCTGAGACTGGCTGCAGCTCTAACAGGATGGGAAGCATTAGAGGAGATTAAGAGGTTCTGACCTCCAACACACTGACCCACACATCTGGTGAACACACACATACACAGTATTAACCGCAAGCACAAAAACAAACATAGTGCTAATAGAGCGTAAGTGTGCAGGAGCTGGCGGGCACTCAGACACACTCACACACACTCAAACACTCGCACACACACGCTCCTCCTCACGGGACAATCCGACTTAGCATCACATGATGCCTTTGCAGCAAGCAGCAGGTCAGGCGGGCTACCTTCAGGACGCTGGCGCAGCAGAGGGCGAAGGTGTCCAGGTCAGCCAGGTGCTCCACCACCTCAGAGGCCACCACGGCGTCGAACGACCCCTCCTCCACCACCCCCCCCTCCTCCAGCCCATCCTCCTCGCCCTGCTCGCCCTCCAGGCCCTGGGTCAGCTCCTCCAGGGTGCAGGCCCGATAGCTGACACGTCCCCGCAGCTCTGGGTCTCGGAAGGTGTGGAGCTCTGCTGTACCGATGCTGTTGGCTGCCGGGTCGATGCCCAACACGTCTGCCCCTAGTCTGCCTAGGGGCTGGGGGTGGAGAGGGTGAGATTAGATCATGCGAAAGTGGTAAAGAGAACTGGATGGACATTAAGTTCACTTGGTCTCTCGCTCTCACGCACATTCACATCACCTGATGCCACTGCTCAACCACATGCTTTTTTATTTCACCGTAAACAAAAATAAAAACAATGTTGAGATATAAAAATACTGGCCAGCAGATGGTGCTAACGAGCTGTCTGGTTGGAGCCCCAGATGAAGGACACTACATCACAGTGAGACACAGCCTCTCATGTCAACAGAAGCTGGGGATCTGTCGCCACCTTATGGACGCACAACAAACCAGCCCAAACATCACGTGTTTGAGAGAGATGTGCAGGCTGTCCTCCCCTGGTCTCATCAGCCCTCTGCAGCTGATCTCCAGTGAAGGGAACGACCCTCGCCACAGGACACACACACAGAGTGTACAGTATATTCTGTGTGTGTGTGTGGGGGGGGGGGAGGGTGTACGGACAGCAATAATGGGACCTGATGCTGTCTGCTCGGATCAGCCCTAACAGCTGGTACGTCCACGGCAGAAAGCAACGTCTGAAGATGGATATCCGAACTAACAAACACGTAAACAACAGTAAAATACTGACTGTCCCTTCCACCAAACCACGACCAGTCACTTCAGCGGGGCACGGCCACGAAGCGGAGGCCTGGGTGTATTTCGGGACGCTGGTACACTGAGGAGCGCGTCTAACGGCCCACAAGTAAGGAAGACCCTCCCAGGAGAGCGGAATGTGATCTGAACGCTGCTGATTCGAACAATTGGAGCGCCGAAAACAGCGATGTGGGGAGAGAAGACAGCAGCCCCTCTCATCTCCCTGCTGAAAACTTCCCCATTGTCCTGCTTTCTGAGAAACACACACACACGGTGGTGCTACCTCTGTGAGGAGGCCTCCTCCACAGCCGACATCCAGGATGCGTAGACCTGCGAGGGGCTTCCCGGGGTGCTGCCCCCCGTGGACGCTCAACAGGTTGTCCCTGTGGACAAAGGTCAGAGGTCAACCGGAAGTCTTCCCTGTCGCTGTGAAGACTGCTGCAGTCTGACAGTGCTGGAGGTGGAATGAACTGAAATCAACAGGCTTCTCCCACGCTGGGGTGAGGAGGGGGGAGGAGGATTGAGATGGAGCCAAAAAAAGGGGGTAGGATAACAAGGGTAGGAGAGGTGGGGTGGGTGGGTGTATGAAGGCCTGTTTGGGGTGGGAGAAGGCCTGTTGTCCTCCATGTTGTCCTCCCACCCCCCACCTCCCCCGGCCACTGTTAAGATGACAAATAGGCTTGAATATCATCCCCTAAGGCTTAGGTACATTACAGAGCAAAAACAAATGCCCCCCAACCCCAGCCTGTCAGTCCCTCTCCAAACAGACCCCATGCTGGGATGACACACCTATCAGTGGAAAAACAGCCTGATGTTCATTATCTGACAGCCTAGCAACAGCAAAGTCTTGCCTGGAGGGTGTGGCCATGTCAGCTGTCACTATGGCGACCCATCAACAGTACCAGGGCTGTTGGGGTATTATAGGCTGGATTTGGCTAGGATGGAGATGATGGGGTTGAGGCAGCAGATTAAATTGGTTAAAATAGCCCCATCTCTTTCCTTAATACTTCACCTAGCCTACTTGTCTAGCACAGTGCTGATGTAGAGGCTCTGTCACTTTGGTTTGAAGTCCGTCCTTGTAATCTACCCTTTGGCTCTCCCCTAAAAAAAAAACCTGAATGGTCTCCCTGGAATTGTGTCAAAAGCTGACAAAACGTGACCAATTTGCTCGTCCTAAGCTTCAGACACACACGCACACTCACCGTATGAAAGGCACCCGCAAGTCGTTCATGGAGTGGAGGGCTGCAAATTCCCCCTGTTCATCCCACCACTTGCTGGCCAGCGCCTGGAACTTCTTCACCTCTTCCGGGTCCACGGTGGACTGCGAGGCGTAGCGGGCCCTGCAGGGGAAACAGGCAGGATGTTGGTGTTAACCTGGCTGAGAACCTGCAGCACTCCTGGTAGGAGGAATGTGATCGATGCAGCCCCCTAAGTCTACTTATCACACTGCTTGACTTAAGCCTACAGGTGCATCTACAGCAGTGTTTCTTAACCTTGTTGGAGGTACTGAACCCCACCAGTTTCATATGCGCATTCACCAAACCCTTATTTAATGGTCGTGTCATCACAAATCGTCAGATGTTTCCTCCTCTGAACCCGAGACTGACACACCGAACCTGGGGTTCGATCGAACCCAGGTTATGAACCAGTGATCTACAGTATTTGACCAGGATTGAGCTAAAGTACCCACGGGTTATTTAGATGTCATGATTCATGCTGTACAGATGTTTTTACCTGGGATGATCTCGTACCGGAGGCAGTTTGAGGGCTGGATATGTGTGACTGTTCAGAAGCAGGGAGCTCTGCTGCCATCCTGGCCTCCAGATGGAGAATCTCCTTACCGCAGCTCTGTCTCTCTTCAAACACCTGGTACAGATCCCCTGGACCAGCTGCCCGATCTTCTTACCATTCATATTGCTTAAATTCATACTCATTTCTTAGCGTTGTATACATGGAGAGAACAGTCAATGTGACCGCGTCCCCATCATGCTTTCTTCCGACTAGAAACACGGATTAGGACAAACAGTTCCTAGTCTTAGAAGCGACAGCCTGTCACGTGCGTTTATCGTATATAAATAAATACAAACATTTGTATATTTGTCGTGACGAGTGATACAATGTCTATCATTGACCATTTCAGACAATAATTTTATTTACTTGAATTAAAACAAACATTTTTATGGTCTTATGGTCGAAGTTAGTTCAAGCAGACCAGTGCAGACATGGAAAGGGACCATTTCACTTTTATTGGATTACATCAACATTGTGAGTTCTGTTAATTCTGTTAATGGTTTAAAATAATACACCTTCAGAGATCCTACAGACTTACAAAGCACTTCGCTTTGCATGATACAAGGCAAAACCCTAGCATTCAAAATGTTCCGTTTGCAGGCTTCACTTAAAAAGAACACATATTTACAAAGTAGAAGGGGGGAGGGGGGGCGGAGAGGATGGGTGGAGAGAGAAAGAGAGGGAGGGGGGTGTGGGGTGGGGGTCTGGAGAGTCCACCTACACTGTTGCCTCGACAATGAGACAAGCCTGTTAAACTCATGGAATTTAAGAGGGACACAGACAAGATCTCCTCAGCGTCGACGACGAGACGGAGACCTGGACCTGGAGGAGAGAGGCAGGGAGGGGGGGGGAAGGGATACTTAGTGCTGCTCTTCTCTCTCGCTGTCTCTCTAACACACACACATAAACACACTCTTTCACACAGAGTAACAGATACACTGATAAAACGCTTACAAATACACACACAAAACGAAGACAGGCACAGCACACCCCAAACAGGCCTAGCTGCTTTATAGGGGCTCTGCATGAGGCTGGCAGGGCAACAGAACGTCACTGAGCTGGGCATGTTAACACATAACACATGGTGCCTAGCGCCCCCTCTGAGCGGGAGGTGAACTACGCTGGTGCTGGGCAGAAGGACAGATGGAAACTGTACAGATGGCCAGAACTCTCTGTCTTTCTGTAACGTTTTCTAAGGAGGTAGTTTCATCTGAGAAAAAAATGTCTTTTCAAAAATGGGCCCTTGAGCGAGTCCTTAACGGTAGTTATTACGAATAGCATTAGCTAAAAAGGCCTTGACACACATCCAGACGCACACTAAGAGACATAGATTGTTAGAAAAAGAGGGAACGGAGAAAAATGAATACTACCTTGATCGTGATTTAGACTTGTGTTTGCGGCTTGCCTTCTTACCAGACCTGTGAGAACGTTCCGTCGATCTGGAGCGACTACGTTTGCTTTTTCTAGACTTCTTATCTCTGCTAAGCTCAGGGCTAGACCTGCTGGCCTCGGAGTCTGAGTGTCTCTTGCTAGGCTTGGCGGAGCCCTTCTTACTGGCCCTGCTCTCCTGCCGGGGGGTCCTGTCGCTGGGGGCATCGGCCTGCTCGCTCTCCCTCCGCCTCCTGGACTTCCCGTTGCTCTCCTCCACCGCTACCACCACGACATCCCTCTCTTTCTCCCTGGCCTTCTGCTTGTCTTTCTTCCTGTCTGACTCCTTGTCTTTCTTCTTCTTGTCTTTGTCGTGGCTGCGGCTTCGGTCTCTCCTCCTCTCTCTGTCTTTGCTGGAGGCTTTCTGCTTGGGCTTGCTGCTGTAGCTGTCCCTGCGCTTCCTCTCCTTCTCCCTCTCTTTCTCCTTCTCTCTCTCCCTCTCCTTCTCTCTCTCCTTCTCCTTCTCTCTCTCCTTCTCCTTCTCTCTCTCCCTCCCCCTCTCCCTCTCCCTGCTGCGGCTGGCCCGGTCTTCAGACCGGCTCTTCCGCCCCCTGCTGGTCCGGCGCTCCCTGGAGGAGCTCCGATCGCTCCTGTCCCGCCTCCTCTCCCGGACCTTGTCGCCGTGGCGACGGCGGGAGCCGCGACTGCCGCTGCGGCGACTCCCTCGGTGGGAGGAGGAGCGGCTGCTGCGCCGCCTCTTCCGGCGCGGGGACGAGGAGCGCGAGGAGGAGCGCGATGAGGCCGACGAGGAGGAGCGCGAGGAGGAGCGGCTGCTGGATCGGCTGGAGCTGGAGGAGCTGCTGCGTCCGTTGCTAGGGGAGACCGTGCCGGCCCGCTTGCCTCCTCGCCCCGCCCCCCTGACCTCGCTGGCTTCCTGTTCGCTGCGTGACCTGCGCCTCTCTAGAGCGGGCTCCGCCTCCCTCTCCCTCGCTTCCTGTTTCTGCAGGCTGTCTAACTGGCCCTCTACATACTCAGCTCTCTCTCGGCTCACTCTGTCCAGAGCCATTTCTGCACAGGAGGGAAGGAGACAAGGGGAGAGAGTCACCACCTCAGATAACAGCACAGCCACAACAAACTAGACGATTTAATAGCACATATCAGCTGTTGTTGTTGTTGAGCGGAGACTCGTTTGTGTTGTTGCCCTATTGTTTGGGTCCTACAGGTAGACTAGTGTCCGTCGGAGACTCATCTTAAATTTGTAATCTGTTCGGCTAAACCTCTAATAATCCCTCGGCACTTACTGGTTCTCACGATGTATGTTTCATAATCTATAAACCTGCTATGTATGGGGGTCTTTCACGTTGCTATACTCAGTGACCGATGCTCTTTTGTAAAGCTCTCTCTTGGAGATCGCTTTGGATTTAGCGTCTGTAAATGAATAAATGTAAACTAGGTGGGTTCTGGTCATATTGTAGCCATGTTGTGTTCCGTGAGATAAGGCTGCCTCACCCCTGGCTATGGCTGCCTCCTGCGCCTGCCTCTCCTGCTGGGCCTGCAGCTCCCTCTCCTTGCGGCGGAAGGCATCCTGCTTCTCCTGGATGCGGAGGTGCAGCTCCTCCTCGTCCGTGTCGGACGACTCGGAGGCGTGGGCGCTGGGCGGCTCCTCGTCCTCGCTCTCCTCCGAGCCGTAGTCCCCCAGTCCGCCTGCCACAACAGAGCCCCCCGCCGGGTGAGCACAGAGGAGCCCAGCCGCCACGCTCACACACACACACACACACACCCACACACACCACCCATCCCACCCCCCCACCCCAGGCTCGTCTTCCTAGCTGAGCTTCACCCACACACTTGCTGTTACCCAGCATGCATCTGAGTACTACAACACTTTTTTCACAAATAACAACCTTTCCCAAGTCTAGGACAGGACCGCTTCGGCCTCGGAAATGACTAGAAACAGCTGCCGACCAGGCTAGGATGGAGTCACCTTCCCCCACATACATCACTCTGCCCTCCCCTCTCCCCTCTCCCCCCCCCCCCACCCCCCCCCCCCCCCCCCCCCCAAGAAAGGAAAGGAGGGGGTACTCACTCAGGCCAGTCAGAGAAGCCAGTGCACTTGACTGTGCCAGCTGTTTGGCAGGCGCTTTTGATTCACATCAACAACAGGAGCAACATGTTAAAACACACACAGCCACCATAGTCTGATCATCATAGCCAAGAGATAACGCACTGTTCACACGGTGGGCCCGGGGCGTACGTGAGGAGACACAAGGAGAACACAATGGAGAGAAGAGAAGGGTTAACAGGAAAAATAAATCAAATCAACAACAGCAGCAGCAACCAAAGTTGCGTCACACATTGTCAAAACATGGCGGACAAGAGAGTCAATGCAGCACTTGGGTTTGTCTGTGTTGAGGGAGGGGTGCGGCGGGAGGGGGGGCGGGGGGGAGCTACTAGGGAGCCGGCCTCCAGTCCCGAGGCTCTGACTCAGAAGCTGAGGAGAGTCTCAGCTGGTGCAAGGACTCGTGTGACATCCCGGCTCTCCTCCGCTCCCCCTCCCTCCTTCCCTTCCCTCCCCTCATCCATCCATCCTCCACTGCAGCCCCAGAGGCTGGCTGAGGCTGTGGATGGGGCCACATGGCTCAGCCAGCCTCACACACATACACAGAAGGCTGTAATGGAACACTACAGAGAGTGTGAACACAATACACAGCAGGTACACTCTACAGACCAGGAGGCTGGGGTCTGGGATTCAGGAGGCCCGGAGGCTGTGTGGGACGGGGCAGGGGGTGAGGGGCAGGGGGTAACGAGGCTGAGAAGGGGGTGAGAGGAGGGGCAGTGGGGGTAACGAGGCTGAGGAGGGGGTGAGGGGAGAGGCAGGGGGTAACGAGGCTGGGGAGGGGGTGAGGGGAGGGGCAGGGGGTAACGAGGCTGGGGAGGGAGGGGCAGGGGGGTGCGATGAAGAGAGAGGAGAGGACGGGGGCGGGGGGGCAGACCTTTTGTGGCTTTGCGGTGCGTGTCTCTGGCCACGTGCTGGATCTCCTCGTTGGTGACCTCCAGCAGGATCTCTGTCAGCAGGGTCTTGGTCAGGACCATCTGAAAAGGATGGACACGTCTCAGGAACATTAGAGGAGCACCTTCACCATCAGCTCAAATCTTAGTAGTTAAACCTACATTTAGTCATTCAGCAGAAGCTCTTATCCAGAGCGACTTAACAGCAAGTACAGAGACATTCCCCCCGAGGCAAGTTGGGTGAAGTGCCTTGCCCAAACACACAACGTCATGTTGCCAAGGCACGGATTTGGAGACATACCAGTTGGAAGTCTCGCTCCTCATCCGTCATCTCTGGTTCGCTGAGGCCTTCCTGGGGAGGAGACGGGCTGCGGCTCCGCACATCTTTCTTGGCGGGGCCCCTCTCCTCCACCTCCCCGGCCTCTTCCTCATCACCCTCCTCATCATCGCTGTCCTGAAGCGGGAGGTTGGAGAGAAGATGGCTATCAACAACCAAACCCAGGAGTCACAATGGTATGGTCGCCATGGGAACGCATTCTAGGGGCCAGGGTGAGGTGGGGGGGACGATGACATGAGAGAGGCTTGTGGGGTTTGTAGCAGTCGGGGGGGGGGAGGGTTGTTCTCTTACAAATTTGCTCCTGCGGGGGATGCGGGGGTCTCCCTCCTCGTCGGTCAGCCCGCCCGTCCTCCCCTCCTCCTTGGCCATCTTGGCTCGCTCCTTCTCCATGCGCTCCCTCTCCAGCTTCTTCTGCTTCTCCCTGTCCATCTTCTCCAGACCCTCCCGGATCCAGGCCGGCAACGTGCGCCTCTTCACCGCGTCTGGGGAGGGAGACGAGTCCGTGACACGCTCAGGTTAAAGAGGCCGTGGAGTGACATGGTATCTTGTGTGTGTGTGTGGTAGAGGCCTCTCACCCAGAGCAGCAACGTTGTCCTGCTTCACAGGCAGCTGGATGGGGGATCTCGGGCGCTCCCTGAAGCCTGGGGGTCTGTCCCGTCTGCCCTGCAGGGGGCCCTGCCAGTAGGGGGGGTGGAAGCCTGGCGGGGTGGGGCCGTAGTTGCCCGCTGCTCCGTGCTGCAGGGAGGGGGGGGCGGGTGGAGAGAGAGAGCGAGGGGGGAGTTATCACAGGAACTGATCCAGAGACACTGGCTGGAGAAGGTTGGAGCCCTGGAAGGGCGGGGGGAGAGGGCAGCTTCACTATCATTACTTTTAGCTGTCCCTGTCCCCCCCCCCCCCCCCCCCCCCACGTAATCATCATCACTGCGAACAGAGCAGCTGTAGGAACGACAAACAAAGAGCCTCCAGCTAGGACTCTCCGCCTACAGAACCCAGTCCTCTGCGAACCCCCCCCCCCCCCCAAAAAAAATAAGCTCAAGGTGCCTCTGCGCATGTCTGCATACCTGATAATCAAACTGGTTCATGGCCATGGGGGCCGTGGCGTAGCAGTCGGGCTGAGCCCCATACCCATGGCTGTTCGGGGGGTAGGCCCCGCGGGGACCGTCGGAGCTGAACTCTGTCAGGCTGTCCTGGCTGTTGCTGTCCTCCGAGGGCGCCACCACGTCCATCGGTCCCGTCCCTGGGGGCATCCAGGCCTGCTCCGGGGGTGGAGGGGGGGGCTGGCTATGCATGCTCCATTCTGGGGGAGGACGGAGACACACCCACCATTTCATAGACGTGTCAGATACCCCCCCAAAAAAATTTCGAGTTTTTATCAGTTTGAAGTTGTTTAAAGGTAAAGTTGTAGCCGCAATGCTACACTCTCTGAGGAATTAGGCAGGAGTCTCTACCAGGCTGCCACATCCGACCGAAGGCAGGATCGCCCTGGAAGGGCCCGTGGTTGCTGGATGGGGTTGGGTCCAATCCAGGAGGCTCCTGGCCATTGGGCTGGAGGTTTGCCTGGTCCACGGCCGGTCCTGTTGAATCCTTCTGGGCGATCCAGGCTTGGGCTAGCGCTGCCCAGTCTACCTGGCCTGCCAATGACAACCAACAGGAACGATGGGGAGTTTGTTCACCGGACAGGTGAAGACATCACAAGACTCAAACTTCAAACAACAGCAGGTAGTTGGTTTACGAAGAGGTGGTTTGAGGTGGTTTACGAACATGTTACTAGCTACGTGTTTACTCATTTCCTGCAATGAGAAAGTATGGGAGGCTAGGGGGGATTCTTCTTATTTCCACATGCAACTATGTAACCTAGCTAGCCAGAGCAGATATCCAATGAGTATCCATTCATCTCTGGGCTTTGTGATCTGAGTTTTGGGTAGGTGACATCACCCACCTGGGTCTTGCTGGTGCTGGAAGGTCTGCATCCACTGCTGCTGGCTCAGCGGCCATTGCGGCCAGGGCTGGCCACCCTGGTCCCACATCTCGCTGTGCTCACCCTGGTTCCTATCCAACAACCTGGGTAGAGAGATCATGGGATCTGCGTGAGGACGGAAGAGGATCCGTGCTGGTGATTAGGTTTCAAAGCCAGTAAACGTACGCAGATGTCTGTCTGGTATCTAATGATGGAGCTATTCAGGGAAAGCTCACTTGCTACGTCAACTGTTTACAGATCGGACCTAGGGGGTCAAAATGAACCAAATAGCGTAGTTTGATCCACGAAAGTTTGTTATGCATGCATGTCAAACATGCAAAGATATATATAAAGCTTCCAGTGAATTATGCACGAGCTGGGCCTTATTGAAAAAGGCTCTCAGCGCGTGAGCTTCTAGCTAGCCTAGCTAGCTGGTGTAAAGAAGCTACACTAGCATGGCTAACGTAGGCCAATGGTTTCGAATGGTTCCGTTAATGTGGGCTAGTAAATATTGTTTTAAAATGTGTATTATCATAAAAGCAAGTGAAACCCTAAAGTAGGCTAGTCTCAGCCATGTCTCCCCACCTCTTCCAAGTTAGCTCTTCCGCACCGTTCAGATCTCAAAATGGCGACAACCTGGAACTAGAACTGTGGGGGGAGGGGCTTTGAACCTATCGCGAGATTACGCGAGAGCGTTGGACATCCTCGCACCCGTATTCTTGTATTTATTTACTTTTTATTTGATATTGAGGGACAGTGTACATTAATTGACATTTCACATTTTCCCCAATTATAGCCAAAAGGCTAGTTTCAATTGGTAGTCCCCCTGCGAGAAGGAGAATGGCAAAGTTACCTATCAATTATTTATAAATGCAAGTCGTAGTCTCCACGAAAATGCGTAATTACAATGTAATATATATAAAACTGCGAAGCGCGTACTACTACACTCTAGACCAGGGGTCCATAAACAACATAAATAACTATAGTTGGTACATAAATTACTATAGTTTGTTGCATTTATTTAATTAGAGAACTACAAAAGGAAAAACGGGTTACATTTTGGTGTTGGTTATGCCTTTTATCATAAAGGGCGTATTGAACCTTCTTCTCACAATGGATTCATTATAATGCAACTTCGAAAACGTATGCATTTTGTTTATTATTTAACACAGACTTTCACGCATCTGCAGCCAATCCAGTCAGCTAAACCAGCCAGTCAATCAAAAACACAAATCAAACATGGTTTGGGATAAACAGGTAGTGCAGCATCCCAACCACACCATCTTAACTGGTTGTTTAAAGACATGAGCTTTTCCTGTTGATGCTAATCTAGTTCCCTGACAGCCTTTCATTAAGACATATTAAATCTCGTGTGACCCAACCCTCCCCCCTCAAAAGAATGTCCCCGAGCAAGTGGCCGTACTCTTCAAAAACACATTTCAGGAAGATTTGCCCAGCTCGTGGCGGCAGGTTTGACACCATGCTGGCTTGGTTGAGGGTGTCACGTCGCCTTGACAGAATCCCGTTGGACGTTGCCCTTTTCCAGCTCCCACACCCACCTCCTCCTCACCAGCTCCCAACATGTCCCCGAAAACAACGCAGCCTGGGCAGAAGATGGCACCCTGGGATCTGCAGTGACAGCCAGCTCTAAGGGCTGCCTCAACTGTCTGCAGAGAAAGAGCTGATGAAGACACGCACTTCTGGAAGAAACACAGAGGAAAAACAAGCCTCTTATTCCCCCTCTTTGTTTCTGCAGCCTCACGACAGGGTTGTGGACACAAGGGAGAGACCGAATCAAACACAGGCAGAGACAGGCGTCCCTTGTACACTTGTTCATAAGTTAGATTTATTCTAGCTTTGATATATTTGTGATTCATACATTCCAATTCCCACTGTATATACACGATTTCAATCAAACCAGATGGTTGTAGACAGGAAGCCCAGGAGAGCAAGTGACAGTCAGCTGCTCCATGCGCACACACGCACACACACACACACACACACACACACACACACACACACACACACACACACACACACACACACACACACACACACACACACACACACACACACACACACACACACACACACACACACACACACACACACACACACACACACACACACACACACCACACACACCACACACACACAAACACACACACACAGGCACACACACAGGCCCACTAACGAGCCCCATCCATAATACTCTGTTGTGCGTATCTTTGCATATGTATAGCGTTAATATGTACATATCTGACATAAGGTGTGTTTACCTTGACACGTGTTCTTACCATGCAGCGGCTCATAGGCACAAGAGGGGGCTGGGGCCACGCCCACCACACCCTGGACGTGTCACTAACCTGTCAGCACGGAGGAGGAGCCTCACTACAATCATTTGGCAATTTTCCAACAAACCAACAGAAAATAAAACGAGACAACATGTGCGTCATTTCAGTAAAAATAATGAACAATGTAAAAAAGAAATTCAAAGGAATCCGATTAGTTCCATCCATTAATCCCAAATTGATGCTCTTTAACAAAAGTTTTGTTTCAGAGTCCCAACCCCTTAAACAAAAAACTCAATTAAATAAAGTGGTGTACGGTTAGCTGACCACAGAGGACTTAGGCAGGAGTCCAGCCTTGCTTCTGTATGTTGGTTTGTGTGGCCATAGACTGAAAGTTTGCCAAAAACACACACTGTTGTAAAACGCACCCCAGCACACTGCAGTCAACCCTGGGCAGGAAAATACTCTGCTGTCTATCTCTTTGGCAATCCTAACAAAAGTCTTCACGTCTTATGGTTGTCACATTCAGTCATTTGCACATTCTCTATCAATACAATCCAAATACCAGCAACAGGCTGTAGTATAAATACTGTGGCATCTGCCCTTACTGGTATGGGTCAATAAACACACTTCCTCCCCCTCTCCTTATGGCACCCTGATGGACCTGGACATACACACAATCTCTGGCCCAGAGGATGCACGATGAGGAGGCCCATTCTGAGGTCGGGGGAATCAAAGGCCCAGAACCAGGACCAGGAGCCAAGCCAGCGAATCAACCCAGCCTGGGAAGCTGCTCAGTCCAGCCATGCATGCAGCGAGCTTGGGTCCTCCGGCCCTCCTAGCCAGTCCCATCATGCAGAGCGAGTCCTGACTCCAGACCTAGGCTGGGCCGGGCTCCTACAAGGGGCTGTCCTTCGTGTTTGTGTGGGTGTGTGTGGGGTCAGGTGGGGGGGGGGAGGAGGGGTAGTCGTGGGGAGGCTCCTACAGCAGCTCCTCGTAGAAGAGCAGATAAGCCTGGGAGCTCAGCACCCTGGACTCTGGGACCGTCTGGACTGTGGTGTCACTGACGTACACCCACTGACCCTGGCTGCACCCACTGGCCTCTCTGGGACCTGGAGGAAAAAACATACACACACATTATAAAGCTCTTATTCTCAAGCGCGATTGGTACAGAGAGGAGAGAGAACACAGGGTGAAGACAACCAAGACACTTGACCCATTCCAACCTTGTTAAACCTTAGTCCTTGGTCTGAATAAGCTGCCTGAATAAGAGGGGGAATACAGAGGGCAGATGGAAGTGTGGAAGGTAGAAGCCTCTCCTTTGTTTTTGAGATAAGATAGACCTTTATTTGTCCTGCAGCAGGGAAATGGCAGACTCTTGGAGACTTGAGATTTGAGCTGTTAGTTTCTGTTGCTTCACTCTGCCCCCCATCTGAGAAGCATCCGGAACAGTACCGGGGCCGAGCTCTATTCTATCTAATAAACCAGCAAGGCCGGAGGCTCGCTGTGCACCTGGGAGACATCCTACTACATTTCAGCTCTCATTCAAAGTTGTCCCGCTCTCCTTGAGAGCCAAAAGAGAAAATTATACCTCCCTGCTGGACAAAAAACCCCCCCAGCGTGCCTTACCTCACAAGCACTTTCTTTAAGGTCAGTGTGGAGGAAGGTGGGAGCTTTTTTTATATAAAAAAAAAGAAAAAAAAGCAAACAAGAGGAGGCAAGCCTCACCTGGCTGGTTCCGTCGCGGCTGCTCAGAGAGTCTTTGAGGGGGGCGCACCTTCACGTAGGCTGTGTAGTGCCCCCCCCGCATGGAGCCGCTGTGCTCCACGATCCCGTACAGGCTGTAGAGAACGCGCTCCCCCGACACCAGGTTCTGTTGCGGTGTATAAGACGTCCACAAACGCATACAGACACACGCAGACGTTAAATAAAGTCGGGGGAGGGGGGGTCTGGGGGGTGGTTAGGGTGTCAAACTAGTGATCAGGGGGAATGTCCCTGTTCTTGCTGTAAGTCGCTCTGGATAAGAGCGTATGCTTAATGTAAAGTGCTTGTGCACACTTGAGTCCATTGCGTCTCGATGAGCTTCGGTAATCCTTACAAAGATCTCTGTTAAGCATGACTCCCTCCTTACTTTATTCAGTAGGGATCTTCACCTGCGTTTAGTCAAGCAGCAAACTCTCTTATCCAGAGCGACTTGCTGCAGGTGATGATCGCAGGAGACTCGATTCTAGCACTTTCTTCTGGCTTTGTGTCGGCGTGAACGCTGACACTTGACCTTACATTTACATTCGCAGACGCTCTTATCCAGAGGTGACTTACAGCACATACAGGGACATCCCCCCCCCCTGAGGCAAGTAGCTAAGAAACGACTTTCCGATCACTAGTCCGACCCTTAACCACTCCACCACCTTGTCTATTGATCTCCAATGAGAGAGTGTGTGTGTTTGAGTGTTAAAGACAAAAGGTTATTGTTGTACAAAAGGCTGGGTGTATGAAAGGAAGGCGTGGGCGTGGCTGCGAGCACCTTGCAGGAGGCGGAGCAGAAGGGCGCCAGGTCCACGGTCAGGGGGAAGTCCACGTGGCGGTTCACTTTCCTCAGGTTCATCCCTGCCTGCAACACAGGACCACAACCGCACGGTTACACACAGACCAGGGCCAGGTTTGTGTGTGTGTGATTTTTAAGTGTGTGCATGACTATGACTGTGGATTTGTGTGTATAAGAGTTTGAGTGTGTACATAGGTGTGTGTGTGTGTGTGTGTGTGTGTGTGTGTGTGTGTGGGGGGGGGGGGGGCTAACCTGGTGGAAGCGCTTGAGGTGCAGCGTGACCACAGGGGGCAGCGCTGAGATGAGGATCTGCTTGCGAGCGCTGGTGTACACCTTCTCTGCTTTCCTCTCTGAGGTCAAACCAGGAAGAGGACACTTTCAGGCTTCCTGTAGAGTGTGCGTGTGTGAGTGTGTTTATGTGTGTGTGTGAGCGCTAACCTGCCATGCTGCTCTTCCTCAGCTGCTTGTGTCTTCGCTCGGTGCAGCTCTCACACAGCAGCTTGTTGTTTCCCATCAGCAGCTCCACAGAGGTGAACTGATGCAGGCAGGACTGGATGGAGCACTCCTTGGAGCAGGGGGTGTAGCTGTGGGACAGGGCCTGGAAGGCCCCTTGGTGGAGGGGCGGCTCCCGGTGCCCCGCGCCCCCCTGCTCCTCATGTCCGTCGGGGCCCAGGCCCAGCTTGGACACGGCGCTGACCAGCTGCTCCACGGCGCCGCCCTGCTGGGGCTTGGGGGACAGGGCGGAGGCAGGAGGGGGGGGCGTGGGGGAGGGGGTGAGAGTGGAGGTGGTGGAGGCCGGACCGGAGCTTTGGGCGTGTGCCGAAGGTGGGCGGGCTGCCCACTCGCTCTCGGAGGCTTCGCTGTCGGCGTCGTTGCTGCTGTCCTGGGGGCCGGAGTCCTTCTCGCTGCTCTCCGATTGGCTGGCTGCTGCCGATGGCGTCCGGGCCTCGTCCGCCTGATGGCGCTCTGCTGGGGCTTCTGCTGCCCTCTCACCCTCCCTGTCCTCCACATGGCCCGAAGACCTCCTGTCCTGCAGCTTCTGCACACACACACAAACACACACAAACAAACACAAACACGTAATGAAAACCAATAAATGCTTTCATATGCATGCTCTCTCTCTTCTACGCACCCACGCACCCGCACACACACACACACACACAGAGACACAAACACTCACTCACACACACACACACTCTTAATCCCAGCCCAATGCTCTCTCTCGTTCTCACACACACCGGTCCGCTCTGCTTCCTGTTGTTCTTGTTGCAGTGAGCGTGTGCGGAGGAGAGCGTGTCGTCGCCGTGGCCCGCGTGTGTGTCCTGGTCCCTGATGACCTTCCCCAGCCTGCCAGGGTTGGTGGGCTTCGACATCTGGAAAGGGCGGAGGCGGGTGGGGTTACACCAGGTTATCCCACCACAGTCAGTGGGGGCA
The DNA here is from genome assembly GCA_030340665.1 of Neosalanx taihuensis. Classification (NCBI taxonomy): domain Eukaryota; kingdom Metazoa; phylum Chordata; class Actinopteri; order Osmeriformes; family Salangidae; genus Neosalanx; species Neosalanx taihuensis. The sequence goes on from CM059294.1 coordinate 13,553,553, forward strand.
GATGGGATGACGTGGTGATGCCAGCCTTACCCGCTCCTCGATGATGGGCAGGGAGATGTCGATGAACGCCTCCTTGACCGTGGAGATCTGCGGAGACCAGACCAGCAGGGGGGGTCAAACACACCCCAAACCCCAAAACACGCGCTCGACATCCCAACACGAGCTCCACGCCACACAGCCCCCACATCACATGTTGCCTTACGTGCTCACACTCCTCACACATGATGGTGTTGGTTAACTCGCCCACGAAGATCCTGTCCACAAAGTTCATCTTCACCCCCTCCTTCCCGTAGGCTGGCAGAGGAAACAGGCATGAGGCATGAGGGGTCAGAACATGGGGTTACGTCCAATCAGAGGCAGCGCTGGAGGCAGCTTTGGAGGCAGAATTAGAGGCAGCACGCTACTTCAACAACACTTATAAACTTGCCTCTGTGTCTCTTCTCTTCACTGTTCTGTTGTAGGACTGTCTAACCACATAGTACATTTACATTTATTCATTTAGCAGATGCTTTTATTAAAAGTGACTTACAGCAAATGCAGGGACATTCTCCCTGAGGCCATAAGGGTGAAGTGCCTTTCCCAAGGACACAACATCATGTAGCCACAGCCGGGAATCGAACTCACAATCTTCCGATCATGAGCCCGACGCCTTAACCCTGCTGAGCCACCTGACAATGCTGTACTATTGTTCTGTTTTTTACTGTAGTTCTGCTTTGACTGAAAGCTCCACTAGATGGAGCTGTTGACTTGGTCCTGTGAGCGAGGCGTGTTGTAGATGCCATGTGCAGTCTTGTGAGTTACAGTGGATTTGTGTGAAGGGGTTGGGGGGTCAATACTAAATTAATTGAATAAATTCCAAATCAAAAATCAATTTGCATATTTAAACTGCCTTTGTACAGTTACACAGTTATTTTTTGCTAATCTGGATTTTTTATTATTTATTGGTATGTAATATTTTAGTTTTTAAATTTCAGATTCAAATGTCAGATTCAAAATGTCGAACTGACCCCAACCATAGCGTGTTTGCGTGTTTTGAAACCTTTGACTTGGCGCTTGGTCTCCTCATCTGCAGTCTTTTCTGTGGGGTTGTTGAAGGCCTTCAGAATGCTGGCTTTGATCCTCTGCGGTCCATCCACACACACACGCACGCACACACAAAGAACATTTAAAAAGGCGTATTAAATCCGTCGTCTTGGCCTCTCGGAGGTTGGTAACTAGTGACGTCTGTAAAGCTGTGTGTGACACTGAGCAGAAAAATATATTTCTATTGGATTCTAAAGGAGAACCAGAACTCTGAATGGGCACTTGGGAGTGTGAGTGTTCATTTCCTTGAGTGAGAGGCAGTATGTGTGTGTGTGTGTGTGTGTGTGTGTGTGAGAGAGAGAGGCAGTGTGTGTGAGAGAGGCAGTGTGTGTGTGTGTGTGTGTGAGAGAGAGGCAGTGTGTGTGTGTGTGTGTGTGCGTGCTTGTCGTCTGCCTGCTCTGTGATGTGAGATGACATGGTCAGTGAGTATGTTGGTACGAGAGCTGTGAAGACACACAGCCCCAGTAAAGCACCAATCAATAGATAATTGGCCGTGGCTGTCTGTGGACTGACCAGTCACAGCCCTCCCCCAGACCCACCGCCACTACCCCACACACTGGACCGCCTATCTAGGTCAGAAGCCTCGTTAATCCCAGCCTGGCCCCGGCCCGGCCCAGCACCCCTCCACAGAGTTAGATTTACCCACTAATTAGTTACCAGCAGAGTTCTTCCCCCACCCCCCTCTTACCCTTCCTTCCCAAAACAACAGACTGCTCTGTCCCACGCAGGACAAGAGGGGCGGGGGGGATGGGGCAGGGGGGGGAGGGGGGGTCAAGGAGGAGAGGGCTGGGTCTGAGAATGGAGGACCAAACGTCTCAGCTAACTGGTGATAATTGACTGTGGGCTCATTAGCATATTTACATATGTGATCCTAATGACGAATCAACACAAACACTTAAGACCCTCCAGTTCACTGGAATAGGCATTAAGTGAGAGACAAAGAGAGTGAGAGAGAGAGACAGAGAGAGACAGACAGAGAGAGAGAGAGAGAGAGAGACAGAGAGAGAGAGAGAGAGAGAGAGAGAGAGAGAGAGAGAGAGAGTGAAATGGTGTTGTGAACATAGTTAAGTGTTCTGGTTGCAGATAAATGGATAACCACAAAGTGTTTAACGTCTGGCAACCAGAATCTGTACGCCGCATCCTGTCACTGGTTACCATGGTTACACTCAAAAGAGTTTGAAGTGACACAGGAACCGTTACAAATTTTATAACTGTGTGTATACTGTGCATAGACTTTGTGTGTGTAAATAAGATAACAATGTTTATATGAGTGTGTCTGAGTGTGATGACTAAAGCTGGTGCTGCCCCCCTCCTACTCTTCTTGATTGGGAAAAAAAGGGAGTGTGTGTGTGTGTGGTGGTGGGGGGGACGACAGAGGGGAAAGGGGGGGCTGAGGGAGGGAAAAGGAGGGGGGTGACCCTGTGGCATAATGGCCCAGTCCTGCTACTCCTTCAGCAGCTGTGGGTTTCCCAAGACCACACAATGGTGCCGGGCTCCTGCCACTTGCAAGGCCCCCCAACAAGCACAACTGTCACCGTTCACAAGTCAGGAGCAGAGACCAGAGGAGGGCCAGCCTGGGGGCCTGGGGGGCATGTGGGCCTTGGGGGCTGACCGTTCCACACCCGCTCCTCCTGCTCCTTCAGGGGCTCACTGAGACGCTGGTGGGCTGGGAAGCGGGGAGGGGCGCCTGGGGGGTGGGGGGCCTGGAGCCAGGCTCTGTGGGGGTCATAATTGCTTCACGAAGGGGGTAGGAGTGCACTTGCCAGGAACATGGCACCATAAGGTTAGGACACAATGGCTGGCCAGGCAGAGACCAGACACACACACAAACACAACATGGAAAGACACAGAAAGCCAGTGACAGCAGAAGAGAGACAAGGAGAGAGAGAGAGTTTTTGTGTCTGTATATCAGGGAAGCTAAATGCTAGTTTGACAGTAACACTTTACTGTATGACTGTATGACACAACAAATCCATACAGGCCTCTTGGCTTCCTCCCAAGCTGAGCTGCAGTGCGCTACAGTTCGATCCAGTTCCCAGTGATACATGTCTGTCCTGCTGGTACCACTCCCAGTGTAAACCAGTTAAACACCAGGGTTAGCTAACTAGCCAACTGGGAAAACCAACAGGTATATGAGTGTGTATAAGAGTGTGTATATGAGTATGTACTGTATATGAGTGTGTACTGTATGAGTGTGTACTGTATATGAGTGTGTACTGTATGAGAGGGTATACTAATGTGTACATGAGCGTGTATAAGTGTGCGAAGTGTCCTCTCACCTTGGTCTCCTCCACTCTGATAGACTCAAGCAGGTAGTGCAGAAGTTCCTGACTGTCCTGCTGCTGGTAACCCTTGAACCTTGGAGCCCTGGAAGATGGAAGAGAGAGAGAGAGTGAGAGACAGAGAGAGAGAGACAGAGAGAGAGAGAGAGACAGGGAGAGACAGAGAGAGAGAGAGAGAGACAGAGAGAGAGAGGAAAAGAGACAGAGAAAGAGAGAAAAAGGACAAAGAAAGAGAGAAAAAGGAGGGAAAGCGAATAAGGATTTTACAGCAAACCAGAAACCACGGATAAAAATGAAATAGAACAGAGCACGCTGACAATGTGCTGGTTTGGCACCGCAGCAGAACCAGGACACGCGGGCCCTCCGCCTCTCGAACACCCGCCCACACCCAGGCAGAAAGCAATCAGCCACATCCACAAAGCAATCAACTGCATAGAGAGACTTCAATGGGGAAAGATAATGGGCATTCTTCTTCCTCAAGGACTTTCCCTGGGTGCAGCGTGAGACGCTCTCTACCTCGTCCCTCTGGTGCTCACAGGCCTACATTGTTTCACTCTGCATCTTTTCATTGAACCAGCTAGCATTAACCCCCCCCCACCCCCTTGACAGGCACGCTAACAAACACTCACGCTGACAAACAGAGACACACGCGTTGACAATGTCTCACTTCGGTATTAATAAGTTCATTCAGATTCAAGGTAAAGTGTCTTTGCTCACAAAGAAATATGCATCATTGTGTTTTAGAAATGACACAGTAATTTTATTATATTACCTGTAGTTTGAATGCGGCAGCCCATACAATACCGATACCTGTAAGTTGCCTAGCCGACTATTTGTTCTATTTAGTCACATTCTAAATGGTATTTTGTACTGGTTATACTGTTCCGTGCAGAATGGCAGGTTTATTGCAGATGTGGGTCATAACAGGCCAGTATTCTAGTAATGCTTCTGGACGCAGTAGGACATTGTGTTTTATTTCAGATATATTTTTGCATGCTGTATTTGACCTAATGGATATTTTTGAGCATACAATGTGTTACATTAGGATGGGTAATTAGACACATCTATCCTGTTAACCCTGGTCATCAAAATCCATCAATATTTATTTGTATTTATAGCAGATGTAGGGGCCAGATGTAGGGGCCAGATGTAGGGGCCAGACGTTGAGGCCAGACGGCCAGCCAGGCAACAGGCGTGCCAACCTGTTAGCTGGCCGCAGCCAAACTGCTCCCAAACAGGAGCAGCGGAAAGGGGTCACAGGGTCGGTCCGAGCGACGGCCTGGCCGTGGTCTGCTGTGATAGGGTGACACCATGGAGCAGGTCTGCCGTGGTAGGCTGGCATTGGGAAAGGGTGGGGTCTCGGTTGGGAGAGAAAAGCGGGGGATAGTCGGCCACCTGTCCCCTAACCCAGGTTAGCACCAGGAAGCTGGAGGGCTGGAGGCCCCCTATGATCCACCCCCCCCCCCCCTCCCACATGTCTCAGTCCCTCTTCCCTCTGCTCCATGCTGGAAGAAGGAGGGGGGGGAGAGGGGTCACATGTCCTCCATTTGCTTTACAGCCAATCGGAAGCCATGTCTCCTTTACAACAATGGAATTCTGCTCTTCACTCCCGGAATTCAAACTGGATCCTGGTGGCAGCACCAAGACTGGTGTGTCAGGAGAGAGAGACCATAGGGGGAGGAGGAGGGGAGGAGTGGGGCAGAAAGAGGAGAGGGGAGAGAAGGAGCAGCGCGGGGCAGGGACCAGAGCGGAGTGTGTGTCCTGGAAGCTCATCCCAGTGGAAGGGGAGGCAGAAGAGCCCTGAAGCGCTCGCCCCAATCTGGCCCCCGCCACACGCACAGCTGCCCCTCTCTCACTATTAACAGCGGATGAGTTAGTACCAGACACAAGCGCCCCCCCCGCCCCCACACACACGCACACACTTCTCTCCCTGCCTAGAGTTCAGGTGTCTCTCTGCTCTGTGAGCGAATGTCAGCAGACAGGTTAAAGCAGACAGGTGAGCATAAAGGCAAAATCGCACATGAAACTATACAAATAGTGTTTTGGGAGCTTGTGTGCGTGTGTGTGTGTACATGTGGTTCAACCCCACACAGGGTTACAAATTCCCCCTCCCTCAAAAAAAAAAAAAAATAATTATAATAATAATAATAACATCACTCATACAGGCCCAAATCAAGCCCCATCCCCACCCCTCACACACATCAGTGGGAGAGGACCCCGGGTCTGAGCACAAGCTGGGGGCCTCGCTAGCACCAGGTCCACAGTGTGGTGCTGACCCTCCAGACCACAGGCCCTGGCGCTGGTCCCAGACCAACCCTCCAGCTGGCAGGCTGGCCAGGCCAGGCCCAGCAGGGCTGGCAGGGAGCTGGGCAGCAGGAGCCCAGCTGGTCATGGGTGAAGACGCACGCACGCACACACAAACACACACATACCCCACAAAGCAGATTTGGTCTCCAAAAGCAAATAAACAGCAGCAAGGCTTCTGCTTCAATAATGTTAGAGCCAAGCTGACTTGTTGAGCTGCCCGGAAATACACACACACACAACAACATACAAAAACATACACACACACACACACACACACAGAGAGAGGAGAAGATATAGGATCTGTAGCAGAGAGGCAGCCTTCACAGTAACAGCAGCAGGAAGGAAAGCAGGGAGGAGTGGGTGGATGTGTGTGTGAGGAGGGTAAACAACCACACACTGAAGTGTCCAGGTTGTGTGTGTGCTGTGAGTGGCTTTACATAAAGGCCTGTGCGTGTGTGTGTGTGTGTGTGTGTGTGCACGCACGGGAAGGCATGAGCAAGGACAGGAAAACAGGCCTGTTTGTGTGTGCATGCATGTGAGCGTGCGTGTGTGTGCGGGAGGGGGAGGGAGGGTAAGGGGGGGGGCGGGGGCGCTTGTGTGAATGCACCATTGAGTACACTGTGTGCTGCAGGCTGATGTGGCACCAGGTGAGATGACTGACACACACACACACACACACACACATCATCCACATGCAATCTCACATCCACAAGCCTGTTAGTTGAAGGTTGGGTACCTGGGAACACATCAAAGCCGCACCAGAGAGGTACCCAGCCGGCTGACACTGGCACTCAACGAGCCACCCAACCATTCTGCATCACACACACACACTCACATTAAAGGCTTACGCTACACACAAACACAGGCCCGTGCCCCAGCCTGTGCCCAACCTGCAGTTCACCCTGTTCAAACACAAGAACCAACCAACCATTCAGCACGGGACTCACACACACACGCTCACACACACACACACACACACACACACACACACACATCCTCGCTGCTCTGACAGTCCGCTGCCACAGGCTCAGGCCAGGCAGAAGGGTCAGACACACACAGGTGGGGCCGCAACATGAAGGGGGTTGGTGTGGGAGCGTGTGTGTGTGTGTGTTGGGGGGGGAGGTGGGAGCAGAAACAGACGCAGGCCAGGACCAGGTGGGGTGGACCAGAAAATATGAATTCATCCATAAGGGGTTGAAGGTGGTGGGGGTCAGGGGATGAGGGTCAGGGTGGTTGGGGTGGTGGGGGTCAGGGGATGAGGGTCAGGGTGGTGGGGGTCAGGGGATGAGGGTGGTGGGGGTCAGGGGATGAGAGTGGTGGGGGTCAGGGGGTCAGGGTGGTGGGGGTCAGGGGATGAGGGTGGTGGGGGTCAGAGGGTGAGGGTCAGGGTGGTGGGGGTCAGGGGATGAGGGTGGTGGGGGTCAGGGGATGAGGGTCAGGGTGGTGGGGGTCAGGGGATGAGGGTGGTGGGGGTCAGGGGATGAGGGTGGTGGGGGTCAGGGGATGAGGGTGGTGGGGGTCAGGGGATGAGGGTCAGGGTGGTGGGGGTCAGGGGATGAGGGTGGTGGGGGTCAGGGGATGAGGGTGGTGGGGGTCAGGGGATGAGGGTGGTGGGGGTCAGGGGATGAGGGTGGTGGGGGTCAGGGGATGAGGGTCAGGCTCTCACTTGTGGCACAGCTGGTTGAAGAGGATCTTGGGGTTGACGGGGCCCTTCCCCCCCTCCCTCATGCTGTGGAGGAACAGGAACATGGCCGAGGTCAGCGGCTCAGGGCCGACCAGGGTCACTGTCAGAGGGCCCTGCTGGACACACGGCACAGCCACCATGGAAACTTTGACATTGATTTAAGTGTGAAACCAAACAAGTGACAAAGGGAAGAACCACAAGAGCATTCAGCTCAACAATGAAACAATATGAACCTCAAAAAGTGCAGGAGTGTACCTGTAGGAAAGCAAGTAGCAATAATAAATGTAATAGGCCCATCTACAAGGTTAACACGTGTGTGTGTGTGTGTGTGTGTGAGCGGACACTACCAGGTTGGTGTCTAGAGGCGCAGGGATCTTTAGCTTGTGACCCTTCTCCTTGACGTCCTGTATGAGGTCGTTGAGCAGGTGGGTCTGGGATAGGTTCTGGGGGAAGGACACACACACGTGCACACACACACACACACACAGGAGGTCAGCACACAACTCTTCAGACAGTCACTACCTCTAGGACCATGCAGACATAACTAGAGAGCAGTAACCACCTTATTACAAAACTGTGTAACATCGCCACCGATCTGTTACAACAGGATATCCTCCTAACACAACAACAGTGTGTCTAACACTAAACAGACCCACAAATCTACAAAACCCTCCAAGCAGTAAGCACACCCAGTGATGCTGAGAGGCCGATCAGAGCTAGTGACGGGCTGATGAATCCTAAAACACCCTTAGTGGTTGTGGCATTATCCCATCACAGCCGCTCCAGCTAGGCCCCAGAGACAGGGCTGAGGCCTTGCCCACCCAAAACCCACCCGATGGGCGCCCTACCTGCATGACGGCGTTGAAGAAGCAGGTGTTCCCCAGGTTATTGATGCCCTTGACGGGAACCAGAGTGCTGTTCACAGGACTGCGCCCCCTGGGCGGGTCAGCCAGGTCCAGAGACTCCTCCCTCAGCTTGATCAGCCTGGAGCCAGGGCCTGTGGGGGAGAGGGGTGCAGTGAGGAGGAGACGCAGTGATGAGGAGACGCAGTGAGGAGGAGAGACACAGTGATGAGGAGACGCAGTAAGGAGGAGAGACAAAGTGATGAGGAGACGCAGTGAGGAGGAGAGACACGGTGAGGAGGAGACGCAGTGAGGAGGAGAGACACGGTGATGAGGAGACGCAGTGAGGAGGAGAGACGCAGTGAGGAGGAGGCGCAGTGAGGAAGGGTGTAGAGGAGGCCCAAATGTGCAGGGAGATGTCGAGGGTGGGTTAGTAGTGAGAGAGCTGGGTTTAGTAGCGAAGGAGCTGGGTTTAGAGGCTGGGTTTAGAAGCAGTGGAGCTGGGTTTAGAGGCTGGGTTTAGTAGCAGGGGGAGCTGGGTTTAGAGACTGGGTTTAGTAGCAGGGGAGCTGGGTTTAGTAGCGGGGGAGCTGGGTTTAGAGGCTGGGTTTAGTAGCAGGGGAGCTGGGTTTAGTAGCGGGGGAGCTGGGTTTAGTAGCAGGGGAGCTGGGTTTAGAGGCTGGGTTTAGTAGCATGGGAGCTGGGTTTAGAGGCTGGGTTTAGTAGCAGGGGAGCTGGGTTTAGAGGCTGGGTTTAGTAGCAGGGGAGCTGGGTTTAGAGGCTGGGTTTAGTAGCGGGGGAGCTGGGTTTAGAGCCTGGGTTTAGTAGCAGGGGAGCTGGGTTTAGAGCCTGGGTTTAGCAGCAGGGGAGCTGGGTTTAGAGGCTGGGTTTAGTAGCAGGGGAGCTGGGTTTAGAGGCTGGGTTTAGCAGCAGGGGAGCTGGGTTTAGAGCCTGGGTTTAGCAGCAGGGGAGCTGGGTTTAGAGGCTGGGTTTAGCAGCAGGGGAGCTGGGTTTAGAGCCTGGGTTTAGTTGCAGGGGAGCTGGGTTTAGTAGCAGGGGAGCTGGGTTTAGAGCCTGGGTTTAGTAGCAGGGGAGCTTGAGTTGTGGCAGCAGCTGGAAGTAGATGCGGGTCATATGGGAGAACAGATGCCAGCTGGACACGGTTCCACTGGTTAGGGAGAGAGGGCAGTTCCAGACACAGCTGTTCCTCCTCTCCTGTACTCCCCATCTTCTCTCCTCTCAGCCCCTATCGGCTCCCTTCTCCTTCCCCTCCCCTCCCCTCTCCCCACGTCACATGGTGTGTGGCAGCAAAGGAAGAAACCAGGCCAATGATGAGAGCAAGCAAGTGAGGAGCGTCTTAATTCAATCAAGCACAGACTACAAGCTAGTACATGCCAACAGGGCCCAGGACAAGCAATCAACAATTAACTGTTCTGCCAGGCCATCAGTGCTAATCCAACTGTCGTCGCTGCCATTAGGGCGTGGGGGTGGGGGTGTTCCGACACATTAGGCACTAACAAGCAAAACAAGTGAGAGGACCCTAGGCTGTGGAGACTCTCCCCCACCCCCCCCCCCACACCACACACATACACACACACACACACATATACACACACACACACAAACACACACAATTTAGCCTATCTTTCACGCACCACTACACAGCAAGCTGCCTTCCTGGCAAACCCTCCCCCCCCCACCCCTCCCCCCTTAGAGTGTGATACAGCTTGGTTTGCTCAACACGGGGAGCGAGGGGGGGCTTAAATACCGTAACACTACACCAGGGATATTTTATTCAAACTCTTGATGTTCTTAAATCTTTTGGAATGTCTTGCTTTCATGGACTAAAGGATTTGATCTGATGTTCCGTCTGGGAGGAAGCGCTCTGCCCCTGACCTTTCCCTGACCCCGACCCCTAGGGTACAGCTCATGTCACCGCCCCGTAGTCTCACATCCACCTGGAGACCACGACGGCAGACGAGACCTATCAGAAACACTTCACCCTCGACCACTCAGAGAGCTCCGATCGTCCCTCCTGGCCCCTCGGCCAATAAGCTTCCGTCCTTCCACTGGTTGTTAACCCAGCATTCAGGAAATCATAATTATGACTGCAGAAACCCTTGGCCCTGTCCTCCTCCTCTTCTTCTCGTCCTCCTCGCTGCTCTTCATTCCATACAGCATCGCTCTGCTCCCTGGTATTCAGCTATTGAGAGAGCCATCGCCTGGCCTCAAGCTACTCCGCTTTTCTATACCTGGTTGACCTTGAACGGCGTCACACAGACAAGCACCATCAGGCCCAGGTCGCCACAACACCAGGCACTGGCACTGGCACAGGCACATGCACACACACACACACACACACACACACACACACACACACACACACACACACACAGACACAGACACAGACACAGACACACAGAGAGAAAGAGACACACACACACACACACAGAGAGACACACACACCTACACAGACACACAGACACACATACACACTCAACTCGCAGGGTCCGCACACACACACAGGCAAACACACGCACACGGAGATGCGCACGCTCGAACACACAAGCTCATGCCACAGATGGGGTGAAAGACAGAAATTCAAAGAAGTGGAATACGAAAGGATAAAAAGAAAGAAAGAAAGAAGAAGGCCCAATGTGTTCTTTCATGCCTTCCATCACCTGTGACACATAATTTCTTCTTTATTTTCAGCTATTTTTCCGTGTATTTTTTTCTTACTGCATGCTAATTGTTTTTCTTGAAATCCTGTTTTTCTTATGAACCGTCCTCAAGGTTGCTTCACTACAAAATCCTTCACTTTATGCACAACATCACTTTTCACCAACGACGCCCGCCCGCCCGCCCGCCCGCCCCATTTATTATATTATTTATTGTGTGCGTGCTGCAAGGCGCACACTATGTTATTACTAGCGTTTATTATTATTATTCTTACGCCGTTTTTTGGCTCAAAACATCTCCCGGAGTTTTTGACGCATATACACAAAAGTTATATCAAAACGTGCGGCTCGGCCCCGACATGTGTGCTATGATTTATCGAAGACTTTTGGCGAACAATTTTGCCCAAAAATTGCCAAAAACCACACCAAAAAATGAATAGGTGTCAATGGAGAGAATGTTTGAGAGGTAGAGTGGTGATGTCATCGCTAGAGTGTGGAGAAGAGAGAGAATTGTGTACAAAAAATAAAACGTATTTGACTACCATGGCCTCAAATGCACCACTACAGACACAATTTATACATAGAAACGTAGGAAAATGTGTCCTCTAGCTCACACTTGCTTTACTTTATCTGTCAGATTTATTGTTTTAGCTTGACATGCGAAGATCCGGCCGCAGCACCCATGAACAGCCTCATAGACTCCTATGTTAAGAGAGGCGGGGCTGTAACTGAAAAGATAGAAAACGAACACTTTTTAGAATTGCTCCCAAGAGCACATTTCTTCACTTGTCAACACAAAATGCCTATGTAAACGTTCAGGAAGGGCTCAGCCGGCTTCACGTTAACCTGGTTTTATGATTGGAAACACGGTTTGGCCAGAAATCCTTCCTGTTCGAGGGGTGCTGTAAGCCTTTTCTCTCTGTCCAACTGCTATGACCGTTGCAACAGTTGCGAAGTTCGTTACTTAGCAACGTGCTTGAAAGAGGAGAGACGGTGGCCACGAATGACGGTGGCTATTTTACGAACAGTAATTAATTTCACATTTAATAACTTTCATTGGAGGATATTTACTGGAGGAATCAAATGGGTTCTTTTTGTTTCGGGTGTATTTATAAACTGTACTCCAACTCAACTCTTCCTCTCTGGCTCTAAGTCTCTAAGGTAAGCAAACATCTTTTTCAACTCTTTCGCTAGCATCCTATCAAAAATGTAGGTTTTTGACTTCTTTAACATTTGGGCTCATAGGTTTTCATGTACTTACCAGTCAGGATTTACAAATGACATTCCAACTAGCTGTAAAGATATGCTGTTTGCTAACATTAGCGACCAATGTTGAAATTAGCGCTTAAGCTAATTGCTAGTGCATCAGCATATGTTTTGCTAGCATGCTATCTGAGATGTGGGTTTTTGACTTCTTTAACATTTGGGCTTATATGTATTCATGTGCTTATCAGTCAGGACGGTGGTGGAGGGTTGTAAGGAGGGTAGTGGGGGGGGGGGGGGTTATTTGTGTGCATTTTGACCGTTTATGGTCGTTTTCGGAGGGGGGGGGGCGATCGGCGTTCGCGGGGGGCGGGGGCGGGGGGGCTCGTGCGGGGAGGTTTGAGGGCAGGGTTCATGTGGTGGGGTCCATAGGAATCTAACAAGATATTGGGGAGGTGTGTGGGAGGTCGGGATCGGCAGTTAATGGAGTTGCCGCTCCATAGAGAAACAGTGGGGATTAAATACAGGTCTTTTAGGAATTGCTATTTAAATTGTTGGGGGGGCTTGCTGTAAAACATTCATAATCGTCTGGATACTGGTTGACCTTGCAAACTATTGGCTAGTGTTGTATGGGGAGTCCTGTAGTTTATAGATGATTGAACCTGTGTGTCAGCTACTAAGTGATTCATTGCACTGAATGGTTTGATTGACAGTTCATCATTAAGTCATTAATGTACAGACTGCCTGTGTGTATGCACATATATGTATCTATCTATATATATGTGTGTGTGTGTGTGTATGTGCGTGTGTGTATGTGCGTGTGTGTTTTTCTCAATTAATGTTGGATAAAAAGCACTGTTTTTGTTAGTGTGATATCAGAACTGTGTGACCTAGTGCTAGCTTATTGCTGAATCCTGATTTGTTACATGTTTGATTGCATGTGGATTGATTTGACATTTAACACAGCTGTATAACTTTATAATGTTATCTGATATTTATAATGCGGTATCATTTTGATAAAAGGTGTATTTCTAATACCAAAGTCATAGCCATTGATGGCCTAATTCTGGCATTGGATGTATTTGGGTCATTTTACACTCTAAGTTTTTGAAAGCATTTATCACTATTATCAAATTAGAACCAAACTATTACTATGCTACTGAACTGTAATGTAAAGTGCTACCTGACACAGAGTGACCAATTGTTTACTGCTTGCTTACTACTTAAACTTAAACTGTGGCAGTGTGCTCAAGTGGAGCTGTCTTTAATCCTGCTGAAATTAGTGTTTACGCTACTACTAGTGCATCAGCATATGAACACCTGTTGAAAGCTTGATCAGTCACATACCTAAGCAATGGTAGAAGTCATATTGTGAAAATTACTCAACAGTGTCAGTGATGTATGGGGGAGAGTCCCGGGCCAGAGTCACGCACACTCAAAATTTCTTTAGGAATTTTTTTCTAGTTATTATTTAACATTTCCTGCTGAAAGGGCTTTCTCTATGCTTAGGTAATCAATTAGACCAGCGGTGTCAAACTCGTGCCATCGAAGGCTCAAAAGGGGGCATGTTTTCGTGTCAACCAAGCACTACACCAGCTTGTTTGTGGCAAAAGCCTGCACCCTCTTGGACCCTCGATGGCACAAGTTTGACACCAATGAATCATACAAAGCCCCCCTGAGTTGGCTGATGACAAAGCCTTGGCAGGCCGCTGGCTGGACGAGCGCTCCCTGTCCCCAGCCAGGCTGCATGTGGACGGCAGGGGTCCGCTCCGTGGGACCTGAGTGTCAGTGAGACCAGGGAGCAGAGGGGGAGAGGGGCATTGGGGGCTGCTGGGCCCCTGCTGGGCTGGTGAGCAGGCAGGAGGGAAGGTGGAGGATCTTTCAAAAGAGCCCCCGTTCGCGACACGACCTGCGGGTGGGGGTCTACGAGAAAACGCGTCGCGTCGGTAAACAGCAAAGGTGGGTGCCCCTCGGTCAGGTGTTCCACTCCAGACAAAAAGTGACACAAACGCTCGTTTTCATTCCCGCGACAGAATCCATTTAAAACGAGGCAAAAAAAGACAGGTATTACTTTTTAAACCTGCTTGGCACAACCGCGGTTTTCAGTCGAACGTCTTCAACCGAGTCTTTCGCATATTTACCGATACATTTTCTGTTTGTTCGAGCGTCGCTAACCTGGTATGGTATGTGTTCGAAAAACCTTTTGAATATCAAATGTGATTACTGGCCTAGCATAGAAATGTCAGTACCTTTTATGAAAGCTGAAATGCATGGACTGAATGCAATTCCTAGCCCAGGGTGAGCGAGCTGCGTCCTGACCTTCGAGCTTGCCTTTGTCACTGGCCTTTTTGAAACAGGCAGTGAAGTTGAAGAATTCAGCCTCGTCTACAACAGGATGATATACAAGTTGCAATGAATGAATCGCATTTGTGTTTACCTATGTTTTTTTTATCGGGCGAAAAACTGTGAACCGTCTTCATGAGGTGAGCTGGTTTTCTACATCATGTTATTCATTTACATTTGAATGTATCTCTTTCTCAAAGGGCAGCGCCTCAGGTTCCTTAAAGGATAATTTTCCTCCACTGGCTGTATTTCTGCAGCGGACACCAGACCCTCATCCGTTATGGATCAGACTTGGTTGTCAATCATCTCACAGTGGGATGTTTTACACACTGCGTGTGTGTGTGTGTGTATGTAAGAGAGATGGTGTGCACGTGTGTGTTCTACGGTGTCAGTCCACCCAGCGGTGCCAACAGCATCTGTCTCTCAACCCCGGAAACATCTGGAAGGCTGTCTGTTATGTGCTCGGCCATCAGGGAGAGAGCCATATGGCAATACTCATGACACACACACACACACACATCAACACGTAAAAATAAAAAACAACACACAGAGACACGTACAAGGCGCTCGCTCTGAGCACCACGGGACTGTGCTAGGTGTGCAGCTGAGACAGGGGGACCTGTTCCTGGGCAGAGTGGAGGAATTAGCGTGCCTGCGGAGCCTGTGAGAGGGACCAAAGGTAAACAATGTTCAGTCCGCCATCTGGCCCAGGATTGGAGGGGGGTAAGGGGGACGGGGGGGGGGGGGGGGAGGTGTAGAGGGGGGGCTGGGTTGTGGAGAGCAGTAGCATATGGAAAGGCAGATTTTTCCTCTCCCCGCAGCAGTCAGGAGAGGCTAAACGCCAGCATGCGCCGCGACCACGCTTGACTGTGCGGCGCTCGGCTGCACCACCTGGCCCCTCCTTGCCCAGCCACCGAGTGTGGGCAGCAGTGACACTGTGGCGCCTGTCCCCCGGGCAGACTAACCATGCCACCCCCACCCTGCCCACAATCCCTAACAACCCCCTCTACCTTGATACCCCCCGTCCCAACCCCTCTACTATATCCTCACTAATTTTCACACTAGTGAAAGAGAGCACGAGATTTGTTTTATTCTTCTTTATTTGTTATTTTTTTATATACACATCTCTTTACCCGGGTTGCATGATGGCAGCGGCAGGCACATCCGGTTTAATCCGGTTCGAATGTGAAAGCCGCTATCAGCAATGTTCATGACCATCTAACGACTTTGGTCTTTACACACTGCCGCGACAACGTTATATCTATGGACGGCGTCCATTCTTTCTCAAACCCGTCCCAGAGTTGCGAGAGAGAAGACAAGCGAGCGGAGGGTCCGGTCATGCAGCAAAGAGGAGCCAGTCAAGAGGAAGGCCGGGGCAACACCAAATGTCTGATTAATCTGTTAATTCGTTGTGCCCGCGGGGCATGAAAAGCCTGCTTCCTTGCCATCTGATGCCAGAGGAGCCCCGCTGCCACGTTAAACACACACAGAACTTTCCCAGCTAGTCCTGGCCGCAGTGTCCTACATTACTGTTCAGTGGTGGGTTAAGACAGCAAGTCACTCTTGATTAGGCCCACCCAGGCCCCACCGGGGGAGCGGGCCAGCCTGCTGACCGCCAGCCAGGCCTGACACGCCACAGCTCGGCCCGGCACAGTGCACGCACAGCCTCTAGCGCGGGCTAGCTACAAGCTAACCTGCTCCACAGCCCAACCCCCGCCCGCCCGCAACTGACCCGCACGCACAGACGGCGTGAGTGCCGTGACTGGTCGGAAACAGGGGCGGGGGGGGGGGGGGAGACAAGACAGATTTTGACAACTAGTTCTGTCCTGCCATCGTCATGGAAACGAGGCTTCCAAAACGCAGGAAGCAACAGCTTTAAAGTGACTCAGCGGTCAAGTGTCGCGAAACACGCGGGCCTTACAGCAGTTGGCTGGGTTCAAATCCTGCTCTGGCCTTTTTCTACCCCCCCCCCTCCTCTACAGTCCCAGTGATTCTTCACTGATGTTCCCAATAAAGTGGAATTCAAATTTTCAAATGATTAATGCCTTAAAAAAAGATTTTATTTTATCAATAGAATACAGGAATATTCCAATAAATAGCTTCCTTATCCATTAGAAGACCAGAGTTTCTACAGCGTTTTACCAGGAACACAGCCACAACCAATCAGATGTTTGGATGAACAATTGAAAAGGAACCCTAAGACCACGCAACGTGGAAGTGGCGGGTACGGCGGTGTCCCAGAAACGATCCTAGACCACGCCCAGGATCGGGGCGGGTAGAGCCTTATTTATCACACACACACACACATAACAACAAAAAAGGACGTAAAGAGAAAGAGGAGAAAAACCGCTGGATGCATGAAAATCAATACAGGGATGTAACGAGTTGCAGACGGCGAACCTCGGATGCCAATTCACAGCGAGCATTTTAATTTGGCGCACAAAGCCAGGCAGCTGTACAACAGCCTCTGAGGTCAAGTCCCCTTGTGCAAGGGCTCACAGTACTTGAGCCGAAGGCCTTGTTGGTAAGAGAGCGTTCCTAATAGATTTTTCTTTCTTCTCTGCACTGTTGTTGTACCAAAACTATTATGGATTCAGGAAAGATTTCTTGCCGGGGCTCCTTTGTGTCCAGGGCAGGCAGGGGGGCAAAGCGAAAGAAGAGAATGCTGCACTGAGCTGAGCCTGTACCCTGGCCTTCAGGAGGAAATTTCAATTTCACCAGCTCTCCCAGTCTCTCCAGCCAGTCCATCTGCAGGCTACAATCACCAATTCAGCCTGCCGGTGGGGAGGTGGGAAGGGTCTGAGGGGAAGGGGTGTGGGGGGCTACAGGTAATCTTGGGGGGTGACCAGACCGCATTGTGTGTGTATGGGTGGGGTGGTGGTGGGAGCCTGTCTGCCTGGCCTGAGAGCCGGGCTGAGATAAGACGTACACGCAGGACCCCCCCCATGAGTGCGGGGATGAAAGGAGGGCCGCAGGAGAGGCAGATGGATGAGTGCTGTGGATGAGACGACAGCCGTTGCAGTTGTGCCACTCCAGAGCCGGCAGGGGGGCACAGCTGGACCTGGGCTGCTGAAGAAGAGCTTCTCGAAGGTCGAGGGGGGGAACTTAACAAGCTGCCGGCCGTCAATGAACAAATCAATAACTGAACTTGCGTTGAGTGAATGTGTACTTACGATGGGGTGTGTGCGAGTGTGTGTGTGTGTGTGTGTGGGGGGGGGGGGGTATTTGAGTATTTGCATGACTAAATACAACATGTTAAATGTGTGACTGTGTGTGTGTGTGTGGGCCCAGGGAGCACGCTGCAGCTGTTGTGATCCAGTCTCCTGGACCCCCCTGTTGGACCCTGGATCCCACAAGCCTGGCACACAGGCCCGTCCCAGAGGTGCTGAGACGTGCAGCAGGACAGGGGCTCAGCGAGGTGGGGGGAGGGGGACTGGGGGGGTGACAGTGGGGGTAGAGAGGGGGGGGGGAGCGGTGTCCGGACCCCCCACACAGCTGCTCTCGTTCTTCAGGGAACCCAGCCGGAGAGCGTCGCTCAGGCGCTTAATGCTTCTAATGTGTGCAGCCACGCGGCAGGAGCGGAACTGGAGCATCGCTGCCCCCTGCAACACCACAGCATGCCTGGGAGAAGGGGTGTGGGAGTGGGGACCCAGCCTGGGTCTGGGTCTAGGTCTAGGGGACCAGCCCTGGTCTGGACAAGCCCTGGTTCTGGGTCTAGGCATTGAAGAGTGGACCAACCCTTGCTCTGGGTCTAGGCCTTGGAGAGTGGACCAGCCCTGGTTCTGGGTCTAGGCCTTGGAGAATGGACTAGTCTGGCTCTAAACCAACCTGGATCTGGGAGAGGGGACCAGGTGAGTGTAGGTCTGGTAGATCCAGAATCTAACCAGTGTCCAGTTAACCAATGTTTCCCATAAGCTCAAGAAGACCACAAGCAACAATCTCTTCTACAGAGCGGGAGCAAAAGTCAAGATGCACAATTACTGGTATAGCTCCCATAACTGCTGCTTTTTAATTCCAGTTAATCTCCATTTCAATAGCATTAGTACTTGCTGTACTCTACCAGTGGCCCTGACCAGGCTGAATGGAGAGCTGTAACAAGCCGCCATCAATCTTGAGCAATCCTGCTAGCCAGCCGCTGCCTCTGTATTCATAAGCGACTATGTTAAGTGGCCTGTCTTTCAATCTCTGTGTTCACTAACATATTCCGCCACCAACATAATGCATTCAACGAAGCTGATAAGGAGATGCCGTTCAAACCTGCGCTTAATACAACTGCAATTTATTGAATATCATCCACAATGAAACATTTACTGCACATGTCTCTCCCCCCCCACACACACGATTACATTAGATAGAGGAGAAGATGAGCGACCCAGAGGAAGAGAAAGAGAGAAAGCAAGTGAGAGAGAGAGAGAGAGAGAGAGAGAGAGAGAGGGGGAGAGAGAGAGGGGGGGAGATGGTGTTGTGAACATAGTTAAGTGTTGGGTTTCTGGTTGCAGATAAATGGTCAGAGAGATAGGAAGAGAGAGAGAGATAAAAACCAGGGACACAGAGAAAAGAGACAGAGTGTCTCCTTCAGTCCTACATGGTGTGTCTGACAGACAGAGGCTGGTCCTCCCCTCTGGTAGGCTGGCAGACGCATGACTCACCTGAGGCAGCTTTGGCAGAGTGCTTTTGGAGGAAGTCCAGGGTCTGGGCCAGAGCCTTTTTGTTGCAGTGAGTGGAGAGCTCTTCGTTACATTCAAAACACCTGTCGAGGAGCAGACAGACGCACACAGAAAACCTTCAGATTTGGGATTGCAGATTTTTCAATGTGTAACTCTAACCCTTATATATTGTGGTCTTGGGAAACGCATACAAAACTCTCGCAGGCAAACAGACTGATTCTAATGAATGGTCATTATCAGGCTTCCACAGAGCATGATAACAACTCATTCATTAGAATCAGGTATGCTAGAGCAGGGAAACATCGAAAACCTTCAGGACAGCGGCCCTCGAGGACCGGAACTGCCCACCCCTGGCCTCCAGACTAACCCCCACAGGGCTACCCCCCACAGTACCCCTGCCACCCCCACCACAGGCAGGCTGACGTCTCACCAGGCCTTCCAGGAGCTGAGGCTGATGGTGATGCAGTGGGCCTCAGGGTGCTGGGTCTGGTGATGCCTGGAGGAGTGTTGGCTTTCAGACTGGTTACAGCCCTGCAGGGACACAAACACACACAAGTCATCTTACCAGCCACCAGTCCCTATTACATTTCAGGTAGTATAAACACGATACGGACATCCAAAGACATGGTTCGGACGACCCTATCTGATTACCAAGGTGACATCGTATTTCCCTAATCTATTCACAGCTCCTGTTTTTACATGGAGGCAAAAGTGAAACTGGCTTCCTCCAGGGGTCTCTTTGCTCAGTGATCCTGGCTGACTGGCTGGGAGGGAGGGGGAAGGGGGAGCTGACCTGGAAGCCACATTTGAGGCAGATGAGGATGTCGTGCAGGCTGGAGGCCTCCGCCTCCACCGTGGACCGCTCCCTCAGGCAGTCCGAGCACATGGCCCACACGCTGGACGACACTGCCTTCCTCACCAGGCTCAGGTCCACCGCCCGGCTCACGTGCTGGCAGGTCAGGCCTGCCGGGGAGGGAAAGAAGACCGTAACCGTCTTTTTCTGATTCGTTAGTGTCAAACTCGTGCCATCGAGGGTCCAAGAGGGTGCAGGCTTTTGCCACAAACAAGCTGGTGTAGTGCTTGGTTGACACGAAAACCTGCCCCCTCTTGAGCCTTCTATGGCACGAGTTTGACACCGCTGGTCTAATTGATTACCTACGCATAGAGAAAGCCCTTTCAGCAGGAAGTGTTAAATAATAATAAATAATATAATAAATAAATTCTCATTTAGCAGATACTTTTATCCAAAGCAACTTACAGTAAGTACAGGGACATTCTCCCTGAGGCAAGTAGGGTGAAGTGCCTTGCCCAAGGACACAACATCACATAGCCACAACCTTCTACTCATGAGGCCAACGCCTTAACCCGCTGAGCCATCTGACTCTCATCGTGTTGTCGTTTTCTCTGCTTGGTCCTGGTGTTGCCATGCAGTCCTAGTATCTTTTAGGCAGCACATGGCGTCCATAGTCCATCCGGACGTACGTACCGCTGACTTCGTCAGACGACTCCTCGTCCCGAGCCTTCCTCGGCTTGTTGGTCCGCTTGGTCATGTCGGCCGCTTTAAGGGAGAATGGATCCTTCAGTCTCATCTGTAGATGGAGGAAGGACTCTCCTATCAAACCTTGAAGAGATGGAGACACTGTGGTGGGCTGAAAAGGACCACCACTCACACAAGGGGGGGATCCAGACCCCCAGGGCTAAGTCCTCCATGTGTGGTCAGCATTCCACCAGACCAGTACACTCTTAACCCACTGTGAAGTTCACGACAATGGTCACACAGACAAGCAGTCAAGTCATTATCAACTAACTTTAAGTTAAGACCTTACTGTATTTCGTTACCCTGTACTTAAAACAATAAAGTTGGATCGAATCGAATCTACATGTGTAGGGTTATTAATAGGATCTGACAGTTTGTGTGTCTTGACCTCCCTGAACCCCTGAGACTGACTCACCGAACCCCTGGGTTTGGATCGAACCCAGGTTAAGCACCACTGTGTTAACTCCCTATGAATAACCCTGTGATCACATCAGCTTCAACAGTTTATAAAGGACACACGGCTCATTGGCTCGCTAGGCCATTCCACGTTGTTGTACACTCATTATCATTGATGAAGTTAGCTACCTACTTACAGTTCCGAGGTATTATTTCGGAACATTACCGACTAGATATTTCAAACATGTCAGACGTCTTCAACGTACCTTCTATATTTAGGAAGGAAAGCTTAGGGGTTTAGCTAACGTTAGCCGTTAGCTTGCTGTCAAACCCGGTGTGATAAAGATGGGTAAACTTGTTCCAAACTTGTTGTACATTAACGAACGGTCGAGAACTATCGACGATACTTGCTGTTTGTGTGCACTTTGAATTAGTAGACTTTTAGTAATTTTTTCGGTACTTTATAAAACTGCCAGGGTCTGGTTAAGTGTCGTTAGCATCCAAAGATCAACTCAACTGTCGTACAAGTCAACACATCACGCGTCACGCGCTACGGCGGCTGCCGTGGTTCAAACATAGCGACGAGAAATACAACACAAGTTTGGGTCAAATCATCTCTCTGCCTCATGAATACAGGCCAATCTGTGTGTACAGCAGAGGCCACTCGCGAGAATTATTAGTGGCATTATTTATTTTATTTTATTTGTCTCTTTTGATCGCGCGTGGTTTTAATTCCTAGAAACCCGCACCGTTGTTCCCGTCCTTGATGTGACCCGTACGCACGCTCACGTCACGTGCGTCCTGAAAGTGTGTGCGCGTTCATAACACTAACTATCCTCTACCAGCTGGTAAGGTAGACATGTAGAGGGCATGAGAGCTATCATAACGCTTTGGTTCGTACGTATATAAAACGTGCGTGTTGACATGGCTCTCAGGGCGTGCAGAAGGGTTTCGGGGTTGATTCCCCGGCTCCTGTTTAAAGACAATGCACCTCCTTTCCCTGGTGCCTCCAAAGGAATCCCATCACACATACCAGAGACACAACCCCGCTGTGATCGTAAGTGGACTTGAACTTGACTTTCAACTAAATAAACTAAGTGTTCAGAATGTGTGTTTTGATTGTGGAATGAATAATTAAACACCCAACTAGTGTCCCAACTAAAATGTACAAAATCCGTCATTTTTTATGTATGTTTTCAAACTCATAAAGTCAACGCTTCATCTTTCAGATGTCTTGTGGACCAACAGAGGAGACTTGTTCCGTAGTTTCAGCTCGTCGTCTTCGGCCGACGACACCAATGTGTCCTACGACCAACTGAAGCAGATCCTCACTTCTGGGTCCAGTGTGGTCATAGATGTGCGAGAACCATGGGAGCTGAGAGAGTACGGACACATGCCAGGGTCAATCAACGTCCCTTGTGAGTAATAGATTGGCAAACATTCAAATGATCTCCCTGTGACATTCCCCCACTGACGGGTCATTCAGGGGCGTGTTTAGGTGTGAAGCTTTGGACAGGAAGGATTTGTATTGCGTGTATAGAGTTTGTATATTGAGTTTGCTGCTATCTAGAGTGGTGAACTACAATATATCATATGATCCCTTCCAGAACAAACCACCTTTCTTTTATTAAGTGAACAAAATGCTTGTACAGCTTTCTTGCCTACGCAGTCATGCGCACACACACACACACACACACACACACACACACACACACACACACACACACACACACACACACACACAAAGGTCATTAAATAGAATTCCCTGTCCACACAGATTGTCCACACAAGCAAACACAAAGACCCACCATTGTGAGATAAGACAATGTTTGCTGTTCTTTGGCCTACATCCTATCTAGCCCTGTCATGTGTAGATAGCATGTCCTCTCCCTTAACCAGTGGAACATGTGTCCCCATGTCTCAGTGGGCCAGGTGGGTGTTGCCTTGCAGCTGGACCCCGAAGAGTTTAAGGAAAGGTATGGAGGAGCCATGCCCCAGACGACAGACCACGTCATCTTCTCCTGCCTGGCAGGAATCAGGAGCAAGAAGGCCCTGGACACAGCCGTGTCTCTGGGATACACAGAGTGAGAGCCGCCATCATCAGCATTTCCAGAACATTCAGTGACCCCCACCCTAACACACACACATGCAGCAAATTATGTTTAAAATGTGTAAATATGTAGTGTCAAAGTATGAAATACCGTGCATACATTTCCACCGTGTGTGTGTGTCCTGTATTAATGATGTCAGCGTTATTTACCCTTTCTAAGTTATGGTTTTCTTGCTGAACAAATGCAGTATGACAGTTATAAAGCAGTTTCAAGTATCTATTGTCTGTCTCCTACCTTTTTCTCTTGTAGTGTTCAGCATTACCCTGGTGGCTGGCAGGAGTGGGCGGAGCTTGAGCAGCTGAAGTGATCATATTTAAAGTGCCATAATAAGGATTTAAAGAAAGTTATAAATGGTAATAGGCTGTTTATAAAGTCAGTGTCAATTTTTAATCAATGAAACTGTTCAAATGTGTGCGTCATTTTAAGTTCATTGCTGCTGTGTGACTGGTCAAACATTTGCATACCTCTTTCCCTATTACTTTAATTGAATCAATGGACAGTTTGTAGACATAACTTCACTTGACCTTTCGAAGAGGCTTCCTTAAGTAGAAACGGACGTTTGTTTTGACCTTTGAACTGGAGTTTGGATTACCAGCCTCGGCCTGTGATGTTGATTCTGGACAATCTATGCAAAAGATACATTAAACTGTGATTAACTTTGGAAAACACATTGCACATATCCCGCTGAAAACGTCTTGTAAATATATGCGCGGCAAGTGAGCCGCTCCACAATTATTAAAAGCCCATTGATTCATGTTTGTGCTGATGTCCAGTGGATGGTAAAGGCGTGGGTGTCTGACTAGGTAGATTATTGTGAGAGTGCATCTCATGCTGAAGCACATCAGCGGAGCAGGACTACAGGCTGACATGCCGGCCATGATCTACTGTATTTAATAAGATGTCTTAATCATGGCTGCATCTCAATGTGAGTTTGTCACTGGTGCTCCACTGAACAGTAACATGCTCATTAGTCAACATGATGATCAGCCCCCTTCCCCCGCAGTTAGTGACCTGGTCAACTTGATCTTCAATTCAAATTCATTAAAACCCCCTGCTTCCTTACTAAAGACAAAACGCTCCCTTCTCTCTGCTTGGGTCTTTCAGCGTTAATAACGTGTTCTTTAGCTCCAACATGTAACAGCAATTAATTTACTGTGACAAAGAGTAGAAGAGAACCAATCTTCTTTGGATTCTATTGGTCCTCTTCAACTGAAAGCTGGAGCTCTTCTGATACCAGTCTGTAGAGCAGCAACCATTCAGGGGAGTTCTGAAAGGAGCAATCATGTTCATTTATGCTATAGAGCTCAAATGAATGTTGAGCTGATAAAAGTAATGCAGTCTAGATGCATACGATTATTATGAAAGACTAATGTTTTTTTATTTATTATATTTTTCTGATTCGTTGTGATGGATTTATGACAGATGATGTTATGGTAATATTCTGAACACGTACAGTATGTGGGTGAAGATAGCTTCTATTTGCATCTTGGGAGACATGTTCTCTCTCATCCCTCACATCTTCCTCTCCCCGCCCTTACATCGCACGCAACTGCCAGATCTGAGTTCAGCTGGAAAAACTGCTACGCTGGAATATGAAGTCATTGACTAAAGATATAAAATAGCGTATCAAGAAAATGTTGAATGCCGGCCTGCTTTGTATTCTACAGTTTTCTATTAAATAGTTTTCAATGTCATGTTGGAGGTCAGGGTTTCTCTTAACCAAGTCCCATGGGAAGGTAGAGGTCCGGAATGCTTGCCAATGTTAAATGTGACAACAAGATTACATATTTTATTTGTTGTAAAGATGACTTAACCTTGATGGTGCACTCTAATCAAATCCTTGCTTTAAGCACAGGTCATGGAACTCGTCTTTCTGCCGGGGCAAGTGGTCTCTTAAGGGAAGAGTTAAGCTTGGCTGGTTCTTGCGTTAACACAGAAAATACTGTATTTTCCTGGCTTGTTTTGAGTTGGGCAAAGCCAGACTAGTCCAGACAAGGTCAGACAATGCCAGACCACCATTTCCTTCTCTCATGTCTCTCTGCCATGTCAAGCATGAACTCCCTGCTTCAAATTCCTCCAAGAAATGTCATTTCTTTCTTTGTCGTAGCCTGTTTTGGACTAATAAGAGGTAATTTATGCCAGAGCTTGAACAGGCTTTGTCCCTCTGTTTCCATGTCGTCAGGCCACCTCTATCCATCTTAGCTGTGTAATTATCCCCCTCCCATCACAGGCAATCACATCACATTAGCCTTTTTACCTTCTGCCCAATGGCAAGCAGCCGCTCAGGCATCCATGAGCCCAGCTCAAAGTTCCTCAGGCCCAGCTGAGGGTTCCACTGTACCACCTCAAGGTTCTCTTGCTAACAGTGCTCTGACAGATGTCTGTATGTGGTCTGTGGAGGAGAGGTTAGACATTCCTGAGAGGTTGGTTCATCAGCAGGGTAGGGTTGAGGGTGGGGGTGGGGGGAGGGGGGGACACCCTGCTGAGGGAGGCCAGAACAGCATGGGGGGGGGGGGCAGGTGGAGGCAGGCCATCTTGTGGGAGTATAAAAGATAGACGGGACCTGGAGAGTGTGTATGAGAGCTGCAGTAGAGCAGAGACAGCCCAAGGTAAATCGTCCCCACTCAGTACAGAAGGACAGACGAAGCATCTTCCTGCACCCAGACACCGCCAACATGAGTCGCTCCACTGAGAGAATATCGTCGTACCGTCGGCACTTTGAGGACACCAGTACCACGGCTCTCCAGATCCGGATGTCTAGCCCTTCTCCTGTCAGGAGGCAGAACGGCCGGCAAGCCTCGGCCAGCTACTCACGAAACGCGGCCACCAGTAGCATGAAGGTCGAGGGCCGGCGCACCGTGTCTGCAGCGCGCAAAAACCGCACCACCGGCTCCAGGTAAGAAGCTCCCCCCACCTTGAGATGGCTATGGTATGTTCCATGCGATGTGCGTTTGATTTATCTCAAAATGTGCAGAGGCTGCACTGATGCGAGGCTGTACCACAGCGGAGGGCAAAGGTGATTGATCAGGGACCCTTGTCCGCACCACAGGCTCGTGACAGGTCTCTTCCCCTCTGCTGTCTCTTCACACGTGGATGGGAGGCAGGGTGGGACTGGAGGCTGCGCTGATAGGCCGCAGGTCCCTGTCGCCTGGCTGTGATTTTGACACCAGAAACAGGGGACAGAACCTCTCAGCCCTCACACGTCCGCGCTATCATCAGTTGCCTTCCCAATCACACTGGGATGACACAGCCTTGGGCCGGCAGGGGCCTGTTGACGGCAGCTCAGGCATGCAGGGCATGTACCATGGGGGGCCCTGGACAAGCAAGAGGCCCCCCTGAGAAAGAGGGATAGCTTGAAAACACATTCGTCATCAGTCTGATTCAAAATGCCAACCTTGAAGAATACTTCACAACTGTTCCAGTGATCTGTGTGTGTGGCTGTGTGTGTAGCTGTTGTCAGGCAAGGTGTTGGTACCTGTGTAGTAATGCTTTTAATATCTGTGTTTTTTCAGTGCCGGGGCTTTGGTATGCGTGGGCTTTGGTGGCGAGAAGGTCATCGACCTGGACCAGGCCGCCGCAGAGAACCAGGAGTTCCTCACCACGCGTACCGGCGAGCGCAAGGAGATGGTGGTGCTCAACGACAGGCTGGCGGCCTACATCGAAAAGGAAAGCCACGCCCCTGCACACGCAAAACACGCAACACGCACCCAGATTCCAGCACACAAACGACACATGCACACAGACACACACACGGGAGATGGTACGCTTGTGCCGCCGGTGCTGCGAGAGGTTATGTGAAATAACGTGGATGCCTAATACAAGTTAATGTGGGCTTGCTGTCCTCTGGAACCTCCAGAAACTCAGTGATAGAATGAGTCTGATGAGCGTCGCCCTGTCTGGGAGTGTCTGAGCATATGGGCGTGTGGAGACACGCCTCCAGGCAGTGGATACGAAGGAAGCCATTACTCTCACCTCCGTGGGCAGCCAGCATCTCCCAGGCTGGGCCAGGGCTCTGGATGGCAAGCCTAGCAGAGACGAGGGGGGCACATAGAGAGCGTTGTACCTGGAGGGCACTGCAAAGCCAAGCGCACGTAGAATCCCATTAAAGTGGCTTCTGTGGGTCTGTTACTGACGAGCCACATCTGGGATGTTTGCCCCAGAAATGACTTCCTTTTTCTCTGTCGGTTGTTTGCGTGGCGGGCGAGGTAGGTCTAAACCCTCCGTTCCCTGTTCTCCACCCAAAACAGGTCCGATCCCTGCAGCAGCAGAACGCCCTGCTGGAGACCGAGATCGAGGCCTACCAGAACCGCTTCCAGAAGCCGTCAGGTCTGAGGCTGCTGTATGAGGAGCAGCTGAAGGAGTTGAAGAGAGCCGCGGATCAGATGAAGGTCCAGAGGGTAAGGCGTGAATGACAGCCCTCAAACTGTCTTCCCCCCCCGTCTTTACGGCTGTGTTTATCCCATGACTGATCATTAGAGTGCTGGAGTTGAGTGTTTGGCTCCCGGAGAGATTCACCCTTCGCTGACTCTCACAGCCAGCTTCTGCTCCACAGTGGCTCTCCTACAAGACGTCAACTTGGTGTTTTTAAGGTTGTCTACCTGGTAACAGTATTCTTTCCCCAGGCTCAGCGGGAGGTGTCGCAGCGTGTTAGCATGCAGCCCAGCACAATGTCCTCAGCTGCGCTTTACAGAGTCGCATAAAGGAAGCTGTGAATCACACACACACAGACCTCTACCCCCCCCCCCCACACACACACACACACACACACACACAAACACACAAACACAACACAACTAGCTCAGGCTTGAACAAAAAGCCATGTATCTGCATTGCTGCACACAGCCTTGACCTCCTCTCCATAGGTTTAATCGGTGCCCAGGGGCTCATCCTGCACATCCTGCTGTGTTTTAGGACCTTGCGCTTGCCGCCAAGCAGGCCATGGGTGGCCAGCTGGAGATCATCAAGATCAAGTACGAGGAGGCCGTGGAGCTGAGGAAGAAGGCTGAGCTGGAGATCGAAGCCTTCCGTCCGGTGAGATGACTGATGGTTCGACCGAACTTACAGTATGTAACACCTTCATGGATGACCATTCTAGCAAGCCCATTATAAAGCTGCTTGTTGGTGTATGTGTGTGTGTGTGTGTGTGTGCATGATCTTAGGACGTGGACGCGGCCACCTCCACCCGCATTGTTCTGGAGAAGCATCTGGAGCAGCTGGAGGTGGAGATTGAGTTCCTGCAGAGGGTTCACCACCAGGTGGGGGGTTCATACAGCTAGATTACAGCTGGTTTATTTAACATGATCCATCCTCAGGCTGGTATCCATCAGCATCCATGATTCTCTTTTATGTCAACTGAACCAGAGACTCAAGCAAAGTGAAGGTAAAGTCATAAGAAGTTGCTTCTCCACAGGAAATCGAGGAGCTGCTAAAGCAGATCTATTCGGCTCACGCTCTGGCTCAGAGTGCTTTCGCCCTGCCGGACCTCTCGGCTGCTCTCAAGCAGATCCAGAGTCAGTACGACGACATCGCAGCCAAAAACCTGAAGGTAGCCCTGCTCCCAGGAGTGTGTGCCTGTGTGTGTGTGTGTGTGTGTCTGTGTTTGTTGTTCACATGAATTAAGCTCTACCATCCTCATCCTCCAATGCCTGCTTAGGAAATGGATACCTGGTATAAATCGAAGTTCGAGGATCTAACCAGCAAAACGACGAAAAGCGTGGACGTGGTCCGCAATGTCCGGCAGGAGATAACCGGCGCCAAGAAAGAAGTACGTCACTAATGGAGCAAAACATTCCTTATTGCTATCAATTCAATTTTACATTTTTGTTTCATCATTCGAAATTGATTGACCTTTACAGTAAATGTCCCAAGATGAGCCATAGCTGGCTACAATACTTCTTCTCTTCTTTACATCTTTGTATGGCATGCCATCCTCCTTAGTGAGCTTGCATCTGTTTAAGACTTCACGTACTGCATGTAATCATGTGATGTAGACATCATGACACCCCCCTCTCGCTAACAGATCCAGAGCAAGGAGCGTGACATGGAGGCTCTGAGGACCAAAGGGGACGCTCTGGAGGCCCAGATTCGAGAGGCCCAGGAGCGATACAAGAAAGAGCTGGAGGCCATGCAGGTGAGGGGGAAGGGAGGGGGGGGCACAGAGACCTGAACAGACAGAGAGAACAAGGAAAGGCACCGAAGATCCACAGGTATACCACGACAACTATGGAGACAGGAGACCTGTACCCAATCAGCTGGTCCATGTTGTCCATATGCATGCTTTTCATGTGAAGGGTATCTCATAAAGTCTGTCTCCGTCTGATAGGCCCGCATCCAAGCTCTTCACATGGAGCTGAAGTCCACCAAGGAGAAGATCGCATTGCACCTGAGGGAGTACCAGGACCTGCTGAACATGAAGATGGCTCTGGAGATCGAGATCACCACCTACAGGTGAGGAGGCGGCATTGCAGACACCTCAGGGGTTTATCTGGGGTATATTCAGACACACACCAAGCAAGCCCACTCTCAAACTGTACTAATGGATCTATAGACAATGAGCAAGCATTGTTTATCCAAAACAAAAACGACTGTCTAAAATAGTTTGTTAGCATGAGCTTTTAATGCCTTTACCAAAGACAACACAATTGTCTTATGTGTCATTACTCAACCATGACTGTTGGTTGCCCATCCCTTTCTTCTTGCTGTCACAACAGGAAGCTGATTGAGGGTGAGGACTCACGCCTCTCCACTATGCAGAGCATGTCTCTGATGAGCAGCAGTATGACAGCCATCAGCAGTGGAATGAGCATGGGCTTTGGAGGAGGGATGGGAGGAGGGATGGGAGGAGGGATGGGAGGAGGGATGGGAGGCATAGGAATGGGAGGCGTAGGAATGGGAGGCATAGGAATGGGTGGATTAGGAGGAATGGGAGGAGTAGGAGGAATGGGTGGTGGAATAGGAATGGGAGGAGGGATGAGTGGAACAGGAGGAATAGGTGGTGGAGTAGGGATGGGAAGGGGAGTAGGGATGAGTGGAGCAGGAGGAATGGGTGGTGGAGTAGGGATGGGAGGGGGAGTAGGGATGGGAGGAGTTGGAATGGGAGGAGTAGGAGGAATGGGTGGTGGAATAGGAATGGGAGGAGGGATGAGTGGAGCAGGAGGAATGGGTGGTGGAGTAGGGATGGGAGGGGGAGTAGGGATGGGAGGAAAAGGTATGAATGGCGGAGTAATGGGAGGAGGAGTAGGAATGGGTGGAGCAGGGACGGGTGAAGCAGGAGGAATGGGAGGTGTAGGAATGGGAGGAGTAGGAGGAATGGGAGGAATAGGAATGGGAGGAGTAGGAGGAATGGGAGGAGGAGAAATGGGAGGAGTAGGAGGAATGGGAGGAGGAGTTAGAATGGGTGTAGCAGGGATGGGTGAAGCAGGAGGAATGGGAGGAGTAGGAGGAAAGGGAGGAGTAGGAATAGGAGGAGTCGGAGGAATGGGAGGAGGAGAAATGGGAGGAGTGGGAGGAGGGATGAATGGAAAAGGAATGGGAGGAGGAGTTGGAATGGGTGTAGCAGGGATGGGTGACGCAGGAGGAATGGGAGGAGTAGGAGGAAAGGGAGGAGTAGGAATAGGAGGAGTCGGAGGAATGGGAGGAGGAGAAATGGGAGGAGTAGGAGGAGGGATGAATGGAAAAGGAATGGGAGGAGTAGGAGAAATGGGAGGAGGAGTTGGAATGGGTGTAGCAGGGATGGGTGAAGCAGGAGGAATGGGAGGAGTAGGAGGAAAGGGAGGAGTAGGACTGGGAGGAGTAGGAGGAATGGGAGGAGGAGAGATGGGAGGAGTAGGAGGAATGGAAGGAGTAGGAGGAATGGGAGGAGGAGAGATGGGAGGAGTAGGAGGAGGGATGAATGGAAAAGGAATGGGAGGAGTAGGAGGAATGGGAGGAGGAGTTGGAATGGGTGTAGCAGGGATGGGTGAAGCAGGAGGAATGGGAGGAGTAGGAGGAATGGGAGGAGTAGGAGGAAAGGGAGGAGTAGGAATGGGAGGAGTAGGAGGAATGGGAGAAGGAGAGATGGGAGGAGTAGGAGGAATGGGAGGAATAGGAGGAATGGGAGGAGGTGAGATGGGAGGAGTAGGAGGAATGGGAGGAGGAGAGATGGGAGGAGTAGGAGGAGGGATGAATGGAAAAGGAATGGGAGGAGTAGGAGGAATGGGAGGAGGAGTTGGAATGGGTGTAGCAGGGATGGGTGAAGCAGGAGGAATGGGAGGAGTAGGAGGAAAGGGAGGAGTAGGAGGAAAGGGAGGAGTAGGAATGGGAGGAGTAGGAGGAATGGGAGAAGGAGAGATGGGAGGAGTAGGAGGAATGGGAGGAATAGGAGGAATGGGAGGAGGTGAGATGGGAGGAGTAGGAGGAATGGGAGGAGGAGCGATGAGTGGAGTAGGAGGAATGGGAGGAATGGGAGGAGGTGAGATGGGAGGAGTAGGAGGAATGGGAGGAGGAGCGATGAGTGGAGTAGGAGGAGGGATGAATGGAAAAGGAATGGGAGGAGTAGGAGGAATGGGTGTAGCAGGGATGGGTGAAGCAGGAGGAATGGGAGCAAGAGGGATGAGTGGAGTAGGAGGAGGGATGAATGGAAAAGGAATGGGAGGAGTAGGAGGAATGGGTGTAGCAGGGATGGGTGAAGCAGGAGGAATGGGAGCAAGAGGGATGAGTGGAGTAGGAGGAGGGATGAATGGAGAAGGAGTGGGAGGAAGAATGGGAGATGGAATGGCAGGAGGAGGGATTAGAGGTGGAATGGGAGGAGGCGGGATTGGAGGAGCAGGAGAGGGAGAAATGGGTATAGGAGAAGGAAGAATGGTTGGAGGAGGAATGGGTGCAGGAGGAGTAGAGGGAGGAAGAGTTGGAATGGGTGGAGTAGGAATGGGAGGGGTAGGAGAGGGAGGAATGGGTACAGGAGAGGGAGGAATGGTTGGAGGGGGAATGGGTGCAGGAGGAGTAGAGGGAGGAAGAAGTGGAATGGGTGGAGGAGGAATGGGAGGGGTAGGAGAGGGAGGAATGGGTACAGGAAAGGGAGGAATTGTTGGAAGAGGAATGGGTGCAGGAGGAGTAGGAGAGGGAGGAATCGGTATAGGAGAGGGAGGAATGGTTGGAGGAGAAATGGGTGCAGGAGGAGTAGGGAGAGGAATAGTTGGAAAGGGAGGAGTAGGAGAGGGAGGAATGGATATAGCAGATGGAGGAATGGTTGGAGGAGGAATGGGTGCAGGAGGGGTAGGGGGAGGAAAAGTTAGAAGAAAGGGAGGAGTAGGAGAAGGAGGAATGGGTACAGGAGACATGAGTAAAGGAGGTTATCCTGCTGGATTAGGTGAAGGAGGTGTTGGAACTGGAATGGGTGGACCAAATGGTTCTGGAATAGGAAATGGTGTGGGTGGAGTAGGAGTAATGGGAGGAGGAGTAGGAGGAGGAGTGGGTGGAGGAGTAAGAGGAGTGGGTGGAGGAGCTGGAGAAGGAGGAATGGGAGGAGTAGGAGGAGTTGGTGGAGGAACTGCCAGAGTAAAAAAGGGTAAAGCAGGAGTAGGAGGTGGAGTAGGGGGAGTAGGAGGAGGAGTACGAGGAGTGGCTGGAGGGAAAGCAGGAGGTCCTGGGGTCATGATTGGAGGAAATGGCATAAAGATGGAGAACCGCTCCCAGCAGCAGGCGGTGGAGATGACCGAGAGGAGGACCGTGCTGATAAGGTAAGAACTGCCCCGTCTTTAACCTCCTCGTCATGGAAACAATATGGTAACGCCACACTGAAACCATCATGTGACTTCCCTCAGGACTGTGAAGACAGACGAAGATGTGTTGGAAACAGACCAGCAGGAGCAGACCTACATCATCACTGGAGCTGCTGATGACTCTGATGAAGAGTAGGCAGGGTGACCTCTTCGTATGCCCCTCCTGACCCTCAAGCTTTTTCCTGTTGACCTGCATCAGACCAGTCACCTCTGACCTGGACATGAAGCCCTAGCCTTGACAACACTTATGTTGGGTCTAGAAGCTTCTAGGTTTTTAACATATCCCTCAAAACTGCTTAAAATAATTCTCTATATGCATCAAATAAAGTTCTTAACAATACATTACTTGTGTGTATTAGCATTAATTTAGATTTTCACTGAATGCGGAATTCTGTATGACAGAGAGGTGGAGAGATAGTGATAGTAAATATCAGACAGAGTGAATGGATACAGGGAAAAAATGAATGGTTAGAGTACTTCAGAACTGAGCTGAGAGATGCCAGGAAGAGGAAAAACAGTCTCCTAGGTCTTAAAGGGGTGATTCCAGCAGTCTCACTGACTGAGTGTAGAGAGGGCGATGGGTGTGGGGTGGGGTTGGGGGGGGGGGAGTCTAGGGTTCAAGCCATGGGGAATGTGGGTGAAGGGGTTTAAGGCGAGATGGGGGGCAGATCCGTCAGTCAGCAGTCTGGCCTGCCTGCAGAGCGATGGCTCACAGGCACTCCCCGTCCCCATTCCATCCACTCCCTCGCCTCTCGTGGCCTTTGCTGATCGGTAACGATCAGATCTGGTCAGTGTTTGCCAAACACACTCATCGTTCCGGCTGGGGAGGCTTGGCCTGACGGGTGACAAGGCTGTTGAAGTTAAACAACACCAAGACACTTAACAAACACGTAGAACTTACACTTAAAGTGACTGATAGAAGTTGGAGTTTTTCATTGACTATGATTAACATGTGATGTAATTGATCGATGAAATGGAGAAATACCAGACGCAAAATGCTTCGTTAGAATTAAACTAAAGATTCACCCAGATAACCTATAGTGTCATTTAAAAAAAAATATATATACAGTATAAATAAGACAAAATTATTTTCAAGAAGAAAGCAGGCTAAATAGAAACATTTCAGATTAGTGCGCACCAAGCGTGTGGTATGTCACTGCTTTTATAAAAACATAAATAATACTAGATTATATTCATCTATGTAATTATATTGGAAGTGATAGCTCTATAGCCTCTATATACTGGGGTATGATACGGTCTAATTATAAACTGCACCAGAAATGAGCCAATTGATATCATTAAGACCATATCTGTCTCCATCCAACTGACATGACACCCTTTTGGTGATCTGAATACTGCAATTACACGGATCATGCTGAACACAGACATGTACAGTATTAATCAATATTATTCCGTCATTTCCACAAGCTCATTCCACCCGAAACACAGGCGCAATTAACCCGTTTGGGAGTTTCTTAAGCTTATTTCTGAGAAGAAAAAAAGACAGAACCCAGAAATGTCACTGTCAGTCTAATGAGGATCTGCCAGACCTTCTCAGACCGCGTTTGGCCTTGATTCACATCATTAGATGATATTCTGTTCAATATTGTAATGTGCATCCAAGCTAAATGAGAGCCAGACAATAAAAATAAAACGAAAATTAAATACATGAATGAAATACAGGAGAGAAAAAAAATCTCACAAATAACACAAATTTCCCATAAAATAAATATTTATAGTTGGCTAGTATAAATATAATTAACTGACCCAATAAGGACCAGAAGTTGAGGGCATGACATCAGGTTAAGATGTGCTGACAGCTGGGAGCTCTCCATGGTGCTGTTATCCATGGTGCTGTTATCCATGGTGCTGTTATACATGGTGCTGTTATCCATGGTGCTGTTATCCATGGTGCTGTTATCCATGGTGGTATTATACATGGTGCTGTTATCCATGGTGCTGTTATACATGGTGCTGTTATCCATGATGCTGTTATCCATGGTGCTGTTATCCATGGTGCTGTTATCCATGGTGCTGTTATCCATGGTGCTGTTATACATGGTGCTGTTATCCATGATGCTGTTATCCATGGTGTTTTTATACATGGTGGTGTTATCCATGGTGCTGTTATCCATGGTGCTGTTATCCATGGTGCTGTTATACATGGTGCTGTTATCCATGATGCTGTTATCCATGGTGCTGTTATCCATGATGCTGTTATCCATGGTGCTGTTATACATGGTGCTGTTATCCATGATGCTGTTATCCATGGTGCTGTTATCCATGGTGCTGTTATCCATGGTGCTGTTATACATGGTGCTGTTATCCATGATGCTGTTATCCATGGTGTTTTTACACATGGTGGTGTTATCCATGGTGCTGTTATCCATGGTGCTGTTATACATGGTGCTGTTATCCATGGTGCTGTTATACATGATGCTGTTATCCATGGTGTTTTTATACATGGTGGTGTTATCCATGGGGCTGTTATCCATGGTGCTGTTATCCATGGTGCTGTTATACATGGTGCTGTTATCCATGGTGCTGTTATCCATGGTGCTGTTATCCATGGTGCTGTTATCCAGCTCCATCGCCTGGTCAAGAGCAAAACACTCCAAATGTGTCGGTAGCAACAAAATACAGATATAGTGAGTAGTTAATAGCTTACCAAGTCTACTTACGTTGGGACATTTATCAACGTTTTATCAAAGTTATCAACTTGAAAACTTAAAACTTGAAATTCCCAATTCTTTAGTTAAATTACATATATTCACAAATTTCTGAGCAAAAGGCTAATTGTATTTCTAATTTAGATTCTACACACTTGACCTATTGTTAAAATAGACAAAACAACCAGTCAGAGACCAGATAGAACACCAGTTATTTATAAAAGCTTTGATATGATTTAATTCCACACTAACTGGTATTGTTGCATGACAAAACACATAGGTACATAAAGGGTCTAAGCACGAATAGCCTTGATATTTTTTTCATGTAATAGGCCTATCTATAATTTTTTTTTATAAATATTTACGTATTGTATCTGTTAATTGATTATTGAAAATTCAATTTAAACGTCAATAATAATTTTCTATATTATAATTTAAGCATTTATGGTCACACATGTTTTGTAAGTTCTGGACATTTGAGATATGTACAACTGTGGTAGGCACGCGCAGCATTTTGTAGGTTATATCTCCTATAACCCATATTGAATGTGCTGCTATAGGCCTACATCAAGAAACGACCTATACAGGCAGAAAGAGACCTGTTTTCCCATGCACTAGAATTGTTTAGGGGCCAAAAGTTGGACTTTCTTTGAAACTTGTGAATTTCTGTCACTTTCATGCATATGTTTTAAGTGTCTAAATTCCAATTAGGATCGGCTGACACGCTGCGCTATTCATCGCGCGCCCTCCCTGAATACATTTGCCTAGGAATGAACTTCACACACAGAGCTCGCGCTAAATGCGCTCGAGAGCAGAGAGAATCGAAGAGAGTGACGGTCTCATTCTGAAGCGCTCGAGCGAGAAAAGGTATGAATTTATAAGGTTTACACCGAAACATTTCAATTCAGACAAACTTTACGCCCCCATTATCTCTGTCTTCTCAACCGAAACGACAGAGTTAAAGTGAGGGAAATTTGCCCTCAAAAGCCGGCGCACAAACTTTGTTAAGACTTTGAATTGTTGAAATGGAGCGAACCCATCTTAAAGGAGCATTTAAAAAATAAGAGCACGCATGGACAGAGTTGAATCATCGGCCTCCTCATCTCGCCACTCTCTAATGTGATTTGGAATATTAGTCTGGGTTAAATCCCAATCATGTCATCTGGTGGGACTCCCATACAAGCATCATTACTATTCAAACGCTTCAGTAATGTCCCACCCGCACCTCTCCAGCAGCTGGTCCGCCCTTTTGTCAGGGCAGAATCTTCCCTGAGGTGGAGATATTGTGCCATAATAACAAGTAACTGGATGACCCTAGACATAAAACAAACATCAAAGAAACAAGGTACAAATGAATCCTTGTTGTAGCCTGTAAAGTGAGCAAAGCCAATGCGGGTTATGCTTATGCATTTATAATAGTAAAATAGTCTAGTTTGTGTCAATTCCAGACCAGGGCTGCACATAATGGACGTCCTTAATACAATTTTGCAACTATAACACCTAACAGTTATGTCCTCTGCATGCTGAGTGTGAGAGAACCCGTGCACCTGTTGCAGAAAGCAACACTGACCCAAATGAATTCGTGGGAAATCTGAATAAAAAACGCATTTTGTTTGGAGTCTGCAAAAGAGAGAGGTGGGCTTGTCTTATTGAAAAGGAGACTAAGCAAAAGTTTATGGTCGACATAAAAAACTGTGTTTGTCAGGGAGCTCCTTGGGTCTGGAGGGTTGCATTGTAGACGCTCCAGGGAGGAGAGAGGTGAACCCCGGGCTCCCCGAGGCAGTTTAGCAGGGCTGAATGGATGCTCCCTGGTGGGGCATTGGTCCACCGTAGCCTCGCCGCTTTCAGACGGGTTGTTCTTCTGCATTCATGACCCGTTATGGGCCAAACCAGTTAAATCAGAAGCCCACATCGACCGGATTGTAAAACAGAAACCCTCTTCCCTGAAGAGCCAGCGAGGGGAGAACAGGCCAGCTCCCATAAAAACGTCTTCCCCAGGTCCAATTATTCAGCTGTTTTGTTATTTAAGTACATTAAAGGACTCTGGAAGTTCATTAAATAAGGTAGGACCTTGTGGAATGCAATATTGTGTCCTGGAATAAAGCTGTGACCATGTAATTCATGTGTCTTTGAAAAAAGACCCCGGACAATACCGCCCGGTCAAGCTATTTAATTTCATTTAATTTTCCATCCCATTTGCTCCGAACACTGCTTTCACTTCTGACACCAAAGCCTTTGACTGTTCACTGTGCTTCACTGGGTGCATTGGACTGGGATTCAGCCATGCTTCTCCAGGGTTAGGGAACAGAAAAGACATGTCTCTTTTCCTCTCCAAGAATAATTCATTTCACTTAGAGAACTGAGAAGACTTAAGAGCCACAGGAACGGGAATGAGAGTGGCTTGGGCTGGTGTGAGAGGTTTTGGGGGCCCTGGTGGATGGGAACCAGCAACAAATGGCAACATTAATAAATAACTCCAGCCCAGCCAGGCCTTTTGGGTTCAGCCTATTGACGAGATTGTTCGCGTGTCGTTCAGGCTCTTTGACTGATGAAGTGGAAAGAAGAGAAGGGGTCCTCGAATGGAGCCGTGGGGTACCTTTACGTGGCCGAAGAGGGACCCTCTCTGCCCCCCACCATAATCTAAAGCAGGGACGGCATAGTCTCAGGGCTAAAAGGTTAGATGGACGTGTTCATGGCTTGGATTTATCGCCCACCGTCTACTTGTTCCGTCTCTAAAGTCGAACTCCTTTCGCGCCACATCAAAGGGATGAGACTCCTTTAAGAATCTGCGGTCACAAAGCCACTGTCACCAGTGGCTTCACCTCCTTTTACCCCCCCCCCCCCACCACCACCACCACCCCAGCCCCCCTTCATTGGGTGTCATGGTTCTTAATTAGAAATGAAACCATATCACTCGAGTGATTCACTCCCACCTATCAGTCTCTATAGATAGGCTTATGTACATAGACACACACGCACACACATAATATATATATATATGCGAGATATATATGCGAGAGACCGATATACAGATATATATATATATATATATATATATATATGTCCACCAATCTCTCTATCTATTTATCTATTTTATTTCCAGATGAATTAGCCTATATTTAATTAAAACAACCTTTTAGCCAAAACAGTAATAGTCAAAAATCTATATCTTGAAATCCATTGTGAATTAGACAACATTTAGGCCTACAATACTGTCATAAATATAAGCTTCAAAATATAGCAAAATTCTGTTTTTCAAAATGATCAACTAGCCTATGATTTATTTTATATTATATAATTAAGTACTGCATAAAAACACTCACGTAAAAAACCACATATTTATTAAACTGTATAAGATGCTAATTTTATGAAAACAATTTACGTTTTTTAAAGATTTTTTTTTACACCATCAAAATTAAGAGATAACAAAATGTGTAAATGAGGCCACGAAAAGCTGCGTCTTTGTGTCCGACTTGAAGTCATGACAAGAAAACCCACAAGTGTGGAAATGATAAGATGGTGGTTATTTGGAAAGCAGTAGCTATTTTTCCTGGTGGTTGTCCTGTGGAGTACCTGCCTGATCTCCACCCCAGCACACGCCAGGACTCAACACAAGTTAACAAGTCCTCCAAACATTCCTGTTGCCTTTGTTCAAGAAGAGACTTACAAAGCTCCAGGGAGGAAAGGATGGAGTGCTTTGAAGTATATAAAACCTTAAAGAAGGCAGCCAAGTAGATTTAAAGTAGTCACTGATTTCCCCAAAAACGAGTTTGTAAAGAAACAATAAAAAGAGGAGAATTTATGGAGAAATTATACAGTGGATTTGTCAGTTCAAATATAGGAACTGTCTGGGGTACAAAGCCACATGCTGAGGATTAATGGTCACCACAGACCTTTGATTCTGCTCGCTCTTTTCTCTGTCCTTGACAAATTGGATTTTGGGGATGGGAAGGTCGCTGGCCTATTGTCTTTGGACCGTTTTTTTGGGGAGCTGTTCATTATGTGCGAGGGTGAGGGAAAGTCTCCATGTGACCAGGGCGGCCCTGGCTTTTTCTCCACAGCTGCTCACACAGACAAACTCTCTCACACTTGCGCGCACTTGCTCGTCCTCGCGCGTGAATGTGCCGAGGGGGGGGGGGGGGTACCTATAGCCTGTCCTTAGAAAAGCCGGATCACATACGCCACCACGTCACTTCGCGGGCGGAGATTGGCCTGTCCTCATCTCCGTGACTTCTTCTTGCCTCAAATCAAGGCACCGTTTGGGTCTTCATGGTTCAGATCTCAGCGCGCGCAGAGCCAGCCATGCACGCCAGCCGGGCATCATCCACTGTCAGTGTGTTTGCAGACTGCTGCATCCCAGCCGGTCTGCGGATAGGACCGGTACCGGGGGTCTGCAAACTCGGGAAGTACGTGTCTGATCGAAAGGACGTTGGACCAAAGAAAAAGGTAAACAGCAATTATGATAATAATAATTAATTATAATTATGATAACAATAAATAATAAGGTGTAGTATAATAAATATACATTCTAATAATAATAATAATTATTATTATTA
This sequence comes from Neosalanx taihuensis, assembly GCA_030340665.1. Lineage (NCBI taxonomy): Eukaryota > Metazoa > Chordata > Actinopteri > Osmeriformes > Salangidae > Neosalanx > Neosalanx taihuensis. The sequence continues at coordinate 13,593,669 of CM059294.1, forward strand.
TTGTTGTTTTTATTATTATTAATATACATTTGACATTACTGTGCATTTATATTTATTCATTTAGTAAACGCTTTTATCCAAAGCGACTTACAGGAGAGAGCTTATACAAATATCATTATGATGGGCCCATACTCTGAATTTCATCTGCAAACTAGGATTTTTTGGGCATGTGTTTATAGAAGGAGCTTGTCAGTTGTGAGTGTTTTCTGCTTGTAACAGAATACGTTTACTGTAAAAAAAAATATTTTACTGAAAAAGTCTTCCAGAACCACGTGTCATCTTGTGGCATTGCACTTTATTCGATATGGGGAAATAATGCCCATTATATTAGGCTTACTGTCATTATAATTCGTTATTTATAAAAGTCAGTTATTTTATTTCGTTGTTAACCATACACGTACGTGCATGTAAAGGCAAGGGCAGGTAAATATAAATGGGTGCTCTTTACATATACAGAACTGTCAGAGTTCATCGGGACTTGATTTATTAATTTGTTAATGCTGTCAAATTTGGAAATAATTTTGTTATATTAGTGGGACGACTTGTCACTTTGAGACTCCACTTAACCACCCTAATAGGCCGACCAGGAAAGCTAGGACTGATGCTGTGGCCCGCTGGCCTAGATATTCTGATGAGACATTTAATCTCACTGTAATGTAAATAATGGAAAGATGCCGCAGAGACAGAGAGCACAGCCCCAGGCTAAGAAAAACTAACGACAGTTTTAAATGCTTAAATTGATATACATTTTTTTTTTTTTTTTACAAAAATGACCCTAAAAGTACATGTCTTGTGCTTTTTAAAAGATAACAAACAATTTCACTAAGAAAGAAAAATTATTGTGACAAAAACTACAATTATTTTTGGTTTATTTACAATGTCTTAAATGCATTTCTAACTGCACTATAACAACCTTATAAATACAGCATGGTATTCTTTTGCTGTCCATGTCTGTGATTGATGCAGTTAAATGCATGGCCTCCGGGCTGGAGGCGATCATCAGGTGCAAAATCTCCGTGTCAAATGTCATGCTTCAGTCTTTTAATTTGGTTGAACAGTTTAGAAACGCTTTGACACTCTTCAAATTCGTTTCCCATATCAACTCAATTATGTGTCATTCTCCTTAGTGAATTATCACTGCTGCCCAACGGGGCGGATAAAGAGGCATTAAAGGCGTTAGGTTCAGGGCACACCTCCATGTTTTAGACAACAATTTACAATAAACAACAGGCCATTTTGAAATTAAATGTTTTTTTGGTTGTTTGTTTGTTTTATTGGCCATGTCAATATTTGTTCAATAAGAAACCCCACATATTTAAACTGTTTACATGTTTATAATAATAATAATAATAATAATAATAATAAATACTAAAAAAACGAAAATAATTTAGAGGAGGCAAACAAAGCATACCGTTTAGAATTCGATAATATAGCCAGGCAAATATAAATATTATTCAAGTTTTTGACGGTATCATTCGGCTTTGACTGTGTGAAATTATAAGCTACGTGTCTATAAATTGTCTAGTTCTTTAATTATAATTCCAAACATTGCTGACATTTTTTGTTAGATTCGACTGCAAAGAGGTGAATTCCTGGACGAGACCGGTTGTCCAGTATCAGACTGGATTGGCCTCATTCGAGCTGCCAGAAACAATCAAGAGCAGAACCTCGAGGCAGTGTCAGACCACCCTGGAGGACAGGTAGGATCCTCACCTCTGTTTAAATGGCATGCATGTCTTATTATCTTCACTAATTAGACATCAACAGTCGACCACCAACTTCAGCAATCACGGCAGACAATCAAACAAACCAATGAGCAGCACCACACATAACCCACACCATGCAGAAAGACTATGTGGCCCATGCAAACACGTGGTCTACTGAGTTCCCATTCTGTTCAGTGTTAAAGAGCCACTGTGGAGACACATGTAAGCTCACACTACCTGGGTTCTGCAGATCTTCTACCGGGTGCTGCGGGAGGTCTCTGCGGGAGAGGAGCTGAGTGTGTGGTACTCCAACCCCCTGGCCCAGTGGTACGACATCCCTACCAGTGCCACGCCAACTCATGATGAAAAAGGTAAAACGAGGCACCATTTCACCCTATATAGATCAGCAGTTTGGCTACGTCAGTCTTAATATTATTGCCCTCAGCCTGATTATTTGCAAGAGATGTCTTAGAAAACTTTTAATGCAGTTAGAAGTGGGATGCCACAGCGTCATTGACCTTCTGAAAGTGCCATCATGGCTCAGTTATAGCAGTCGATCCTGTGCCCCATGGTGCTGGGCTGATAGAACCAGTTACCCTGACTGGAGCCTCCTCAATTGTTCAACTGGAGACATTTGCCTCCCCCAGAGCACGCTTTTCGATTGCAGACAGATTTATTGGTTTTATCTAAGATTATTCATTACGTTAGTTTTATTGAACGTGTGATGTTTTCATTTATAGCCTACGAAGAATTACAGTGAAAACTTTTTTGGGTATAAACAAGACGCATGGAGAAAAAAAAGAACATAGTCACAATACAAACGCTGAACGACTATAACAACAAAACATTAACTGCATTCTAGGCGAAAATATTAATTAAATAGATTATAACAAAATTGATTATTACTAGATTGATTATTACTAAACTGATTATAAAAATTATTACATTCCGAATTATGGCCTTTATTGGGCCAATTAATTATTGACAATGCAATAGGCTGTCTTACTGCACCGGAGTAAGGCCCACACCAAGTTAAATCCTATAACTCTGGATAGTGTTAGTGTTGTCTACTCAATATGGTTTAATCCTCTGCGGTCACCAGCGATTTGATCCTGTTCTACAGTAATCAGATTATGTCCATAGGATAGTGGAAACAGAACTCTGCAGGGCAATTCGATATGTAGTTCAGTTTTACAATATAAATGAAACGGATGAATAATTTACCTGTAGCCTAATATGGTTTTAAACATGAAAAACCACAGGTAGACTACCTATAAAAAAACATAACATGTTGAAATACGTCATGACAGTAATGACACGATGAAGATGGGGGTCTCAGACAGCATCAAAGCAGCCAGGGGGGTCAGGGGTTAACGACTGTCATCGCACCGTTCATATTCATGTATTCCAAAAGCAAATCCATTCAAAAAAGGTGCTATACGGTAAATTAGCAGCCTACACAGGGTATTGTTGCCCTAATGAATGGTAACTTTTATGTGGATGTATATTGCACCTGATTTGCGGCTGATGGCCCCCGCGCGCTCTGCACTCCGGCCAATACACCGCGTGTCTGCGCGTGACATACGCTGTGGCGGCAACAGATGGGCGCGCGCCATTGTCTCTGCAGACTTGCGATTTCAAGCAACAGCTGCTGTCACTTCCACAGGGAGAAAAGACCAGGGAAAGTCTCCATTCAGGGACCTGGCTCTGAGCGCCAGATTGGACAGGGGCGTTTTTTGCTCTTTTGATGGAGATAATAAACAACAGCCTATAAAGATTACAAAATCATTACATCTATATCATTGACCCCCCACATTGTTAAACCGTTGTCCCCGCCCTGGCTGGATGCAGTAGGCCTAGGCCATGTAATGGACTCCATCCCTAAATACCGTCAATACTTTTTAAGAATGATTATTATCTGCAGGCTAAACTCAGCGGGATCAGTCGTGGGGCAAAGCGTCCTTAAAAAGCACAGGCAATTAGATAAATGTGCGTTAGGCTTAACCATTTAATGACCTTTTCCCCTTTCTTCTCAGGTGAAGAACGTTATATCTGCTGGTACTGCTGGAGAATCTTCAAGTACCCCAACACCCTGAAGGCACATGTTCACTTCCACTGCGCCCTGAGCAACGGAAGGGGGTTTGGAAGCAGTGAACAGGCCCGGGGCACAGACAGTTTGAGCCGGTCACCCAAGTCTGGGGATACTCCCAACACTTCGGCCTCGCCCCGGAACGGACACACCAACTCCATCTCCGACTCCCGGCGTGCCGTGTCCTCCTTCTCCCCCTTCCTCACCAAGGCAGGAGTGTCTAAGAGAGGCAGCGCGGAGGAGCAGGACAGGGCTCTGGACATGAGCGTGGCCTCGGCCCGGAACCACGGACACCTGCTGGGCTTGGGTGCAGCCTCATCTGTGCTGGGTAACATGGGCTTCCAACCCGGCGTGCGCTCTGCCTTCAAGCCCATGGGCCTGTCCAAAGCTCCAGAACTCTCCAGAGAAGAACCCAACGGAAAGCATGCCACCATAGGCTTCAGTAAACTGCTTGGGAACATTAAATCGACGCGAGCCCTTAACGAACCTTTGACTGCCAATCATCCTCCCAAGTGCGTCCACCCCATGGACTCATCCACGGTGGTGCCATGCACCAATGCCATTCGCGGGTTCCCGTTGATGCCACACTTCGAGGAGACCTCAGCTTTCAAGCACGTGGAGAGCCGCGTGCACCCCGGGCTGTCCCCTTCCCGCTACCCCCAGATGCCATCGGGACTCCATTTCGAAAGGTTCTCCCTCCCCCAGTTCGATGGGGTCAAACCCTACGGTGGGGACTGCAACATCCCTCTCATGCCCTTCACAGTGTATAACGGTGAATTGCTGTACAGCTCACCGTATTACCCACTCAAGTTCCACTTCAGTAACCTCCTGAAATACCCAGAGTCCATGTCCTACTTTGGGACCCCCACCCTGAACCAGGATATTGGCTCCATCACTAACATTGACAGGGAGATAGCCATGCACACCCAGCAGCTGTCTGAGATCACAGTGGAGAAGAACAGGGCCAGACTGGACCCTCTGCAGGGGGTTAACCACCCCATCAGCTCCAACTCGGGCAAAGCCAAGAAGGGTCACCTGTGTCTGTACTGTGGGAAGCTGTACTCGAGGAAATACGGGCTCAAGATCCACATGAGGACTCACACAGGGTACAAACCCCTCAAGTGCAAAGTCTGTTTCCGGCCTTTCGGGGATCCAAGCAACCTGAATAAGCACATCCGCCTGCACGCGGAGGGCAACACGCCCTACAGGTGTGAATTCTGCGGCAAGGTGCTCGTGCGTCGGAGAGATCTGGAACGTCACGTGAAGTCGCGACATCCCGGGCAAAGCCTGAAAAAGACTGAGGGCAAAGCAGAGGGGATGTTTGACGACCAGGAGGAGCACAAGAGTGACCATGACAGCGATGTGGACGTGTGTTTCACCGACGAGCAGAGCGACCAGGAGTCCAGTAAAAATACCGATTAGCTGAAATAAACAGGTTTTTTTATTAGTTTTTTTTAATGGCAACAGACTTTCTGTGCAGATGTTTGTGTAATTTATGTCTGTTTTCCTGTGACTAAATATATTTATGTTTTAAAAGCTCTTGAACGTATAATGCATTTTTTTATTCTTCTTCCTGAAAACCGTACAATGACTGGAAATTTATCCGGATTATAACTGTAAGAATCTGTTCATTAGAAGCATCTGCTATATTGGTGCATGTTTCTACATTAAATGTGTTTTTTTTTATCCCAAAAGGAGGTCATTTGCACTTTAAAAACGGTTATAAAAAGGCAAGAAAATGAACACCAATGATAAGTCCAATGTATAAATGTACAAGCCGTAAATGTTAAAACCTATTTTGGAAAAAATAAACGTTCTGATTTTCGAGTTCTTGAATTGCACTTTTGCGGAAAGCACGTTATACTTTGAAGAAAAAAAACAATGATAGTCAACAATTAATTTAAGGGAGTTGTAAACAAGAAAACAGCTATTGAATTAATGAACAGAATAAAGTGTTAGATAAAATCATCGACGATTTAGTAAAAACAAATGTTGTATACCTTTGTTGAAGAGTGATATTGTACAATATTTGAAACAAAAAATATCCCCTGTTTATCAAGTTGTTCCTTTTTAAATAAATTAAATTGAAAACAAATTCCCCGTCATAAACTTATTCCATATGTGATGCCTGAAAAAGTATTTAATATATTAAATTCGTTGAGGCAGATTGAATTTGTATTTTATTTTTTACCCACTGAACTCAAATGTAATGTTAAGTCATTTGATGTGTGGTCATCATGCTGGAGGCTGGATTGCTGTACCTGTGGACAGACTATGACATATTCTGAATGTCAAAGGTAAAAGACTGGATAATTATTGAGCAATCAATTGAAGTAAGCATTATGTTGCTCAGAAACTTGAATAAAACCAAGAAGAGTTTTTACTATAGTCTCAATGGATTTGGCCAGATTTTATTTGAATAAAAAGTTCATTTTAGATAAGGCCCCCAAAAAATAAGAAACACTAACAATATTAGAAATATAATCTATATTATATACAATACAATTTAGGCAAAAATAATACGCCTTTTAGTTTAGTTCGGACTGAATTTCTAAGATGTGTTGAATTTTTTTTCAAACGACCTAGCTCTTCAATTTCTCTGTAGCCTGTCGAAGTATTCCTATGAAATACTTTTAGACCATTGCCACCCTTTCTGACCACAGAAAGGTCTGGGTGTCGGTCACTGAAAAGAGGATTGTCAGATTTATTATATCCTCTTTCTAAAGGAAAGATTCAGTCGGTTAAAGAAGGTTTGTTTTGGGTGAAGATTTGAAGAGATGAAAACGCCGCGACTTGGGAGGGATCCTCAAAAGCAGGTAAGGTTACATGTTAAATGATAGGCAAGTTAACAGGACACTTCTTAAAACGGTAAAACAAACACATTGGGCAGCGAGACATCGGATGCAGGGGAAGTGGTGTCACCTGGACAGGTGGGTGCTGTAGCTGGTCACTGCTTATGGAAAATGTAATATGAATATTCGACCTGCAGGGTGGTCATGCAAAGGTATAGGCCTTAATCCTTTAACTATCCTCCTATGAATTTAAAAGTATGAGCAGAAGTATATGTACAAATATGAAGTATATTCCAAAAGAGATATCCAAATTTGTTGGGTGACACAATATCAAATCAACATTTAGCCGTATGGACCTTTTAACAAGAAATGTCACAGAGGGCGTCTTAAAACACCAATGTGACTTTTCAGCAAGCCTTTTGATGTGGGAGTGAACAGCAGAAGCAGGTTCCACCCTCTACCTGTTCCTGACAGTCCACCTTCTCCTCCAGAGACAGACGAGACAGAGTCAAGGCTGGTGTGGCCTTGAGGTGGCCATCTGCACGGTACACTGCCTGTACACACACACATCCACACACATACACACACACACCCACACACAAATACTGTACACACACACACACACACACACCCACACACCCACACACCCACACACCCACACACCCACACACACACACACACACACACACACACACACACACACACGGTCTCCTCCTTCTCCTTGCTCTGTGGTTGTTGTCTTACATGTTGTCATGGCAGTGACATGGACAGCTCTTGAACGCGACCTGTCAGACACGACAGGCTGTGATATTTGAATATGATCGTCTCATCATCCTCTATTGTGGATGAAGTGTTTGTTTTTACAATATCTGGTTGTTTACATATACTTGTGTGATTAGTATTCAAGTGGATGTGTGTTGTTTGAGTCAGAGGATTTGCTTGTGGTTGTGGGTTTATTAATCCCCAAGGCACAATTACAACCTTGCAGCAGGTATGAAAAAAACATTTGACGAGGAATTACAGTAAACGCATACCAATCTTTCTATCAATAAAGTTGTCCTACTTTTGTGAACCAACCGTGTAAACAAAGTCCTTACTGAAGAAAACCTGTGTACATAGCTCAGGGTCGGTATCTATACTATTTCAGTAAAGGTTTGCATTACATTTTCATACTGTGTTCACAAAATGCAACTTTTCATTCTATATATTTATTTAATAGATTTAAAAAACAAATTTGACACCTTAATCATCTTCATTATCAGTAGGCCAACTGTTATCATTATCTTCAGGAATGTCTTAAGCCCTTAGCACCCAGTAGCTGAATTGCTAAAAAAGATTCCAGTAAGCAAATCTTTAACAAAGTAGTTAATACAAACAGCCGTTTATTCCAATGGCCATACAGCACTTGAGGAAATAAACATTCCTTTTATTTCTCCTTTCCTTTTCACATGATGTGCCAGGCTCCTTCTGGTACAAAGGCTCCTCCAGAGCTCATATATATCTGTCATATCAACTTTTGAAAGTAGATGGGTTAAGCACATACATGCGCTCACATGCACACACGCGTGTCACGCACACACAGGGCTCAAGGACAAGGGAGAGGGTCCATTCAGTGATCATATTGAGGCATCGGCCCTCTGTGATCTGTGAGTTGGGGGCCTGGAAGAGAAGGTACGGAGAAGAGACAAAGGCATCGGGTGCGGAAAGCAAGGCAGTCACAACTGCCATTGTGAGGCAGGAGAGAGGAGATGAGGGGGACGATCTCTTCGTCCATCATGACCGATCTATCTGGGCATTCAAGGGGAAACATGCAATCTCCTTAAGATGCCACAAGGCCTGTGCCTACCTCAAAACCTCACTATCTATTGGCCCGCTCATTGATTGGCGGAATGAATACACAAACTCATCCGGACTTCGGAGATGTCGACTATTCTTCTTTCAGAGAGCGCATAGCGAGAGAAGGGTGTTTACATGGTTTTGTTTCAGAAGTATGCAGGGTAGATAGTTATATCAAGCACAAAGAGGAAACTTTAAATGCTTCGTTTGATCGTTGAGGTTTCGATCTGGGTGGGGGGAGGGCCGAGGGGGGTAGGGGGGGTTTGTGAGGGGGGCTGGATGCATTTTGCTGGGTTTCTAGCTCCTTCAGCTCATGCTGCTCCCATTTTTCAGCTGCTTCTGTGAGGAAGGAGCTGTCACTGAACATCCAGGCACACCATCGCATCACATCCTGGCAGGTCCTTAGGCATCTGTGTGTATGTGTGTGTGTGTGTGTGTGTGTGTGTGTGTGTGTGTGTATGTGTGTGTGTGTGTGTATGTGTGAGTTGCCGGGCGTTTGTTAGAAATGCGTCCACAAATGATGCGATGTGATTGTGATGCTCTGTGAAGTCGGAGAACGCAGCAGCCTGGCGCTTGACGCTGAGATGTGTCTTGTTTCTAGGGCAACTGGAAAGTGAGCACCTACAGTTCGCTGGGCTACTAGGAGAACAGGAGATTTGAGGAGAAACGAGGAGAGAATGGAAGAGGAGGAGAAAGGATATGACAGAGGAGAAGAAGACTAAGGGAAATAAAAGATGGAAGGGGAAGGGGTGAGAGGAGAAAAGATTAGGTTACTTGTCTACCTCAGCCTCCCTCTTGCTGAAAAGGTAAACCGTCACCACTGAATCACGAGGACTCGTGAAGTACGTTTCAGCTCCTATCCCACTAACCTCTAAATGGCTTTTTGTTTCAGGTTTGAGTGACACTTAGCTCAAGTGGACATGTAAAACAGGGTATTTCAGTTTGAAGAGGCATGGATAAATTCAAGATAGATGTTAGGAAGGGGTATTAGCACTGTACAAACCCATTCACATACAAACGCGCGCACGCACGTACAGAAACACATTCACATTAACGGGTGATAAGAGAGACTGAAAGAGTGTGAAAAAGTACCTTGAGATAGTATAGCAAGGACACCAGCTGACTAGATGTTTGAGGCCCACAGTGGCAGAGTGTGTGTGTACGCGTTGGAGTGTTTTTAACACAGCGATTAGCCCTCAGCATGAGCATCTGATTGTTCTTGCTGACAGCTATGCTACTGCATATTGTTGGAAAGGAGAGGTCCTCATTCACTTACATTTAGTCATTCAGCAGACGCTCTTATTCAAAGCGACTTAAAGCAATTACAGGGACATTCCCCCCCGAGGCAAGTAGGTTGAGGTGCCTTGCCTAAGGACACAACATCATGTTGGCACAGCCGGGATTTCGATCCTGATTACCAGCCTGAGTCCCTCACCGCTCAGCCACTTAACTCCATCAAAGATGAAGCATGAATTTGGTTCAAACTCAGCAGTAGAGTACAGATGTTTTTGGGTTAAAGTGTCTGCAAAATGAATACATTGTTATTAAAAACAATATGCTCTGTGCTTGTTTCCAATGCACGGCTTTCAGGGAGAGGGCATGGGGTACCAGAGAGGTCAGACTGACAGGATGTGATGCGACAGAGAGAGGATGTGATGTGACTGCTTTCTTGCTGCTGTTGACAGGTAAACCAGGAGAGGAGGGCAGGTAGGACACACACACACATACACACTTACATGTGTCTGCCAGAGGTCAAACAGACAGGAAATGATGCGACAGGGACAGGATGTGATGCGACCGCTCTCCTGCTACTTCTGACAGGCTGGTCTCCTGAAACAGGTAAACCAGGATAGAGGGCAGGTATAATAAAAACACACACACACACACACAAATGTCAAACAGCAATGGACCAGATGCAGTCATATTATAATGTTGTTTCTGTGGATTCATGTTATGGAGGTACCAGCAGAATACATACCAAGTACAGGGAGCACCATTCAGAGAGGCTGGTCCAGGTCGGATTCCCTGGCGGGTGGATCTGGGGCCGGTCCTGGATTGAAGCCTGCAGGCGGGTATCGACCTGGTCAGAAAGGGTCAGGCAGGAACAATTTTGTACCTGTTTGTCTTTCACTTGTCCAGGATAGTCAATGTTGACTGTGTCAATGTTGAGCGCTGACCTGATTACCTAGGTTAGGCAGTCCAGTTAGTTAGCCCGAGTGTCTCTCTATCCACCTGCCTGCCTGCTTGCCTGACTGACTGTCTGCCTGTCTGTCTGTCTGTCTGTCTGTCTGTCTGTCTGCCTGTCTGTTTGCCTGTCTGCCTGTCTATTTGCTTGTCTGCCTGTCTGCCTGTCTGTCTGTCTGTCTGTCTGTCTGCCTGTCTGTTTGCCTGTCTGCCTGTCTATTTGCTTGTCTGCCTGTCTGCCTGTCTGTCTGTCTGTCTGTCTGTCTGCCTGTCTGTTTGCCTGTCTGCCTGTCTATTTGCTTGTCTGCCTGTCTGTCTGTCTGTCTGTCTGTCTGTCTGTCTGCCTGTCTGGTTGTACATATGTTTGAGTGTGGAACATTGATTTCCTCATTACCTTCAGCCTAGTAAACAAACCGACGAGAGCACTGCTAATGCATTGCTAATTAGCACTTCCAAAACTGGTCTGTCAACGATGCAGCACATCACCTACAGGAACACACCCGACCAATCTGATCGATTAGAAACTGGTGTTGGTCAGAGAAGAGAGACTCCACGATAACGTTGCATGTACACTCGCTCAAGGACTTTTTTCTATGGTCCCTATTGGAGAATGATTTGGTGCGTTAAGGTTGACACTTTTATGAGATCTTGCTAAACCCTTCAGAACAGTCTAAAAGAAACCACAAAATAATTCATTTATCATCAGTGTCCTGAATAAAAGCTTCATCGAAATAGCTGTGTGTGTGTATGCGTGTGTGTGTGTGTGTGTGTGTGTGTGTGTGTGTGTGTGTACTCAGAGCAGAGGAAACACTGCTAGCTGGTCCTCCAGTCTACCCCAGCTGTTGTGAGGTTGGCTCTCAGACAGAGCAGAGAAAGACAATCATTACCCGGACACAACAAAGGCTGACTATTTAAACCCCTGCTGTCATTGTGGGACGATCACAACCAACTGAAGAAGACAGAGGAGTAAAGAGAGGGAGTAAATACACAAACAAAGGCCCACAGAGAGAGAGAGAGCGATAAATGGACTGGAAGAGTGAAAGAGGACGAGGGAAACAACCCAAGAGAGAGTGAGAAAGCAAGAGGAGAGGGGTAGAGAGAGAGAGAGCAGTGCCCCATTGTGGTGCAGTGGACTGTGAGACTGGCCCTTTTGGTGTCTGTGTCTAAGGCAGCGCTGGGCTGGAGTTAACCACTCAGCTCCATTACCAGAGCAGAGGGCGGGCTCAGACCTGCCACACCAAAGCCAGCACACCGCCCAGCCAGGAATATTAATTGCTTTTAAATGAAGTGGAAGTCTTTTTATTGGGTGTCTGGTGTTGGTTTGTCACCGGTCCCCTGAGAGGCCCCCAGTCCTTTGGTGTGGCTGATTCTAAAAGCACTGCCGACTCTGGATGAGTTCATTGATCAGCAGGGGGCGGGCTGGCGGCGAGCCACCCCCTTCGCAGACCCATTGTCCCCCCATGTCATCCCTCGGTGACAGGCATTCAGGACAACATTGTTTACTGGCTCTTCTGAAGCGGCCTGCACACAGAATAAAGACACACGTTTATTTGAATTATTTTCATACCAACAATGGTTGAGATCTGTTACTTGTACATAAACACCTAAACACTCCAATCCTTCTCCAGCAAAGACATTCATTGTTGACATGACATCAACTAGTCTGGCCTGGCTCATCCCGGCGTGGCACGGTCGCTCATCGACTAGTCTAGTCTGACCTGGCCAGGTATGGTGTGATTCGGTACTCTCTCTCTCTCCTCTTCTGGCCTGGGACCAGTGTGAATGGTGGGCAGATGATTGAGAAGATTATCTTTAATTCCTTCTCCCACTGCTCTGCCTCATTCAAGTGGCTGCTGCAAACAAAGCATGCTGTCCTGCAGCGGAGGAGCAGAAAGCTGTGCTCCCATCGCAGCCACGAGCGCCTGGATTAGCCCTGCGCCGAGAAGAAAGAGGCAGCTACAGGTCGGCCTCCATACATCCTTTGTGAGACCTTCTCATTTTTTTTTCGTCGCTCTCTGTCTGGTTTCTGAAAAGGTTTTTTTTTTTCTCTCCCTGTCCATTGAAGAAATTGCCTTCTAAATACATGCTATTAGAATATTTGTATAGATGAGTAATAAGTTATTAGTTGCAATTACTGGTCATCTATCAGACCTGTATAATGGACTGATGAGCAGCCAGCTTTTAACTTCAGAAGATGTAATTTGGACAGCAGGACAGACATGAACCGAAGAATAGAATCCCTTTATCCAGATGCCTATTGTCGAAAAAGACACATTATAATGGTATTACCTGAGGACTATGGGGAACTGATAAAATCAAGGACGCACGCATACATCCTCACCTGGAAGGCTTTGTCTGGTGGGCATGGGATGGGGTGGTTTGGAGCAGACTGGAGGAGGCGCCGGGGCTCCACAGCGTCACGAGGCTGATGTGATACAGCAGATTCACACAAGCCTGATGGGTGGCGGTGACGCCGCACGCTGCTGGGAAAGTGGCGAGGAGTTGTGAAGGATTGTGCGAAAGATACGAAAGAATACATATGCAGTCCCTCGTTAAACCCCTAACCACATACCCCACCCCCTCCCCCCGCAAACCCCCTGAAAACCTTGGCACAACGCTCCAATTTCCAATTAGAGACTGAGACGACCTTGGAATCTTTTGAAGATGGACTTCAGACGGTTTGGAGCTCTGGGCTCTCCTCTTCCCCCCGTTCCTGGGGAGGACAGAGAACCCCCTGGGCTCCATGTCTGCCTCACAAGGCTGTTCCGGAAACGCCGTTCTACCAGTTCGTTATCAGAAATACTTGGAATACTACAGTCTTCCTATTGAGGTTAACTCCTTGCTTTGCGAAACACTGGCCAGGTGCAGGTAGTAACCTTGAGCAACCAAGTATCTTCAGCTTCAAATGTTTGTCTGTGCGTGTCTGTCTGATGTGAGCTGATCTGTGTGTGACCTGACAAAAACCACCGGCCTGTTGTTTCTATTGAGTAAATACTAGACTTATCACAAGATTATCACAAGTCGCCATTCAGGGCTGTTGTGAGGATCCCAAGGACACTCGGCCATTGTGGGAACCCCAACATGCGGCTGCCTTCTATTACCAAGAACAATGACAGCTGGAATAGGTCCCTATCCTTCTCCTCTCCTCCACCGTGCCTGTTCAACATTCTCCCTCCCTCCCTCCCTCCCTCCCTCCCTCCCTCCCTCCCTCCCTCCCTCCCTCCCTCCCTCCCTCCCTCCCTCCCTCCCTCCCTCCCTCCCTCCCTCCCTCCCTCCCCATTCTTTCTCCATCTCTCTCTCTCTCTCCCTCGCTCTCCCCATTTTTCTGACCATAAAGAAGGCGCGACACTATTCCCAAAAGCCTTGGCTCGAATCGGAGGGATTTGAGAGCGACGGAGAGCGGGTAAGAAAAAGAACAAAGGGTGGGGGGAGAATGTGCGGTCGCGTCTGACAGGCAGCGCCACCGAGGAGCGCTCTCTCTCCGCTTCAATCAGCGGATCAATTTGTGCTCTCCGTCGCTCCGTACAGCAGGGACCAGCGACCACACGGCTCTGACAGCGGGCCAAATGACACGCAACAATTTCACCTCTCTATTGGGGGGTGGGGGTGGGGGGGGACACAAGTGCTGTTCTATTCTTCTCCTCTGCCTCCCCCTCTTCCTCTCCTCTGTTGGAGGTTTGTGTAGCGGTGGTGTGCCGGGCCAGCTGCTGGTGACAGGACGCTCGTGGTGGCGGGGCCGGCTCTCTGACGGGCTTCCAGGAAGCGCAGGGGGGGCGGCTTTGTGCTGGGTTCTGGAGATGGCAGGCCTGCCTGCTGCACCAGTCTACCAGGCTTCTGCCCCGCAGGCAGCCTGTACACACACAGCACCTCCAACCTCCAGCCTCCACCCCCTAGCCCCCTCTAGTCCCTGTCTTAGGCTAAGACCCAGGTCTTGTCCATGTCCCAGCCTTAGTCCCTGTCCCAGCCTCCCCTGTCCCAGCCTTAGTCCATGTCCCAGCCTTAGTCCCTGTCCCAGCCTCCCCTGTCCCAGCCTTAGTCCATGTCACAGCCTTAGTCCCTGTCCCAGCCTCCCCTGTCCCAGCCTTAGTCCATTTCACAGCCTTAGTCCCTGTCCCAGCCTCCCCTGTCCCAGCCTTAGTCCATGTCACAGCCTTAGTCCCTTGTCCCAGCCTCCCCTGTCCTTTTCTTCCAGCTCCAACTTACAGGGAACACAAGATCCCAAATCAGTATTTTACAGCCAGCAGGAACCTGAGGGAGATACGCGGCACATCTCCCACAGAGAAACACACAAGACATCACAGGCAGGAAGGAAGGGAGAGGGAGACAGAGAGACACAGAGAGAAGGGGGCCCCTCTGTAGTTGGTAGTCAGCAGGCCAGGTTAGTATGATGGGGTGGGAGATTGCTGGCAGCAAGTGAAACACTCCACAAGATGATGGGAGTGCAGTAAAGTGTCAGGGTCCATGATCGCCGGCTGCTCTTAGGTAATAGCCCCTACCCCTGCACCCTCCCCCACCCCCCTCCCCTCCCCGCCACCCCCCCACCCACCCACAGCCTCTCGTGTGGAGGGAGAAAATGAAAGTGCAGGGGGAAAATAATTACACGTAATGACACTGTTGTCTTGCAGCGTTATGGAGATGTTCTTGAAGTCAGTGAGTAGGAGGGGTGAGCGTCTTGAGGCCACTCTCAGCCCCCCCCCCCCCCACACACACACACTGCCCCCCGGTCCATATGGCCGGTAATTACACACGTCTCATTGAAGTCCTGCTCTCCTCTCCTCATCTCCTCCTCTTCACTCCTCTCCACTCCTCTCTTTCGCCCCACCACTCCTCTATTACACAGAGTGACACTCCTGGAGATCCAACTGATCAGCCACCTCCATCTTCTAAATCGCCCCCCCCCCCCCCCCATTCCACTCCTCAACCCCAACTACCCCGGGCTTTGATGTCAGACTGCCCTCAGACACACACAGGCACGCATACAAGAGGAGACACATGCTTGTAAACAGATACACACTCGCTCGCACACACACAACCATATACGGGGAGACACACTTCCACACGCATATCGATCTCTCTTTCTCTATCAGCACTCAAGCGCAGAGGCCTTCCGGGTCACGGAACACTGACATTTGTACGTGTGAAAGTGTACAATTCTGATCAATCTGTTTACCTGAGTGACTCCATCATAAGAGTAACAAAATGTTACTGTATAATATGCTTTGGTAGGAAATGAGATTGTAATGTACTGTGATGTTGTTGATAATTAGCATCAGAATCAGAATCAGAACCCCATTCTGATTCTGATTCTGTTTCTGATTCTGATGCTAATTACCAACAACATCATCACTGAACAGAATCATGACCCTGTAGCAGATGGTCTGAGATCAGTCGCTCTATGACACAGTGGCTACCTACATGGAAACACAGGACTGTGTCACTGATCATGTGAGAGGAACTATAGAGTCCTCAGGTGGGGCTGGGACTGAAGTGGTCTGAGTGTGTGTGTGTGTGTGCGTGTGTCTGTGTGTGCGTGAGTGTGTGTGAGTGTGTGTGTCTGCGTGAGTGTGTGTGTGTGTTAAAGTGTACGGAGAGGTGCAAGAAGGACATCCTCAAAGCCTTTCTCCTCGTCACATGACCCTCTGCGACACGCGCACGCACAGACCCAGACACGCACACACACACATTCACAGCTGTGCGGGTGGGTCTTGTTGTATTTCCTGCTTGTTGTCTTTGATTGGATGAGTTGTGTTGCTCCATCGATGTGTGTGTGCGTGAGTGTGTGTGTGTGTGTGTGTGTGTGTGTGTGTGTGCACCATGTGGTTCTGTTCTCAGTCCCCTCTTGGCTCTGGGCTGATTTGCATTCCTTTGTGTGTGTGTATAAAAGCACCTATTCTGAGGACAGATTTTACCAGCTGCCGTCCAGCACTAGTCCTTATTAGAGCCTTGCTGCTAGTCTGAGAACGCCTGCACATGTTCCACACGCGCTCTGTGTCGCTCTCTCACACACACACACACACACACACACACACACACAGAACTAAGATGACTGTGGCGAGCACCAGCTCTTACCAACCCAGCGTGGGTAAAGGTCACACGCTCTCGTCCTTTTCACTCTCCCTTCCATCCACACGCGTGCGTCTCCCTCCTCCTCATCCTCATTGTGTTGCGTCTCCTTCTCTCCTCACTTTCCCGTTCTGCCCCCCCCCCCCCCCCCCGATAGACAGACCCCCCCCCGAATGACCCCAGCCAGACCCCTATCCTCCTGGATACATGAACACTGTCATGGAGGATATGGCGTTCCCCTCCCACCTGTCTTCCCTGCTGACCCTGGTGCAGCAGGTGGCACCGCTATCCTTCGTCAGCCCGAATCAGACAGGTTCTGCGAGGGCTAGCAACGCAGAACCCACAGAACCCACGGAACCACCACACAAGCTGCTCGCAAGCGCTCCTTCCAGGCTGCCACAGTGACTGGAATTCCTGCAGGGTTAACGTCGTACAATAACAAGGCAAATCTTTGCCAGAATTCTTTATAATTACAAGAGTAACAAAACAACACCTTATGGGTGTTGCAGCTTTCACTCTTCAAGGACGTGCCAGCAGCCTTGAGACTCACAAAGAGAAAAGTAGCAAGAGATTTATTCATGAATTTTTTTGAATCCGACCAGAAGCTCTAAACTCTTTCTTTCAAGCTACTTTTGGTTATGAAAACGAGGACAAAAACAAACAAAAAAAGGTTCCTCAGAAATAGGAAGACTGTTTGAATCCTACCTTTCAGAGAGAATCTGGTTTGCTACACCTATCTTGCTGGTGCCACGGTCACTAACAGAGCACACTTATTAGTTTTCTGTGGAAAAAGTACGCGTGCACATGCTTGTTTTAGAGCGTTTGTGGTTAGGTGTGTGTCTGTTTCCGTGTGTGTGTGTGCGTAGGGTGAAGGGCCCTGTGTGACGCTCGTGTTCTGGGTGACATGTGTGCTTGGAACTCCAGGATGCAGATCAGGTCCTCAGGCCTTGGCTGGCATCTGCTCAGCTACACTGCTCTACAGCATCTGTGACCCCTTTACACTGACATACACACACGCTGAGACACACACACACACGGACACACACACACACCGACACACACACACACACACACACACACTGACACACACACACACCGACACACACACACACACACACACTGACACACACACACACACCGACACACACACACACTGACACACACACACCGACACACACACACTGACACACACACACCGACACACACACACACACACTGACACACCGACACACACACACTGATACACACACACACCGACACACACACACTGACACACACACACACACTGACACACACACACACACTGATACACACACACACACCGACACACACACACACACTGACACACACACACACACACACATTCAAACGGATGCAGCGTCCAACACGGTGTTCAACGTCACGCATCTCCCGATGCCGTTTATCAATCCTGTCTGTGCGATGACGGTGTTTTCAGTTTGAACCGCAAAGCAAACCTGTCTCCCACCACCGAGGCTGTCCGGACCAGGACGGGGGGACAGATGGACACAGAGACAACTCCCCCCCACCCTGTAATTGTCCCGTCCTCTCCTGTGCTCTCCTCTGTGAGTGAAGAGGCCAATGACACGCTCCGCCATAGTGCAGTTCAGAAGCTTGGCCATTGTTTACCTTTCTGTCTGTCTTCCTCTCTGTCTCTCTCTATTCACCCGGTCTGCTTTGTCTGCCTCCTCTGCATTAATTGGAGCGGGATTGTTTACGCCGTGAATAGAACGCTGCTGGGAAGAGCAGCACATGCTGAGGAGGGCAGCACAAGGACACTCCACGCCGCAGACGAGGCGCCCTCCCCGGCCCAGCCACGCCACGGCGAAGAGGGTCGGAGCCAGCTTCATCAAACACCTAGCTGGGAATGAAAGATATGGTAATGACAGGTGATAATGACATATATAAACATTGATTACTAACGCCGCTGAACAACGTGAAGAGGGGAGGAGAGGACATCTAGAGAGCACCAGAGATAAAACACGGTAGAGACACCGAACGACGGGAGCGGGGAAAGAGGGACGGAGGAAGAGAGGCAGGAAGGGAGGCAGAACAAGAGAGAAAGGAGGTAGGAGCGAGGCTGGGGATGAGCGAGTGGGGGAGGGGAGGACAGAAAGATGGGGGGAGACCCAGGTTAGAGGGGGAGGGAAGGACAGAAAGATGGGGGGAGAGCCAGGTAGAGGGGGAGGGAAGGACAGAAAGATGGGGGGAGAGCCAGGTAGAGGGGGAGGGAGGGACAGAAAGATGGTGGGAGAGCCAGGTAGAGGGGGAGGGAGGGAGCACCGCAACGAGGTGTGTTATTCCAAGCTTAACCACATCAAAAGGTGTGCAGCGTGGTAATGAAGGGTATTCTTCTGGCGATGCGTCGCAGGCCGGGGGGAGGGATGGAGCGAGGGAGGCTGGTGAATGGAGTCCCTTACCTCTCTTTGCATCGGCCAGCGTTATCTCGATGCTGCGTTCTCCCGGGAAGAGGGACGTACGTGACGAGGAAGCTGTCACAACACGAACCGAGGAACGCGTTTGGCGAAAATGTGATTTCTGCCCCGCCCGCCCGCCCCTCCCCCCACCCCTCACCCCACCTTCTATACTTAGCAGGGACGGATCGGGCCCAGGCAGAATGATTTCGCCTACCAGAGCTTGTACTAATTACTTTAATGATGTCGCCATGGTTGCGCCGCCCTCGGTCAGAAGCTGATAGGGGAAACCAGAGGGTCAAAGGTCACTTGGCTCTCAGCTCAGTGGTGAGCATCAGCCTAGGTCTGGGTCTAGCTCAAAGCCAAGACCAGAAATAGGGCCAGGACTAAGATGTCCAGTTGATAGTTGATAGGTGACTAAGTCATGTTAACGGGGCTGAGGCATGATCAGGCGGAACCTTGACAGTCCAGTCGGAGAGTCGCCTGCTCTCCCGGTTCATCTCTTGCTGCTGCGCTGCTCGAGGGACCGTATGCAGTGTTTATTTGCCTTCAGCTCCAGGGTTAGTGTAGCCAGGCTGACACAGTGGCTGAGCTGGCACGCTGACACACACAGATGTTCCCACTCATACCCTCACGCCCGGGACCACAGCTCTCCACTCCACTCCGTTGCCCTCCTCTCCCTTCCTCTCCTCTCCTCTCCCCTCCACTCCTCTCCGCTTTTCTCCCCTCCTCATCTCTCCCCTCCTCTCTACTCTTCTCCTCACTTACCTCTCCCCTCCCCTCCTCTCCTCTCTACTCTGCTCCTCACTTTCTTCTCCTCTCCTCTCTGGGCTGTTTGATAGTGATGTGTTGTGAAGGCCAGAGGACATAGGGGAGTTGTAACAACATCAATGCGCTTCGCCAGGTTTTCAAGTCAGGGACATGTCTTATTATAATTACTACCTAGACCTTATTTATCCTTCTGAGGAACTACTTGTGCACTGGACAGTCATGCCCGCTCTGCCTCTCCTCCTCCTCCTCCTCTCCTCCTAAGCCCTAGAGAGACGGTAAGGTGGGGGGGGGGGGGAGGAGTGTGGGGGGGGGGGTACAGACATGGTGGGGGGCGGTGGTGGTGTGTGCGAGGGGGTTGTGAATCTGCGAATCACTTATTTACGTTCGGCATCTGCATAACGAGGCAGTGGGCCAATGGCAGCTGAGACAGGGTGGCATGCCTTCAGTTTTAATGGGCAGGCCGAGGAAACTTCCAATCCTTCTTGACATTTCTCATAGCGAAATAAATGTGCTCTGGGTCACGGTGTCTATTAGGAAAATAAGAGACGAGCAAGTCAATTATTCTCCAATGACTGGGTAGCCAGGGGACCTCATTATGGTGATCAGACCGAGGCCATGCTGCCCAGTCTCTCCTGTGTGTAGCTCCTGATTATGCTGGGGAAGAATGACATGGCCCTTTTCCACTCTTTATGTTAAGGGGTACACAAAAACACACAAACACACACGCTCATGGACACACACACTTAGAGACACTGACAAAACTCACTAATGTACACTATGACACACACAAACACACACACACATACACACAGACATAGCCAGAGTAGAGTGTCTGGCCAGCCAGCCAGAAATTGTTGACACGTAAAAAAAAAAGAAAGAAAGTGCGAGTCGCTCTCCATCCAGCGGAGGGCTGAGGTCGGAGCTGCTGATAGGCTGACGAGGTCACGGAACTGGATGCTTTGGGAAAACATTAGTGGCAGGGGCGCTGGGAGCTGTCATGTCCACCCTGAACACAGGGCCCTGGGGAGGCAGGAGGGGAGGGTTGAGGGGCAAACAGAAAGAGAGGCGGAGGAGGAGGAGGAGGGAGGAGGCGCTGGTTAAAAAAAGCAGAGCCCGGGGTTTGGTGGGCGGAGTGGTGCATGCTGGGATGCCGTGTGCGAGATGGCGCCCCAGCGCGCAGCTGCTGATGTGATGCGGGCGGGCAGGGCGCGGGGGGGGGGTGCAGCTTGTCTTTCCTAGTGCCCGCATAGTGTGTGGCAAAGCTCCGCAGCGCGTGCCAATGACACGCTAATGAAGTCATACGAGAACCTATCTGGACCACTGCTGATTGATAACCAGACGCCTTATCAAAGCCAGAACTTTCACTGAGCTGTGTGAACTCACACCAGCCTGCACAGCAAGGCTCTCGTACGTTCGACTACTTCAGCGAAGCAAAACGACGCCAGGTTTCATCCACGCCGCCGAGAAGCGCTGGCGGTTATCGTTTGCGAATCGCCGATGTTTCTTTATTCACCGTGGATTCAAAATCGGCCTTTGCGCCTCCGTTCGATTCGGTCCTGAGCTGTCCAGGGGTGGGGGGTTGTGGGGGTGTGAGGAGTTCGGGGTCGAGGGTGGGGTTGGTGGGGGTGCAGGCACTACTAGGGAGGAGGGGGCGAATCCCCCAGTGGGTGTGGCCTCAGCAGGCGCTCTCGCTTATCTCCCATATTGCTCTCTGAGACATGAATGATTGGATTATTTGATGACAGCTTATTTCTTAAATTTGTTTCGGCACCATATGTCTCTAATGCGCATCTGTCCAGGGCTCTGGAGTCGTGCCCTGGGGTCTGGTAGGACCCAGGCAGCCTCTGTACCTGGGGGGCAGGCACAGCTAGTGAGCCCTCCACCCCCCAAACCCGACAAGTGCACGGCACTGGGGGAGGAAGTGCAACAGACCGCAGTCGAGCGCATGTTGAAGAAACATCTTCTTTATTGCCCTCTCTCTCTCTCTCTCTTGTTCACTCCCTCTCTCGCTCTCCCCCTCACATGGTGAATTAATAACAGCGCTGCAGGCAACGCTGCAGTTGGAGAACATCTAGCAAGCCAAGCAGAAGAGGAGGAGGAGGAGGAAGAGGAAGATTCCTTCGCTTCTTTAGCTATTTTCCGCTTCTTCCAAAGGAAGTGTCCTTGTTATGATAATTGGTTCCCTGGGCCTGTAGGTTCGCCAATGCTTCCCCCCCTCCCCCCCCACCCCCCCACCCAAACCAAACTAACTTTAACCAGCCTCACCAACCTGCGCCTCTGCTCCCCAACTAGTTCCCTAATTGTTTTGGCAGCATGACAACCAACATAACATCGGTGTAACCTACATACACAGGCCGTGCCCGGGGGGGGTCGGCGGAGGGGGTCGTTTGCGGTCACGACCCCCGGGGGGGGGGGGTCATGTTTGTGTATTAAGGGGGGGGGGATGATCTAGGGGGTCTGGCAGAGTGTGAGATCACTAATGAGGCTGATGTCTTCCACCTCCCGTGTCCAGGCAGCGTGTTGCCGTCCCTGGGTCCATACGCTCAGGGGGCCGGCCTGTCAGCAGAGTGTCAGGAGAGCCGCGCGATCTGCATACTACCAACACCCTCCCCCCCCCCCCCCCTTCGCACACCACATACTAACCCGCACACACCATTAACACACCACCCCCCCCCCCCCCCCTTCCCAACCCACACACAAATATATAAATAAATCTGAAATCATATTCTTACTAAACCTGAAATATAAAAGGAGACAGCTCAGCCTTCTGGGGAACTTTTAATTGACGTCTTAAAGCTCTAGAATGGCTTTGAGGTT
The DNA here is from genome assembly GCA_030340665.1 of Neosalanx taihuensis. Lineage (NCBI taxonomy): Eukaryota > Metazoa > Chordata > Actinopteri > Osmeriformes > Salangidae > Neosalanx > Neosalanx taihuensis. The sequence goes on from CM059294.1 coordinate 13,616,359, forward strand.
TGAACTAAAACTAATATTGAGATAGAAATGTAGACAGGCAAACTACAAAACCTAATTAAAGAGGTTCGCAATTATATCCTAAATTTCCCGCTCTCTGTGAATTCAAGTGTCTGAAGTAATTATAGTTGTACATTTTCTAAATCTACAGCAAGTCAATCATTATTTCTTCATATAGACACATGTCAACACATGCACACGTGTGTGTGTGTTAAGCGTGTGTGTGTGTTTGTTAAGTGTGTGTGTGCCAGCTTGGTGACTGTGGTCTTGTTGCCTTATGAGTAACCCTGTCTGGTCCAGATTCTTCCTGGCCATTTAGCTTGGCTAATGGCCCCTGTATGTGTGTGAGTGTGTGTGTGTGTGTGTGTGTGTGAGTGTGTGTGTGTGTGTGTGAGTGTGTGTGTGTGTGTGTGTAAGCCTGCTCGGCCCCGTTCTTCGCTCCACTAGTCACACGTCAGCATGATCCTTCTAATGTCAATATTAGGACCTTGGCCCCGCCCCCTAGGGTACCTAAACAAGCTCTTTAATAGATATACTGTGCTTCCTCAAAGCCCCCCGCCCCCCCCACCCCCTGGTTTGGTTTACAAGGGGAACAAAAGACTATAGGAGAGAGAGAGAGAGAGAGAGAGAGAGAGAGAGAGAGAGAGAGAGAGAGAGAGAGAGAGAGACAGAGAGAGAGAGAGAGAGAGAGAGAGAGAGAGAGAGAGAGAGAGAGAGAGAGAGATTTCAAACCATTTCTGGAACAGTGTAACAGTGTGTTTAGGGAACATGCTTCTTTGGTCATAGCTTATTTTGTTCATCCTCTAATGATTTCTTCTTACGTTTAATTTCCTCTCTGCCCTTGGTACCTGGAACCTTCATGCACAGGGAAGCCTTACTGAACCCTCCCTCCTCCAGATCTTCTGAGCTGTATTTAAACATAGAACTGGCCCAAAGCTCTGGAACAGCAGGTTTTACTGCAGGAATGACTGTGACCCCTTCCCTTCTCTACTTTGGAAGAGAAGCCCTTCCCCCACACTGTAACGCTAACCCCACCCTGGGGGCTAAAATAGGCCACAGCGCCACGGGCTTGATGTTGGTCATGTGACCTGTGATAACTTCTCACCTCCCCAGGGCTGGTTAATTGGCTTTAATTGCCTGTAATTGGCTAATTAGCTGGTTTGGTTATTTAATTTTACTTCATCTACTCCCTCCCTTTTTGTCCGATGGGGCAGGGTTTGCACTGGTGTCACGTCCAATCACGCAACTCTGGACGGGACCCCAATTAGCATCGTAAGCTGACCCATCAGAAAGAGAACTGAACCACCACGTGTCCAGGAGGAGGACGTGATTGCAGACGACAACAGCTTTAATGTGGAAGTGTACAGCCTGAGGGCTGGTCTAGGGAGTTTGTTCTACTTCAAGGTGCTGGGCTACCACTGAAGTACGCTTCTCTTGTCGCTACCGTGGAGCACAGGGATATTCACAGTACAGAACTAACATCGGTGACAGTTGTGAGAGTCAGCAACTGCCTGAAACCTGCACCCTGAACCATGATAAATAAATATTCATTTAGCAGACGCTTTTATCTAAAGCGACTTACAGCAAGTAAAGGGATATTCTCCCTGAGGCAAGTAGGGTGAAGTGCCTTGCCCAAGGACACAACATCACATAGCCACAGCCGGAAATTAAACTCACAACCTTCAGATTATGAGGACAACGCCTTAACCTGCTGAGCCACTTGACTCTCCATGAACATAAAGAGGGGACAGTGAGCCATTTAGGGAATGCAGTCCTCTTAGGGAGGGAATGTGGCCTGGGGATAGTTAAGGAGGCCTGCATGAACACCAGAGACCTGCGATTCACTGTCAGACAGTGTAAGCTGCAAACTGGGCCACCTCCTCTCTACCCGTCTCCTCTCTTCCCTCCGTCTAACCATCCTCTCCGCTTTCTCGTCCTCTCCTCCTCGTCTCTCCCATCGCTTATCTCCTCTCCTGTCTTCTCTCCGTCTCTCTGGTGGTGGCAGGTCCATTCAGAGCTCATTACCTCAGGCCCATCCCAAGCGTCTGAACTTGTAACCTTATGATCTTCTGGGACAGGCTTAATGGGTCACCAGAGTTCCAACCCGCCTCAACCAGCCCGGCATATTAGAACCACTCAGGTCCCATAACTCTCAGACCAATCAAAAAAAAGTCCCACACAGCAACCAGCCAATCAAGCAGGCCCCTCGGATTAACTGGCCCCAAATGCGATGAGGCACCACTGCCTGGAGACCTGCTTGGTTCCCCACAGCCTCGGGTCAAGGGTCTGTGACATCACAGGCTAGCCGTGCCTCCGGGGAATGCATAGGAGAAGCCGACCCAGATAGAGCCCATGAGCCAGAGTCACGTGACCTCGCTTCAGGTCAGAACATCTGGCAGGCGTCGCCACAGGCAAGAAGGGCTGGGGATGGAGAGAAAGAGAAAAGAGAGAGAGAGAAAAGAAAGCATAGAGAACAATTGGGGAGAAGGATTTCAGCAACTGGTGACAGTGGTCAACGGATCTGAAATGACAAAACGTGAAACTGGACCAACAATGTTCATTTACAACCGCATGTGTGGAAAGTCTGTGTTAGGGAGAATGGGTAGTGTTGTCTGAGGGAGAGTGAGGAGTGGGTGTCAGGGGGGGGGAAAGGAGGCGTGTCTGTGAGCCTAATCGCTGAGCCACTTAGGCAACAGCAGTCAGAGGAATTAGGGCCTAAACATCGCGGCCCAGCGTCACGGAAGACAGCAAGCTGACAGGAACTAGCGAGTGTGTGGCTCGCGTTCAGCGACTGGAATATCAAGACTAACTTGTAGGCCGACTAGTGCTTTATCTGATAGGATTAGCGTTACTTAGACCACACACACTGGAGCATTCATAACCGCAGCCGCTTTTTATAGATCTCTCTCTCTCTCCATCTCCTTGTGTCTGCTTCTCCCTGGCTCTGTCTCTGCCAGCAGAGCAGTGAAGGGAGAAGGTCTGACGCTCACTGACCTGTGTGAAGACTGCCATCGAACGGATGGTCATCGTCAGCGGGAGCTCGTACATCCATGGGGCGATCTGGTCAGGGGAACACAACAACCGGCTGGAGGCTGGGGAGGAGATGCTGGTGTTCGGGTCAATGTCCTGGTCGTCTCTCGGCCAGCCAGCTTTGATCCCTGCTTGTATTTGTACATCAAATAACTCTCATATCCCTGACCAGGTGAAACTTGACTCCACCCTCGCCGAACCCCCCCTCCCTCCCTCCACCCCCACCCACCCACCCACACACGCACAACTTCCGTCACACTTCTGGGTGCCAATTCACTGACCCCAGCGTTAACTAAGTGCAACCCTAAGGGCCACGCACGGGTTGTTGGTCTGTCGCTTAAGCAGGAACGAAAGTGTACGTGGGTGCGTGGGTGGGCAAGTGTGCTGACTCACCTCATTGTCAGAGAGTGTGTGTATGTGCGTGTACGAGTGTGTCGGTTGTCTCATGTAGACCCTCGAGCAGGTAAGGAGATAAAGTGGCCGGCGTATTTACATGCCAGTAGAGTAGCACAGAAAGAGCCACCTAGCCGTTCCTGCTCCATCAAAGAGAAGCAGGTTATTAACGGGACATGGAGAGCCCTGCAGCCTGCACACACACACTCCTATGCTCGGCCCCGGAATCAACAACACACGCTAGCGCACGGACACCGCTACACACACACAGCCACAAGCATATAAACACACGCAGGACCAGGAACGGCTTCCATACAAAACTACTTTCAATATCCAATCCACCTAAGGCTACGGCCATTGTCAGTGGCTCTCACAATTAATTAGGCAACTTATTGAGCTCGAGATGCAATATGCATGTTAATTTAATGGGTTCTCTCTGGCTTGAAAAAAAGAGAAAGAAAAGGCTTTGATGTTCACCGAACTTGGCAGTGGATTGGCTGCGGCACACAATGGCAGAATTAATGAGGACAGGGAAACAATGGACCAGGTATTGTTTCCCAAACCTGCATAGAAAATGGAGCGGAGATGCATGCTAATGCGGTCTGAACCTGTAGCCTGCAAAACGGACCCCGGCCTAGCTTTTCATAATGTGTCTCTGCTGGTACCTTTTCAGAGTCTCTCCCAGCGAGCTGAGCATCGTGCAGCTTCAGATGCAGGCAGAGCCAACATCGTCAGGGTAACATTTCTCTCTCCTCTCTCTTCCTCATCTCCAGGTTCAACCTCAACATTCAGATACTTAGTTTAGGCAAATTGATTGCATGTTTCGGAGACTTAACTAACCTAGGCTGAACATAAAACAAAAAGGCTATCTGACCCATTCAAATGGGGTAATAATGCAGCTCATCCGGACAGCAGTCTCCTCTCTTCTCAAATCTGTGGCAGCAACATCCAGGAGCTTGCATCCGAATTCAAACAAGAAACCATAAAAAAAACAAGAAGAAACTATGACTTCTCACAGGTTAAAAAGGTCACATTCAGGATCCAGTCTGAATGGGTTTGATGGCTACAAGACAGTCTTTTAATTAAGGTATTTCTTGGTGACCTAGCCTTACTGCTACTGGATCCATAATGACAAATGCTTCTTTGACAAACCTGTTCACGAGGAGGTGAAGAAGAAAAAAGGAATTGTGAATGCTATTGAAAGGCTCATGGACGTAGGATGGTCTTTGACATTGGGGGGAGGGGGGGGGGACATTTGCTGGAAAAAGACGATATGTTTTCTTTCATACTTTCATACTAAAAGTTCCAAATTTATATAATTTTTCTACCTTGTGATATAGACTTATTTTTGGGGACACACACACATACAGCATTTTCCAATATTGGGGGGGGTCACATTCCCCCCATCCCCCCGGTTCTTACGCCAATTAAATTGCCATAGAAATAGGCCTGCACAGTAAAATACAATTCAGCAACAGGCCACGTTCATGAAATAGCATGCATAGCTTCTGTTTCAAGGTCAAATAGAGAACAAAATGGCAGCAGAGCTGCGTTTTGTAAGGTGGAGCAGAAGTGAAGCAGTGAGGTCAGCAGGGGTTAGAGGGGAGCGCCTCTGACCGGCAGCACCTCACTTCATCTGGAGCACGAGCGACCCAGAGCAGCACAAGCAGCTCGAGCATGTGCCACCGTTTGAAAGGCGGGAAAATGCTCCGCTTACCACTCGCTTGGACCATCGGAGCAAGGCTAAAGGCTATACAACACGCTGCATTAACGAGAATAACAGCCACATAGCTCTGGTACACGTGCGTAGGTTGGACACACACACACACACACACACACACACACACAATGTCAGTACAACAAATGTTACAAAAAAGTGCGTGCATGCAAACCCACTTCCAAGTTGCAACATGGACTTCATCAGAACGTTGAAACAAAGAGGTTATCGTACAAAATGAATGCATCAAGGATTAAAAAATACAAAATGTTATATGTCCGATATATATATATATATATATAAACCTGCGTTTGTCGTCTAATTGCTTATTCTATTTAGGCCACTCTTGAACGATAAAATAATTCAGCTTGACTTTAGGTTGTAATCACACTTGTCGGTTTGCATTCCTGACCGAGTCAAACGCAGCGAAAGGTTTCTTCTAATTATGGAAAACTTGTCAAGGCTCTCGCGCCTGCTTGGTATCCGCGCGTGGTACCCGCCCGTGCAACAACAGGCGGTGTGGAACCTGTGCCAGGCTCTGCCTCGCGGGGGAAAACCTGTGCGACGCGCAGGACGCACAAGCTGTCTTCTGAAGCCAGACGTCTTCATGCATTACTCACAGTATCAGTCGCAGAAAACGCAAAACAGTGAGGGACATAACAGCCAGCTGAGCGTGGCATTAAAGTTTGAATAAGCCTTACTGGTTCACGTTTTATAGGCTAACTTCATTCGACTAAAAAAAGGTCATTCAGAGAGAGTGTTGACTGCACATTTGTGTTTTTTCACATCTAAAGGCAACACAAATCTGAGTCACTCTGACACTGTCTACATTCAAAAGTCAGCAGATCAGACCAGACAGAGAACACCAGTGTTGGGTAGTAACGCGTTATTAGTAACGCCGTTACGTAACGCCGTTACTTTTTTCAGTAACTAATAACGTAACGCGTTGTTTTTTAAAATTCAGTAACTCCGTTAACGTTACCATACGCTGCGTTACTCCGTTCCTTTTGGATAAAAAAAGAGGGTTTGGTTGTACAACGGCACACAGTTCCAATAACATAGTGATCAATAAAGTTTAATTGAATTGAAAAACAAAGCATTTGTCGCATTTGTCCCACACATAATCAAACACGCATCATGAAGAGGACTGGACAGGTCAGGGGCGGGCACGGTATGATGGCGAGCGAGAAGGGGAAGATAAGTTTCTACTCGTGGAGGTTTTCACATTATTTTAGACTGTTTTTGAATACCAAATAAGAAAGATAGGCTTGCAGTTTATAGCCTATGGAAGACTTTATGGGCTGACTGAAATAAATAGGCATTGAAAAAATACTTTGGTGTTTGTGTCAAGGTTTGTGTTGGTGCACAACGGATCATATTGCTTGGATGATTAGATCCAGTGATATGGATGCAAATGAATTGAAACAGTTGTTTTAATCAACAGTCTGTATTACTCAGTATCAGTACAGAACTGAAATGACGGCTAGAGGGGAACTCAATCAATCAACCTTTATTTAATGGGGGCATTGGAAAAACGTTGTACAGTAACTAAAAAGTTACTTTCTCAGTAACGCATTACTTTTTGGTTTAAGTAACTGAGTTACTGAGTTACTTTTTTACAAAGTAACTAGTAACTGTAACTAGTTACTATTTTTCAGTAACTAGCACAACACTGGAGAACACACAAGAGAGACAGGTGGCTCAGCGGTTAAGGTCTTGGCCTTGTGATCGGAAGGTTGCGAGTTTGATTCCTGGCTGTGGAAAGTAAAAGTCAAACAGATCGAGTAAGGGGAAATATCAATCCAAACACACCAGTGCTCAGCCCAGTCGACAGAAAACGTTCCAGATCCCAAAGTTTCAAATCTTGTCGACACAAGACTCGACGAGGCCCTCTGCTGGTGTGGAAAGGAATTTAATTTGAATTGTGTTGTGGTATTTGCCCCTATATTCTGAAACCCACGGAAAACAGGAAAACACTCACCAAGGTCACATCTTGTATTGGTATATCACAAAAGTTAAAAAAATGTTGACAAAAAATGACAAAAAATGTTTTAAACAAATAGGAATGCTGCTACTGTTAAAAGCGAAAAAATTCCCACTGGCTGGACAAAAGTAACAAGAGTGTTTTTGTGCGAGATGAATGAGTTGGTACAATTGCTCTGGTTGCTTTTCTCTGTTTTTTGATGAAATAAGGTTTTTCGGATAGAAGGACATCTCGGCACAGGGTCAAGTATACGCCTTTCAAATACTTTAGGTATTTGTGTGCCATGAATCATGCGGGTGAGTAGAACACTAAATGTTTTTGGTCTACTGTTTCCATAACTCTGGACTGAAGCCTTATACAGGTCTGCAAGCGTTGTGATGGAGCAACAATCGTGGGGTGTTTGTGGCGGAAGGGTGCAGGGTTGTATGAGAGAGTTGGGTTAGGGTGGGTGGACAAGTGTGGGGTTGGGTTGGGGAGGGGTGGTTGAAAACAAGGTCAAACAACATCAGATAATAGCTTTGCCCTCCAGTTCCCAGTGAGCCTGCATGTCTCTGCTGGTCTGGAGGAAGGAGGCAGAGTATTTCATCATGTGCAACAGCCAGGGGACAACAAGGGACGTCAGAGACTGAGAGAGCCACATGCCAACCTGTCCCCAAATAGAGGATCACTCATACCAATGACACGGTCAAACCCAGGGCCCTCCTGGAAAACAGTAAACAGTTTTACACTAATGTGGTGAACGCAATCAATAAGATGGCCATTGACTGGACAGACAGGACAGCGGGACAATGTTGACATTGAGACATATTGATGAACCTGTCAGAGCACCGAGGGCCTGGGTTTGGCTGGAGGGCTGGGCGGTACAGAGAGACAATAGGCCATTATCCAGCAGGGGCACGGAGTTGGCGGGAGAGGCCTGGGGGGTGAGGCCTTGGGTGAGACGCTGAGACTGTCTGGTCTGGTCTGGTCGCCTCTTTATCGATCACATGGGGAGGGCTGTGGTGGGAGGAGTGGGTGGGTGGGTGGGTGGGTGAGTGGACAGGGGGATGGTTGGGGGTGAGGGCGGGCCGCACCCTCTGGAAGCGTGGCCATCCAGACAGTGGTGGGACTCACTGGTGAACCACCCTGAAGCTGGACGCCTGCTCTGGTTGCACCAGACAGGCAGAGAAATGCCAACAGCCCCATCAGACATAATCAATGGTTGCTAACTCGGCGAATGATTTTCACGGCGGTAGCCATGACGCATAGCAGCCTGAAGGATACCACTGTCTCATTCACTTTGCACAAGCGCTTAATGCGATTTCATAGAATAGTTGTAGCTTCGATTATAAATGGCTTTATTGGCATTTCATGACAAATACAGCCACATATCATAACGTGTATTTCGATATGAACCAGAATGTACATAGAAGGTGGCACCGTACTGCACGTCTAAACTCTTGTAATACCACAACGTTCCTGTGGGGAGCGCTTGGACACCACAAGAAACATCTGAGCGTCATATGAAGATAAGAAATAAAGGAAAACATGACTCATTTGACAACATGCTGGTCAATATAGAAGTAGGTTGTATGACATGCTAGTCAACATGGATATGCAGACAGGCAGCCAGTGACAAACAGATGAACAGGTAGACAGGCAAACAGGGAGACAGACAAGTAGACCGGCAGACAAGTAGACAGACAGGTAGACAGACAGACACATAGACAGACAGGTAGACAGGCAAACATGTAAACAAACAGATAAACAAACAGGTAGACAGGCAGACACTAACAGACAGATAGACAGGCAGACACTGACAGACAGATAGACAGGCAGACACTGACAGACATGTAGACAGGCAGACACTAACAGACAGATAGACAGGCAGACACTGACAGACAGATAGACAGGCAGACACTGACAGACAGGTAGACAGGCAGACACTGACAGACAGGTAGACAGGCAGACACTGACAGACAGGTAGACAGGCAGACACGGACAGACAGGTAGACAGGCAGACAGGTAGACAGACAGGTAGGCAGACACTGACAGACATAGGTAGACAAGAATACTTGAGCAGAAGGTCACAGAGTCTCAATGATACTCTCACCGGACGACAGAGGTTGGAGTATTTAGTATCAGTAGTGTGTTCTGCGAGACAGTGTGCGTGCAGCGGATTTGGCCTCGCTGTCTCCTTCCGGGTCGCTGGGCGCCGGGCGCCGGGTCAGGCGTTTGCGGAAGTGTCTGCTGAGCAGGATGTAGATGAAAGGGTTGATGGAGCTGGGGGCGTAACTCAGGCACACCGACAGGTAGTAGCAGGTGTGGTAGGCCAGCGAGGGCCGGCCCACGCTCAGGTTTACCAGCTGGAGGACGTGATAGGGCGCCACGCTCACCATGAACACGCCCACTAGAACCAGCACCATCCGGGTGAGGCGGATCGCGCGCCGTCTGGGTAGGCTCATGTTGCAGCTGGAAGGAGGTGGGGGGGACGGGGGGGCGGGGGGCGGGGGGGACGTGGGCAGAGGAGGGGGGATGGGGGTGGAGGAGAAATGCGAAGAGCGGATGGGGCGTTAGAGATATTTTTTTTTTTATAGAGCTTGACGTTCAGCTGAACTTTCCGGAAAGGTCTCTGTTTAAAATCACTGACAACAATAACAGACTAGGCTGTCTCCAGCAGCAGCCCCTTGCTGTGGGTTGGCCCCAGGCCGGTTCATTCCTAATCCTGTTTCCTGATTAACTCTGACTTCAACGAGGCACAATATATCCTTTACAGTGTGTCGGAACAGTGAAGACTTTGAATCAGCTGACAACATCCGACCACAGTTTTCCAAAGCTGACCACAGCAACTAACCAAAGCTGACCTCTGCTGTGCCACCATAGATAGCATCTCCCTACCAGGGACTGACGTCATGTAACCTGCTGTGAATGAATACCCAGGTTGATCTGTGCCCATGCGTCCAGCACACACACACACCGGCTTGCCTGCTTGGTCTTCAGGTACTTCCTCCAAGTCGAGGTGAGGATGAGGAAGTAGCACGTCAGGATGAGGGGCAGTGGCAGGAAGAAGGAGGTGATGGTCTGATACAGGGTGTACCTGAGAAAGAGAGAGAGATACAGAAAGAAAGAGATACAGAGGGACAGAGAGACAAAGAGAGACAGAGAGAGAGAAAGACAGAGAGACAGAGAGAGAGACACACAGAGAGACACAGAGATACAGACAGAGAGAGAGATAGAAAGAAAGATGGACAGAGAGAAACACAGAAAGACAGAGAGACAGAGAGAGAGAGACACAGAGATACAGACAGAGAGAGAGATAGAAAGAAAGATGGACAGAAACACAGAAAGACAGAGAGACAGAGAGAGAGAGACACACAGAGAGACACAGAGATACAGACAGAGAGAGAGATAGAAAGAAAGATGGACAGAGAGAAACACAGAAAGACAGAGAGAGAGACAGAGGCATGAGCAAACCAAGGTACAGTACGTCTGAGTCAACATACGGATACGGTAGGTTGCATACGGTACGAGAACTTCATGGATTCCAGGAGCTAATGACACTCTCTGTATGTAGATTCATCCTATCCAGTAGCCTTCTAGAATGTATGGCTGTAGACTGATACAGTGTGGACTCCCGGAGATGCAGTGGTTTCAACATGGTTCTAATGACGCTCTCACCAGCAGGTTCAGATTGAGTTTAGAGTGCGGTGTTGACCTCCCATGACTCCCCCACTGAGCAGCATGCACAGCTTCATGTTTAATAATGCTCCGCCACTCAGCCAGCCTCATCTGCAGTCCAGACCCACCCCTGAAATCAAACACCACCCCTGTTGCTTCTCATTGGAATCCGTGTTAATAAGAGCTGTTAGTTACGTGATGATATCCATGTCCATGGAGGACAGGAGGTTGTTTTTTTTTATATACTGTCAGCAGCCTACTACACTATTTCACTACACTACACGATTGCACTGGACCCTGGGAGAGACCAAGGTCCGGTCTTATCAGAGAATGGGGCTGGATGGAAAGACTGTGAGTGTGACAGAGTTCTGATCTTACAAGAGCACAGCGCTGGGAGAGACCAGGTTCAGGGTGCAGCTTTCCAGGCCGTCAGGGAAGCGCAGCACCTCAGAGTAGAGCCAGGCAGGCAGCACCAGGATGGAGGACACCACCCACACACACAGGTTGATCCGGATGGTCCTGGAGCGAGTCCGCAGGGTCATCAGGCGGAGCGGGTGGACCACAGCCAGGTACCTGCGGCCGGAGGAGAGGAGACAGAGCGACTGATGGTGAGAGAGATAAAGAGATGACAAACGCGCTCCTTAATTGGATTAACAACCCCAATGTCTCCTGAATAAAAAAAATATCTGGACTCAACAGACATGGTAAAACACACACACACATTTACTGTACACACACACACACAGTGCAGGTGCACCTTGTCCTCAGATGGAAGCTAGCTGTTCCTTTGAGATAACCGGTGAGCGTAATCTACCATGTCTGGTGGCTGTGGATGAGTTTAACAACAGACAGTTTGCTATGCATTCAATATCCTGGCTCAAAGCTAATGCATCCATTAGGCTTGTTTGATGGCCAAGGGCAAAACGCACCGACCGTCATGGCAGCCACACTGGTCATGAAATGCGCAGCATCTGCTCCATGTAACTGTCAAAACGACATATGGAGACTGAAATGTAATTCATATGTACGCCATTCATATCATGTCATTCAGGGTCGTCTAAGAGATTCCGAGATGTTAAGTTAATTTAAAAGTCTGAAGAGGCTAACTGGAAGAGATCCGGTTCTATTGTACAGCATCTAATAGATCAGTGTCCACTTCATGTCTGCTCACTAGGGTAACGGCTCAGAGGTTAAGGGGTTGTGCTAGTGATCGGAAGATTGTGAGTTCGATTCCCGGCCGTGGCTACCTGATGTCGTGTTCTTGCACAAGACACTTCACCCTACTTTCCTCAGGGAGGATTGTCCCTGTACTTAGAGTAGATCTTTATTGTCACAGGTACAACGAGATTGAATGTCCCTGTACTTACTGTCAGAGACCTGACAAGAGTCTTGTCAGCAGCGCAAGAGACTCTGGCCTAAGCAGACTAGCTTTTAATGAAAAAGTGTCCTGCCCATCGGAATCTTGTCCCAGATGACCAATCAGGGACCTATCCCAGGCTATCCAGGCTAACCAATCACGCACCAACCTGTCCAGGCTGACGGCAGTCATGACAGCGGCGCAGGCCACCTGGTTGCAGTTGTCGACGGAGGTGATGATGGTGCAGAGGGTGCTGCCGAACACCCAGTGGCCCCCGCGCGCCCACTGATGAATGAGGAAAGGCATGACAGTCACATGCACCACGTCCGCCACCGCTAGGTTAAACACGTACACGTCAGGAACGGTCTTCTTGGTGGTCCTGAGGGGAAGCGCGCGCACACACACACACACATAATATTAATATATATATTAATATACAGACACATCAATATAGAGTCCATATAAACCCTTTCCCCAGCAGGTCACAGAGGATAACTGTTGTTGTGCTGTGCTCTTATATTTACATTGACATTTATTCATTCAGCAGACGCTTTTCTCCAAAGCGACTGACAAGAGAGAGCATTACATTATGTTTGTTGTTTTTGGTTGTTGCCTCCCTGATCTACATTTTGATCTACATCCTGTCTGTTCCCCAGACTGGCTGGTTTCTGCCTCAGTCTCCCTTGGGTCCCTCCCATATCCTGCCGGACACGCTGCCATGCTCCAATCCCAGCACCCGATGCTGATCGTCTCCAATCAATGCGTCCGATATTGATCTCCTCCAATCCCTGCATCCGATGCTGATCTCCTCCAGTCTAATATCAGACATGGCTAAATTAAGTCCTTCCTTCAGAATGTACGAAGCAGGAAAGGTCAGATCCTGTAGCTCGTACATGGCTAACGGCAGAACACGGTAGCCACGTGTGGCTCTCAAAGCATGTTTTGATTGAATGTCCATTGATTCATGCGTACAGTACTCTTATGATCCCTCCACATTGTCAACTGTTCCACAGCCAAGCTACACCCCCCCCCACCCCCCACCCCCCATCTTGTATCACCTGCCTGGGTTCAGCTGTGAAGGTTGAATCGTTGAGATGGGGGTGTGGGGGCCTCTATACAAATCCCTGTCATTTGAATCATCTGAGTAGCCAGTCCAGGTACTGAAGGGGCAGCTACAGCAGACTGCCCAAATGACCATGCAACATTGTCTGGAGGAAACATTTCTTGAAAGACAGACTCTCCATTATGGATCTCATCTTCAAACATGAGGATTAACTGCTGTGTGTAAACATAGTCACCAGACTTGAATGAACACATATCTGCGAATAGCAACAACATTGGCAAACCTCTGGGTTGTGCAGGAATTTGGTAAACGTGACAATTTGAACATTTTGTGACATGTTTTACTTCAGCTGACAAGCCAAGCGTAGAACGTTTTGTAATGTGTCCCCCCCCCCCCCCCCCCCCTCGCCTGAGAACAAGGGGCTGGTAGACTATATTCAGCACTTTAATCAGTAGAATATCAAGCTCAACTGTTTTATTCACATCTTTATACAGTTTTTCCACTTTTAAGATTATATCTACATTTTAAATACATTTTAAATATATCTATTTTACATACAATAAAGGGTATTCAATTCTATCTATTCTATTCTATTTCTAACATTGTGGGGTTTGACCTGCGCCAGAGACACCGACCACGATGGCACCTACCTCAGGATGGTCACCAGCACGAGGATGTTCCCCACGAGTCCAGTGGAACACAGGAACCCTATCAGTGAAGGGAGGATCGTGGTCTCTGTAACGTGAACAAAGTTGGAATAGTCATCCAGGAGGTGGCTGCCATCATCCCTGCCAGACTCGTTGAGAGGAGGATGCCTTGTTTGATTCCAGTTCCACGTGTCGACATCATCCATGGCGATCTGACGTCCAAACGATTTGATCTATTTTTTTATGAATGCAAGTTTACACAGTTAGTAGAAACGTAGGATGCAGTCGGTCTTCCTTCACTGTTCATCTTGACGCGAGGAGAGCGCTGTGATGGCGCAGGACCGAGGAGACTCCATGGCATAAGAGCGCAATTACGCATCTGCCTCAAACTTCCCATCAAGCAGCGAGCTGTAGAGATTTGTTCTTGCCCCCTCGTACTTCACCTTCATATACAAATCATGAAATATATACCACGGCGGAAGCTTTGAAGTCAAGCTTGGCGATTTATTAAGCTCGTCAAATCGGAGAGGCTGTCCAGCATCCTGACGAGACACAGTCATCCATAATGAATGAAAGACATGAAACGTAGGGGAAACCTTCTGATCTGTAAGATATCGTGAGTCTCTTCAAAGATCCGAAATGGTTCGTTTTATTTTCTAAAGCATTTTCTTCGAACTTCTTAAGAAGGCTCAAGAACACACTGTAACACAGCATCTGGTTCCTAGTGACCAACAAGCATTGCCAGAGGTAATAAACAATACAGCCCATCAGTATTCCAGCAGTGGAAAGCAGAGATAACATGGGTTTGTGTAAACATGGCTTGTCGGAAACATCTTCCTGTGTCCCCAGAATGAGATCCATAAGGGGCACTATTGTATCCTACACAGACATCTCCATTCAGGTGCATCTCTGCAGTGGAGATTCACTCACTCCCCCTCATATCTCCCCATGCATGGCATGATCCGAGTACAGAACACTTCTCTTCCCTCAGGCCAGATGCAACCCTAAGTACCTCCCACATGCCTCATCTGTCATATGGTTATCATATCCTGACGAACAGAGATTAAATATGAACGACCACGATGAAGTATAGCAACAGTGAATGTGATGGGCATGCAGGAAACACAAGGAAACGTGGAGGGAGGAATGAGGAGGGTGGGGGGGGAGGGAAGAGGAGTTCAAGGGTGCAGAGTTCCTGGGTTCCCCTTCAGAGAACCAGGAACCTGCAGGGGCCAGATAGAAAGATGCAAACAGGGGACTGACTGGGGCCCTTCAAAAGGCTGCAGGAAAGGGGGGGAGGGAGGTGATGGAACAGAAGACTAAGATCATGAAGACCCGATCAAAGGGAACATCGACATCACACGGATCAACACTATCACCAATGAACCAGATAACGCATGACTCAGATCAGGCCTCGGCAAGCTTGTCTCTCAGCAGGCTTTCAGACCCAGTCTTGGCTGGAGAGCGGGCAGTGACACACCATTTGAGTTGCTAATGTCATTCATTTCAAGTCAAAACAGTGTTCTGTTTACTGATGCAGCAATGTACTGTCGATGCTAGTCAGGCAAGCAACACGCGGCCTTTATGGATTTAAACACAGTTGTGGTCCGTTCATCTGCATCTCAATTTATATAGACGTGCTCATGCCAGCCCTATTCTGTAGTGGGGAAGGGGCGTTAGCATGTGACATCAAACAGCGCCACTCTAACCACAATCCCAGCATGCCGTGCCCTCCCACTGGCCTTTCCTGGTTGGTTGGTTCTGTCAAAACACTGTCTGTTGTCTTTGAAGATTACATTCCTGGCCAGGTTGAACCTGAGCAATCACTGGTGCAGGCTATGGGCACACATGATAGCACAGGAAACCCATGGTGAAACAAATGCACTAATTCCAGACATAACTTGAATTCACTTGCAAGCCTTTATTTTGACCATGTTGATGCTCATCGTGTGTAGCTAGAACATTCAGAAATATATATTTTTTTTTACAACAACTTTGTCTTTCCTGCGTTTAGGAAGCTGTCCCTCAGCATCCGTCTGTGTCAGTGTGTCCCTGTCTGTCTGTGTCACTGTCTAATGAGTCCCCTTATCCCCTGTGCCTTTCCTTTTTTCAGTTCCCTCCCTTGTCTGCCGTCAGCGTCACAGCTTGCAGGACTGGATGGCCATGGAGTCTTCAGGCCAGCGGTAGGAGTCCACGGCGAAGTCGTCGTAGTCAGTGCTGTAGACCAGCGAGCGCACAAACGCCAACTTGTCCTTGGGCTCTGGACGCAGGGACGCCATGTCGTGCTCATAGGCGTACTCCACAATCTAGCGCGCACACACACAGACACACACAGACACACACAGACACACACAGACACACACACACACACACACACACACACACACACACACACAGGTTTAGTCCAGTGGTTGTTAAGCTGGGTTCCATCAAACCCCAAGGGTTCGGTGAGTCAGTCTCAGGGGTTCGAGGTCAAGACACACATCCGACTCATATGATTCGTGATGACACGACCAATTAAGAAGGGTTCAGGTGAATGCGCATACGAAACTGGTGGGGTTCAGCACCTCCAACAAGGGTTAAGAACGACTGGTCACATCATCGCAAGATGCAGGTGCAAAACAAAAACACATCCCCCACATTTCCGAAGCTTAGTTCAATGAGACGTGAATGAACAGAATGTACCTTGACAGCGATCTTCAAGGACACATCCCTGATGGTGTTGAGAGGTGGGTACAGCCTCCCCTCTGCCAGGTCCTGCTCTGTTACAAGCTCAGCGATGGTCTGTCACACACGCGCAAAAGGCTTCGGTTGGTTTTCACAAAAGCACATCAAATAAACATGACCACTGCCAAATCACAAAATCAAACATACCTCATTGGCATGCTCTTGTGTGTGTGTGCGAGCATGCATATGAAAGCTTGACTTGTGTGCGTGTGTGTGTGTGTGTGTGTATATAATGTACCTCCTACACTTTTAATAACCAGCATCACATGATCAGCGGCATATTCTACTGCTCAAGAGCCAGCCTCTGCCAACAACCTCCATTCCTCTTGACCAGATCTAATCTGTACAGGTATTGGAGGCTGGAAATGGCCAAGCAGGAAGGGCATCGATCACCAGCAGGGATAAGCTGTGTCAATAAAGGGCCTGTGTCTTGCTAGATACGGACGTTTGATGCTGGTGTGCTTTTGCGTGTGCGCGCACAACCATGGTTCCCCCGCATTTCATGACAGCTATGGTAGAGACGAGTGGGCTTAGAACACTTCTGCATGACTTGTGTTTTTTCACACACACACACACACACACACACACACACACACACACACACACACACACACACACACACACACACACACACACACACACACACACACACACACACACACACACACACACACACACACACACACACACACACACACACACGCATGTTCACCGGGATTGACAAGGTTTATTACACAGTCGTGAACTGTTGAGGAGAGGGGAGTAAACGCAATCAAGAAGGATAGGAGGCAATGCTCAAGGGAACATTTTTAAAAAGGATGAAAGGGGAAATGAGAAAACAAGAGGAGGTGAATACAGATGAGGGGATTGGGAAAGGAATTTGGGTAGAAGAATGGGAAAAAAAATGGGAGAAGGCATTGGAGTGGAAGGTTGTAGAAATTGTAGAATGGACAGAGGTCAAATTGAATAAGGGCTGCGAAAGACAGAAGGATTGAGAAAGTTATTGGTGGCGATAGAGGGCGGGATTGAGTCACGCTAGGAGAGGAGACGTAAGTGGAGATAGGAGGTGAATAGAAATAATGTGTTTATGATTGTTTGTGTGTGTGAGAGAGAGTGTGAGAGAGAGAGAGAGCGAGAGAGAGAGAGAGAGAGAGAGAGAGAGAGAGAGAGAGAAAGGGTGTGTGAGAAAGAGAGAAAGCGTGTGAGAGTGTGTGAGAAAGAGTGAGAGAGAGCGAGAGTGTGAGAGATAGAGAGAGAGTGATAGAGACTATGAGAGAGATAGAGAGTGTGTGAGATGAGAGACTTACCTCTGCAGTGGTAAGGAAGATTTCGTCTGTTATGTGTCTTATGGCGCAGGCTGTGACCCCCAGACCGACTCCAGGGAACACATAGGAGTTGTTGCCCTGGCCGGGGTAGAACTTCCTGCCGTCTGGCAAAGTCACAGGATCAAAAGGACTCCCGCTGGCAAAAATGCCCCTCCCCTGAAACATGGTCACACAACATCAGCATGGCATGGCTAGCTAGCTGAGAGCCTCAATAACGATACAGCATAGCCTAGCTAAGCTAACACCATAGTATCTCTGTGGTGGGGTAGTCTGCTCAAGCTAAGAGCATACAGTACCTCTGTGAGAGTGTAGCACTGTTCAGCAGTGCACTCTGCCTTGCTGGTGGGATTGCTGAGAGCGAAGATGATTGGACGTTCATTAAAGGAGGCCATGTCCTTGATGATCTCCTCTGTGAAGGCTCCAGCGATGGCCGCCACACCTGAGGGGATCGACACGCTCGTCAGCTTCCACCTACCACAGCAGTGCCAACTTTCTGCGGGTGCGATGGTGCGTTTTGTGCGCATCCTGGAAACGTCTAGACTAGCTGCTTCTAATGAAGTTGGAACCTAGAGACCTATGATGGCTGTGGGCTTGAGTTCCTTCACCACGTCTTCCAATCTCCTCATCTCTTTGTGCTCATGGGCAAACTTCTCCTTCTCGTGGGTCAAGTGGTCCCTGCCCTGGAGCGAGAGAGAGGGGTAGAGGATAAGGGAGAGGGGAAGAAATAAAAAAGGGCCACACACTCGTTGTTTACAGGTACTGGGCCTCTCCTTCTGCAGGCAGCCCAGAGTCTGTGTGTGTGTTTTGAAGAGACTATTGATTCAAATCTTTGCTTGGGGTCAATACGTATGGTATGACGTCAAGCAAACGGCATTACCTTGACGATGAGGCCCTTGGAATCAACCATCCAGATCTTTTTCAGGCACTCCTCCATCGGAAGCCCCTCCTTCTCCATCGACATGGCGATGAGGTCAGCTATCCCCATGGCAGCCTGGTTAAAAACCGAGAGGAAGAAGAGATCGGTAGAGAGATTAATCCTTCAGTTATAGGGCCGGTTTGACTGCAAGACAAAATGGCAGGTAGATGCAAGCTGCACGCACCTCCCCCGCCCCCTGGAACACAATGGTATGGTCGGACATCTTGCTCTTGGTGAGACGGAGGGCAGCAAGGAGACCAGCCACTGCCACGGCAGCCGTACCTGAAGGGAAAGAGGGGGGGGGAACCCACAGAGTTGGACGAGGGACGAAGCGATGGGTGCGAAAGAGGGGATTGTGGGATATGAAAGCGATAAGATACCCTGGATGTCGTCGTTGAAGGTGCAGTACTTGTTGCGATACTTGGTCAGCAGGCGGAAGGCGTTGGTGTTAGCAAAGTCCTCAAACTGGATGAGGCAGTCCATCCCATACCTAAGGATGCAGAGCAGGTCGTAGGCATGGTTACTAGGTTATATTTATTGAGAGCAGCAGGGTGTTTATACTGATGTATTAACTCTGTTTTTCTGTTTGTCCTCCTCTTTTTCTTTTTCCTAAAAGCATGAGCTGTTTGACGACTAATTTTCCCCAGAGGGGACAATAAAGGTTTCAATCAATCAATCAATCAATCAATCAACTAGGTAAGGTAGCTCCACAGTATGATGTGTTTGGTGGCCAGAACCTGAGAACCTCAGTGCACCAACCCACCAATCACAGCAAGAGCCTTGTTTGTGTCTCTCACTTGGCAATAATGCTGATTTTGAAAGCCCAGTTGTAGCAGCACTAGATGGGTGTGTGTGTGAGCGCATCGCTGCGTCCCCAAGGGGGCAGTGTTTCACTGTGATCAGGAGCACAGGTCTTGACATGCAGAGTGGATGAGGAATGAAATGCGGGGGAAAAAGGTTATTTTTCCCTCTCACACATTGCTTTCCTTTCCTCGTCCATCCCTCCCCCTCATCCCCTCTCCCTCCCCCTCCCTGCCCCACCTAGTATGGCATATGGAAAAGATTGCTCTCGAGTATTTTAACAGCTTATTGTACAAATCACTAAAGTTGTTTCCCAGTTAGACGGCGGCTGCAAAACTGCTTTAGTCTCCGGGGGGGAGATGAAAGGAGAGGGAGGACAGGACGGATGTACGAATATTGGGTTGACAGACGCTCATTGAATTGGTCCGTGTCTGCGCTGGGGAGTCTGACATCGAGAGAGGGTGCAGCTCATCCTCTCAATCCAACCCCCCCCCCCTTTTCTTTCCTCCACTGTAAAATCAGAAAGGGAGAGTGACTGAAACTCTCTACATCCAACACTGGGATGAGAAGTCCAGAGAGGGAGAATAGAAGGGGGGGATGGTTGTGAAGAGGGGAGAGGAAACCAAAAGAGAGGAGAAGAAGATACTAGAAGAAGCAGCCTTCCGTCTACTAGGAGTAGGAGTTAGTGGCGTGCTCTTAAACCCATCTGCAGGACATCAGCGGTCCAACACACTGTTCCTTTGTTCCTCTCAGCCCCCACTGTGCTGCGGCGGGCATGAGGAGACACCATCTCACTAGAGGTCACCTGCCTCTGGAAGGTTCTCCTGCTCTCAGAAGCCTCTCCTACCGACGCCCTGCTCTCCGCTTCGGTAGCGGCAGGTCACCGGCATCAGAAAACGTTCCGTTACCCAGCACGCACCACACTCCCCCAGCGGCCTCTGCCCAGGGAAGGTCCCGCACGACGGCGTTCTCTCCAAACACAGCTGGCCGAGCAGGAGAGTGCGCGCACACACACATATACTCTACAGTTCACGTTCACACACACACACTTCTCAGATGAGCCACTGCTCTGTGGTTGTTTGCATATTCTTCTGTGTATTCTCCCCCACGCAGTTCCTAATCACGACCCCGCCCCCCCCGCCCCCCCCAGCATTTCTCAGTCACCAGAAGCCCCCCTGCATTCATTAATAAAAACGGAAACACAGTCTGCCTTCTGTCTCCGCATGTATCCCACCACCCCCCGCACAAGAGCGGAAGGACATTTGTGCCCTCTGGGTTTCGGCAGAATGCATTCTGGGACACTCTAACTGACCTGGCTAGTTAGAGTGAAGACTTAAGTTCGGGACCAGATCTGTGTCTCTGACTCCAGAGGAGGAAAACGCTTGCTCAGTTTCCGTAGAAAGGAGATGATTAAAAGATCCAGGACTGTAATCATTCATTCATTCTCCAAACCCATAATCATCCTTTTTTCCACTTCTTCATCCGTTTCTCTGAGAGAAAAAACCCTGTCGCCTCTAGAGCTCCGGGAGTTGTTACTCTGGTATTAGGAAGCAATACTGGAGCGCTGCTTCAGAGATCCTCTCAGTGATCCACATCATAATTGTGTGTGTGTGCGTGTGTGCGTTTACAGACAGCATTTCTTACCGGTCTGTGATGGCCTTCATGAACTCATCCAGCAGCTCGTCGTAAGCCGCCCCCCTCACCCTCTTCTGCCTCAGGCCGATGTACAGAGGGTCCTTCAGCAGCTCCTAAGAGAGGGACAGAAACATGGAGGGAACAGGGATTGGAGTTGGACTAAAATAACACTCGTAAAGTGTTCAGGGTGTTGGTGCGTGTACACAGTAGGTGTACTCCTGTGCTTTTCTTTAATGGTGTTGTCTTAGGATCCTCCAGCCACCCACCCTGTCACCACTCTGCCTCCCCGCATCTCAAGCTGAGCTCACCCCTTACTTATGGCTTTAATAATGCCTGTGTCAACTCGGAGCAGAACTCCCACTGCCGTGACACAGCGTTAGACGCAGACGGCACACAAACCCCCTCCCCACACTCTGTAATGTGAGGCAGGTGTGACCAGGGGGCCCAGAGGAGATGAGTCTGCTCTGATGGAAGCTGCAGATATATCACCGTCGACCCCTGTAACCCTAAGCCCCACACAGCCTCTATGCTCAGAGACCTACAGTAACAGTCCCTGTAAACCTGAGCTCATCCAGACCAGCCTTCTGAGTAGTTCTCCAAGTGCACTGACTTCTAGTAGACTAGGGTTTCAAATGCCCCTGGCTAGACCTGTACAGGTGATACTAAGGGGCAAAGGGAGAGAGGGAGAGAGAGGGAGAGGGAGAGAGAGTATAAAAGGTGGGAGTGGTAGGTTCTTGGCTGGTCTTCCTTTTAGACGGCGCCCTCTCTCCACCTCTCATCTTGCAGGTCCAGACTTAACGTCTGGCATCTGGCTGGAGACGGGTCAGTTCAGCAGTCTAAGTGGGCTCTGTAGAGTGAGTGAGTGGTTAGTCTGGGATAGGTCTGTGTTCCGTCATCAGTCAGTCAGTCTGTGGTGCAGCTACTGTGCTGCCCTGACGCTCCCTCTCTCAGTCAGGTGCCTGGCTCATGAGGAGCTGGAGGTGACCTTTGACCCCGTGCGCCCTCGACGACGGGGAGATGAGAGGGACGTGGAGGAGAGGGCAGAACAGAGATCACGAACGGAGGTCACTGGCCAAGTGTGTGTTTGCGTGTGTGTGTGCGCGGTAATCCATCATCTGAACACTTTGATGTGGTCTCTTCTCTCACTCAGTCACACACTCAATCTCAAAGCTCATATCATCTGCATCGACTCAGAGCCGTCCTTTCCTCTACTCACCAGTACACAGAGACCTTTATGAGGAAGAGCCCGTCCAGCAGGCAGACAAACAGCACATTGTTTAAAGTGACATCATCGTCTTTTATCCCCGTGTGTGTGTGTGAGTCTGTGTGTGTGCGCCTCCCTAAGGTAACTTCAGGTGAGATCAAAACACACGAGAAAGAGATAACATCCAGAGTTCTGCCAGGACAGTCTCTCTCAACACAATGTGTGTGTGTGTGTGTGTGTGTGTGTGTGTGTGTGTGTGTGTGTGTGAGCGTGTTGGGTGATTCATGTGCAGGTATCACAACTCTGTGGGGTTCGTTCTGATTTCTTAAATCCACATCTGTAATCCAGAGGACATTATTAGAGATCCCCACTACTGCTCATTGGACGATGAGCTCAACTTCTCAGAAGATAAACGCCTGTAAGACTGTAACTGACAGTAAGAGGGAGCGGTGAACTTGGAGAGGCTTGCAGGAAGTGAAGGTAGGAGCAGGGAGAGGAGGAGGTCTCCATGGTGCCGACACCGAAGCCAGAGTGACCCAGAGCAGAGACTCTCCAGGCTGGTCCCCCCAAGGACACAACTAATCCCATAATAACCCTCATTTCAGATATTAGTTACTGCTGGCTAGAGACCCCAACTCTGTCTCCACCAACACATGGCTTTTCCCCTCCCTAGCACGCAAACACACAGACACACACACACACACATATCACTCCCCCAGTCTTCATTCATTTGGTTACATCTTATTGGTTCTGTCAACTCTTCAGAATAACCCACACATGGAAAACTGCCGCAGCCAATCTTTTAGTCTGCATAATCAAGGCCTGCCTCTGTGTCTGTGTGACAACTGAAGACATTCTGAAGGGGACGACTGGTTTGCATTTGTCAGAAGACCACATCAGGGAGGTAAAGGGTGTTTCTGAGGTGAATGTGCTTGACTTGTTGTAAACACTTGTCATTCCTGAGTGTTTGTGTGTGTTTCGTGTAATCTCTTCTCTCCGAGAACGCACCAACGCACCTCCCTGTCTGCCAAGGCTCAGGTCCGACACCACTATATCAGAGCGCAAGCATAATGACTCCCCAGGTCAATAGGTAAGAAAGAGCTTGGTCACACACACACACACACACACACACACACACACACACACACACACACACACACACACACACACACACACACACACACACACACACACACACACACACACACACACACACACACACACACACACACACACACACACACACACACACACACACACACACACACACACACGGCTTTTTCCCCTCTTGGCAGAAGGTAGAGACATTGTTGGCTGAGGACACAGAGAGGTAGAGCAGCATATCTAACCATGGCAGAGGCAGCTTGTTAAACCTGGGTTCAAATGCTCCAGTATTAGTTAAGACCCAGAACCAGGACACCATGAAGCTGTCTTCATCCTCTCTGGACCCGGAGCTTCTCTACACCATCTCTCAGTAGTCAGAACCTGGACTAGAACTGATAACCAGGACCAGAAACCCAGAGTTTAGGTAATCATACACTGCCAATGACGCAGTGTAGATGGTGGAAAACACACTAAATGTCCGCATATAGATGACACGTCATACAAATGTGTAGACAGCCAGTCTATTCTTAGGCTGTGTCTGTTTAAGACTGTGAACGCACCCACACACACAGACACACACACAGACACAGACACACAGACACAGACACACAGACACACACACACACACACGTGACACCATACCACATTCTCGCCTTTGAGCTCAAATAATCTTGGGAGGGCTAGGGTCGTCAAGTGTGACCAGACACCAGTGAAGCAGTGCTGGGTGTTAGTGCTGGGAGACAGTGCTGGGAGGCAGTGCTGGGTGGCAGTGCTGGGAGGCAGTGCTGGGTGGCAGTGCTGGGTGGCAGTGCTGGGTGGCAGTGCTGGGTGGCAGTGCTGGGTGGCAGTGCTGGGAGGCAGTGCTGGGTGGCAGTGCTGGGTGGCAGTGCTGGGAGGCAGTGCTGGGCGGCAGTGCTGGGTGGCAGTGCTGGGTGGCAGGGCTGAGGGGCAGTGCTGGGTGGCAGTGCTGGGAGGCAATGCTGGGTGGCAATGCTGGGCGGCAGTGCTGGGTGGCAGTGCTGGGTGGTAGTGCTGGGAGGCAGTGCTGGGTGGCAGGGCTGAGGGGCAGTGCTGGGTGGCAGTGCTGTGCGGCAGTGCTGGGTGGCAGTGCTGGGGGGCAGTGCTGGGCGGCAGTGCTGGGTGGCAGTGCTGGGCGGCAGTGCTGGGCGGCAGTGCTGAGAGGCAGTGCTGGGCGGCAGTGCTGGGCGGCAGTGCTGGGTGGCAGTGCTGGGCGGCAGTGCTGGGCGGCAGTGCTGGGTGGCAGTGCCCGCTGGCTGGCAGCTGGAGAAGTGCTTTCCTTGCTGGCAGGGCGGAGGGAGCTAACCTCACCCCACCGTAACATCCTGGAGGTATTGTGGGTCAGTGTGTGCGTGTGTGTGTGGGCGTGTGTGTGTGTGTGTGTGTATGGGCTGGCAGTGTGGTAAAGCTGGCTGGTTTAAAAACCTAGTAACAAAGTATGTTCCAGCTTGCATTTCCCAGCTCTCATATCACCTGTGTGTGTGTTAGTGTGTAAGTCTGTGTGTTAGTGTGTGTTACCTGGTTGTCCGTGCCAACATCCAGCATGACGGGCAGACACTGCTGGGGTGGCATGCCTCCGCAGGCAGTGTAGAGGGCCAACTTGCCCACGGGAATGCCCATTCCATAGCAACCCAGGTCGCCCAGCCCCAGGATGCGCTCCCCGTCCGTCACACACACCGCCTGGAACACACACACACACACGTCAGGTAAATCAACAAAACAAACTCGTTGGGAGCTGTAGAGCTAGAGATTGCGCAACAGCCTGGCCACTGAGGGCCGATCCTGATTGGCCAACACAGTCCACTCTACCACGGCCCTTTTAACGAGCGTATACCACAACACTCTATCCCTGCCCCAGGGCATGATGTCATTGGCTTAACGAGCCTATTAATATTCCTCTGTTGTCACTGGGGAACTTTTGCATTAAGGGTTATATGACATACAACGTGCCATGGCATATTAGGTTCATCTGTGTGTGTATGTGTGTGTATTTGGCTCGGCTGTGGAACACAGAGAGAGCAGAGGGGAGGGGGGGGGGGGGGGAGACAGCGCCACCTGGTGGTGGGAGGACATACCCGGATGTCTAGCTCAGGCCAGCTCTGCAGCAGGGTGGAGATGTGATGGCGGTCATGGATGGTGATGAAGAGACCCCTGGAACAGACAGAGAGAGATGGGAGGCAGAGGAGAGAGAGAGGAGAGAGAGGGAGAAGAGAGAGAGAGTCTGTTTGATATCAAGATGGTCAGATGGATAGAGACAGTTGAGAGAGAGTTTGACAAACCAAGTCCTGCTCCCTCCATACACAGCTCAAATGAAGACAGTGTTTTCCTTGCTAAATCCTGACTTTACCGTCAGACTGGCACCTGAGGAGGCCCAAGGAGACTGCTAGACTTCACCGGCTGTTTCATATCTGGGTTTCTGTTTCAAATCAACATTCTCGCATCCCAGAATACACAGCGTATCTGGACCTAGGAAACTCCCTATGGGGTTTAAACTAAACCCCTCTGTACATCCATCCCTTAATCCACCCCTCCCTCCCCCTCCCCCTCTCTCTCCCCAGCAAGGCAGATGTGTCAGGGGCCCCCAGGAGTGACCCTACAATGGATGGCCAGTCTTCAGGCTGTTAAGGCTCATGGTGTGGGGGGTCCTGAGAGGAAAGGGTTCCTTGGGGAGGAGAAGGATGACGGGTGGGGAGGTTCAGGGGGAGGGGGTCGACCCATCTGGTCCAGAAGAGGAGAGCACAGCTCCATGTGTGTGTCAGATAGACAGTAAAAACATGTCTATTTGTATAGTCAGCTAATAAAGTTCTGATGAGTGGCGGCGGGTCGCCCCCCCTCCTCCGCTCCTCCCTGCACTCTCCTCGCAGGGAGGCCAGAGCAGAACACAGGCGGCCGCGTAAAAGTGTCCTATAAACCTTCCTCTCTGATAGCTGTGAGGTCCTGCAAGTCAGATAAGCATGTCCCAGACACACACGCGGTCCCTTAAAGGATCACCATTCACCAGCTTGGGTTCCTCAGCACCGCCCTGACCCTTGGAGCCTGCTAAGCAGCGGTGCTCCCAAGCAGAACCTACGTTCACCTTGGGAGAAACCTCATGGTTAAGCCATGGTAGTTTCCATTGCACGGTAGTGTGTTTGTGTGTGTGCGTGTGTGTTCGCTGACTAAAGAGTAGTGAGGTCCACATGCCTCCAGTAAAGAGACACCAGGCTTTGGCCACATGGCCTCCTCAGAACAGTTCAACACACCCCGGGCCTCCTCAGAACAGTTCAACACACCCTGGGCATCCACACAGCAGGTCAACACACCCCGGGCCTCCTCAGAACAGTTCAACACACCCCGGGCATCCACAGAACAGTTCAACACACCCCGGGCCTCCTCAGAACAGTTCAACACACCCTGGGCATCCACACAGCAGGTCAACACACCCCGGGCCTCCTCAGAACAGTTCAACACACCCCGGGCATCCACAGAACAGTTCAACACACCCCGGGCCTCCACAGAACAGTTCAACACACCCCGGGCCTCCACAGGTCCTGCTGCAGGCCTGCAGTCACTGGAACATTGACATAGTCTGTGTTGCATTTGCACAGCTGTTTGGATCCATGTATGACAAATGGGATGACCTGCAGCATGTGCCTGATCGTCTTACTGTAACGGCTGCTCAAAGGGGATTGGACCACTGACCCTAATAGGGTGAAGCTGAGAATATAAAACAAGAGAAGTCCCTCAGAGACGAGAGAGACAAATAGAGAGAGGGGGGGGGGGGAGAGAGAGAGACGAAGACAGAGGAGAGGAAGTGGGAGAAATAAAGGGAGATGGACTTCTGGCAGGTTCTGATGACCACACATCTGCACCCCTGGTACTGAACCACAGCCCACCAAAAGCCCCTCGAGCAGGGAAGGCCAGAGGTAGAGCAGCCAAACGCTCCCCCCAGGGAGATGGTACAGTCCTGAGGAAGTCTGGCCTGCTCTTTCCCCTGACCTGGAACAGCAGCCAGCCCAGGGGAAAGCTTAGTTCCAGCCAGCTCACTGACCCACAGCCTCAACAACACACTCTGCCCAGGGGAAAAACAGTCGCTCAGCCAGATCCCATCCGGTTGCTGGATGCCACACGACCCTCACCAAGACTCCGGGGCTGTTACACAAGCTGCCGATGACAGGGCTGTCACCCTGCCGCACCTGGCCTGCAGCCTGGGGAGGTCAAAGGTTTTCAGATACCAAGTCAAACCAAACAAGCTTGTGTGTGGAACATTCCGGAATGTCCCCCGGAGGAAGGAGCGTGAGGAAGCCAGGAAGCAGGTAGTTAGACACACACATTGGCGGTTACATAAAACCTCAAACACTCGGTCCCCCCTTCTGGTATTGATTGTAGCAAAGGGACATTTGATAAGTTCCTGACCCAGGGAGGGTTTAACTGTGTAGGAGAGTTACAGAAAGAGAGAGAGAGGGGGGGGGGGGGGGGGGTCCACTCTCCATATCTGGACTGTGAAGGGTTAACAGGTGAAACAGCTGCTCCCATCATGGCTGCCTCCTATCTGCTTGGGTTCAAGACATTATACTTTACATTTACTTTAATCAACATTACCTTCCTCTGTCCTGTCACTACTGCAGTCCTGGAGGGGTTATGCAACTGGGGGGGTCTGGGGGTGGGGCGGGGGGAGTTGTATAACACACACACACTGGAGTGGTAGTAACCCTACACTGAGATGCTGTCAAGTGATAAGAGAGACATCAATACTGTCCACAGTCATGTAATAGAATCTTGCTACATGCGCAGAACTGGGCCAAAAGTTCACACACATCTGTGTGTGGGTGTGTGTTTGTACAGTGTGTGTAAATGCTAATGATTTAGTGGAAAACGAATAGACTTTTCACTCCAAGATTACTGCTTCAGATAGATATACTGTATATAAGAAAGACATGCAGGACCCCAGGACACAAGGTCATAAAGCCAGACTCCCTCCACCCTCGGTCAACTTTGTGATTAAGCACAGTTGTTGATTTAGAGGAACCCTGTTGAGAATCATGCATGAATTTAGACAGTAGCCTGGTTCCAACATGAACATGGTCATTAAACAGGGGCCTGGTTCCAACATGAACATAAACATCCTCAAATGAAGACCTGGTTCCAATATGACCAAAAGGCATTCAAAGAGTGGCTTAGTTGCAACATGAACTAAAAATGCCTCTGACTTGGCTTCGCACAGCGCCCATACAGCTAAGTGCCGAATCAGAACTTGACATGTACATAAACAAGATGAGCCGTCTCTGATTTTCATCAGACACGTCTGGAATGACCCAAACCACAGATGAGGATCTTGGACGAGTGGCCGGCCTCCAGGGTAGTGAATATGTCTTTCAATGAAGTTTCAGGGTGTTTCTGGAGGAACGATAACAATAACAATAGAGATGGAAGGAAATAAAAAACACGCAGATAAACAGGAAGAAATGTAATCGAGTTTATGACTGGACAGATGTGACATGATGGATCCAAACCCTGTCTTGCTCCTGACCTTCAGACCCGGTCCAGGCTGGCTCCATCTGCCAGACACGGGGCCAGAGGCTCCCCAGGGGCCTGGCTGCGGTTCCTGGACAGCTCCAGGTTTGTTTTGAGTATCAATCAGCCGTTTGCTTCGACCGATAGAGTGGAAAGAGCGCAGCGAGGGGGGTAGCTGGGTTCAGGCACACGCTGACCAGCCTGAAAGACTTACAGTCTGTCTGACAGCCTGTACGACTGCCTGAGAGGTCCTGATAATCAGACCAGGAGACGCATAGAGAGAAAAAGAGAAGGAGGAGGAGGAGAGTAATGTGCCCTGCTGGATGTGGTATCTGACCGCAGGCTACAGAAAAAGGACTGACGGGACAATATTTGTGCCATGAGGTCGCTGGTTTCAGCTCTCTGCCTCTCTTCCCTTCTGGAGGGGTATTTCATGAGCTAATAGCTGGAGAGAGAGGGACAAGAGGTTCAACCATCTGGAGAAGTTAGCTCACTCTAAGCAGGCTAGCTAATGCTAACTCAGGCCTGCTAGACCAGCGTGGCTGTGGAGGGGATCAACTGGGCTGGAGGAGGGAGGAGAGGGGCAGAGAGAAAGGGAAGGAGCGAGGAGAGGGGCAGAGAGAAAGGGAAGGAGGGAGGAGAGGGGCAGAGAGAAAGGGAAGGAGCGAGGAGAGGGGCAGAGAGAAAGGGAAGGAGGGAGGAGAGGGGCAGAGAGAAAGGGAAGGAGGGAGGGGAGGGGCAGAGAGAAAGGGAAGGAGGGAGAGGCTGGCAGAACCAGAGGAAGGCAGGACACTGGCACTGCCCCAGCCAAGGCATTGCCAGGCCAGTTCTGACGCACATCAGCCTATGCCCGTTTAAAAATAAGTTCTAACAACGGAGCAGAGCAACATCAAAAAACACTAAAGCGGCAACACAGCCCTGAGGGAAGGAAAAGGGGGATGGAGTCAGAGAGGATCTGGACGAATGGGAGCCCCCGTCTCTCTGACTCTGGACAGGCACTCTAATACCATATATGCATCTCCCCCTCACACACCCCCTCCCACACACCCCTACCCACTCATACTGTGCATAGTCCAGGCGTCAGACAGGATTCCATTGCATGAGAAGGATTCCCAGCGGCCCTTCCCATAAAACCCTACCAAGAGAGACGCTTCCAATTCAAAACCTCAGGAAAATTACAACCCATAACCCCGCACCCCTGGGAAAGGAAGAGGCGAGGAGAGCGAGGAGCAAGAGGACGGCCGAGAGGAGAAACGAGGCGGAGGGCGAGCTGGCATGAAGACGACACGCCTAGCTTGAAGTGACCATCATCACCTCGGCTGACAAGACACCTGATGGGGAAAGAAAAGAAAGAAGAAGCCTGTTCCAAGTGTCAAGAGTGATTCATGCGTGCAAACAAACATGGAGAGGCGACAGAGAGAGCTGATCCTGTGAGCTGCAGCCAAATGCCACATCCCAGAGGAGCCAGCGAGTCAGCCAGACAACAGCCAGCCAGCCAGATATCCAAACTGGGAGACAGGTTGAGGTCGTCCACTTTCTCAGACACAAAGAAGGAGACAGAGATGGGATGGGAGGAGGTAATGTGAGGTGGTGATGGAGATTGGCAAAGGAGTACGGCCAGGGAGGAGAAGTGAGAGAGGCGGCGGCGGCAGAGCGAGTATTGGATCGCCATCCCTGGGCGAGTAGCCGTGATTTACGAGGCGCTCTGATCTCTGCGACGCCTCTGCAGACAGATCTGGGATCAGGTTCAGAGCAGCGCTGCTTGGCCCTCTGAGACACAGCTGGACAAAAGCTCACCGTTTATTTTTCCGTACAGAGAACGAGACGGTTCGACGATATGAGACCCAGGGATGGAGACAGGCATATTTTAAGGGCTACACACCCAGACACATCTCCTGTTCATACGAGACTGTGCCTCTCCAGGACGCACTAGGGCCTAGCAGGAGAGTCTGGGGTTCAGCACTCGAGAAGGGTCACCTGGGGTCAGAGATCAGGGTCAAAGGTAACAAGGCTCTCTAAAGGGGTGGGATCACTAACACCAACACGTCCAAGCTAGATCCCAGTCATGAAGCTGTCGGAGGAGCTATGGCAGCCAATTAAACACTGCTGTCTGAGGTTTAGACGAAGTAATGACATGAAACAGCCATTAAACTTTACTACAGGACGCTTCAGCAGGGGAATTACATCCATGTCCATGAAACAGTTAAGATAATGAAGTAATTCAAGCCTGGGATTCAGGTGGCTGAGCGGTTAGGGAGTCAGACTAGTAATCATAAGGTTCCTGGTTCGAAACCGAACATGATGTTGTGTCTTTGGACAAGGCACTTCACCTTACTAGCCTCGGGGGGAATGTCCCTGTACTAGCTGCTGGATAAGAGCATCTGCTAAATGTAATGTAATGGAAATGTAGGGGCCAACATAAAATTGCTGTGAATGTCGTTTCCTGCACATTCCTCTCTCTCTCTGGTCACTCACTGTCTCAATCAAATGTACGACATTAAGCCACTCAAAAACTCCACTTCATCTCACTCACTCATACTTTCCTAACTCTTCACTCCATCTCCTCCTCCTTATCCTCCAGAGCGTATCTCCTCATCTCCTCGTTATTTTTCCTTGTTATTTCCCGCAGTGTGAGAGATTGTGGGAACTAAGATCTGACTTCCCACGCACGGAATATTATGACAACTGGCTGAGGAAACAGCGTTTGGCTGCAGCATAGTGTCTACAGAGTCACAGAGGACTTCTCGCTGTTACATTTAGTTATTTAGGTCGACAACGTTACCCAAAGCGACATACAGCAATTACAGGGACAGTCCCCCTGAGGCAAGTAGGGTGTAGTGCCTTGTCCAAGGACACAAAAGTCATGATGGTACGGATGGGGTTCAAACCTGCAAACTTCTGATAACTTGCCTGATTCCCTCACCTCTCAGCTACTTGACTCTTGCTGTTAGTATTATGGATATGAGGATGTAGCTTGTTAAGGGGGGTGTGGTGTCGATTGGGTACACTGAGGTACCAGCTAGCTGTGCTGGGTTTGGGCCACTGGAGGACTGGGAAACACCTGTTTTCCAGTGGAGGAAGTGATTCTAACCATAAGGGTATGGATGTGGAGGGTTTTACAGGCTCTTAGTGAGCTAACACTGGCATCGTTAATTTGTTCCTACACTAACGAAGCTGTTGTCTAATCAGAGTCCAGACGCACCTTGGATTGTTCATGTGGGCTGGCGTCACATGACCGGCACACTCGGATGACAAGCCAACCCCCTTGTGTCAGTTGCCAGTGGTATGAGGCCACTAGTCCTGCTTTAACTTAACCCTAATGATCAGCTCTGGTGTGAGTATGCACTAGATGGATTCAGAGACACTAATACCCACACACACACACACACACACACACACACACACACACACAGAGACAGTGTGCCATAAAGCTTGCAAGGCAAGGGAGTGTTTGTTTTGAGTGTCCCCCCCTCCCCCCTGCCAACTCACCCTAGAGGGAAGCACAGCTGGACGGATCCAAGCAGCCTGGCCTTGTGCGTTTGTGGGTGAGCTGTTCACAGCCACTACCGTTGAGATGTGGGCCTCGTGTGGCGTGCAGGCGTGTGTTAAATCACACACCAAGCCTTCCACACCTGGCCTTTACAAGGCACACAGGGACAGCCAGGGCAGAGCAGGTCGCTGGTTTAACCTGCCTCTACTGGCCGCATAAGAGCTGGCTGGAGTCCCATCCAAACACTGCTTACACACACACTCTCACATCTGTGCTGGCGTCACAGTATATGAACACACACACACACACCTACACACAGATGTGCATGTATATAAAAAGACGCACTCACATACCGACATCTAGTACGAGCGAAATAAAACTTGTTACGAACTTCTAAATATGACTTTATATCGAATGTACACTGTTGTGGAAATATAACTGCCTTATGCCCTTCCGGTATTGAAATAACTGTACAAAAAAGTCACATCATTAAAACTTTATACAACTTTGAAAGTACCTGACACTTTGCCAACATGGGGCCTTTCATAAAACAGCGTATTTAACTCAGCAACCAGTTCATAGGTACCCTTTTCTAGATAGAGAGAGGGATTTACCTAGTGAGTCTGGGAGTCCCACACCTGAGAGAAGGAGAAAGGGGGGGGGGGGGTGAGGAGAGGGAGAGGGAGAGAGAGGGGGAGAGAGGAGAGAGAGAGAGAGGGAGTGAGAAGGAGAGAGGGCGAGAGACAGAGAGAGACAGGGATGGAAGATGGAGAGCCAGACATTAAGAGAGACAGAGAGACAGAGAGGCGGGGATGGGAGAAGGGGAGACAGAGGGGAGGGGGGAGCCAGAGGAAAAGAGGTGTGCTCTGGAGCAGGTCTTATACAGTCTGGACAGTGCAGAGCCAGTCTGACTGTACTGAGCTCACTGCTGGCCTCAGCAGTCACCACTAATTGAATCCAGAAGCGGGACAGTCCTGCAGACACTGAAGCTCTCGGAGCCCCAGAGAAGGCTGCGGCCTGGGGCCGGGGCAGACTGGAGCTGGCCTCTACAGCGAGAGACCTCCAGACAGACATTCCAAGATGAGGGTTCATGCTCTGAGTGGCCTAGGCAGACCATGGCCTAGGCAGGGATCAGTGAGGACAGGAGAGTGCCTGTCCCCCTGCCCCTCCGCCCGCCCGCCCCCCTCCCAAACCCCAGCCCTTAGACATAAGCTCCTAATTGTTTTACAAGGACCTAAAAGTCAGGGAGGGAATTAATTCTGAGTGTTTTGCCACGTTTATTTTGAGGTTGGTGTAATTCCAAACCATTCCTCTCATTTCTTTCTCCTCCTTCTCCTCCTCCTCCTCCTCCTCCCATCCACGTTTCATGCACCCCTCATCCCCCTGTAGCCATGGTAACTTGACTCAGCTCAGAAATCTGAGCTGGCCCTTTAATTCACCATGGGATGATTACGCAATCACCCAGAGAGATGATGAGGGGGGTTAAACAAGGGAGCTGGATAGTGTCTCATGACCTTAGTCGTCTTAAACTCTTAGACTAATGTGAGGGTGGGGTTGAGGGGGGTAGGCGGGGGCTGCTGGCTTTGTCGCAACAAAGCAGTTGTCACTGTTCTGGTGTGTTTGCAGCCTGTGTGTGTGTGTGTGTGTGTGTGTGTGTGTGTGTGTGTGGTGGGGGGTGGATTAAAGATCTAGAGGGGCTGTTGCCAGGGGATTTACTAATACTGAATGGATGATCTCCTCTTCTGTCCCACCCAATGTGTGTGGGCCCAGTGTTCACCACTATAAACCTATTTACCCCCCTACTACACACACACACACACACACACACACACACACTTCCTCTTGGGTGGCTGGGACAGCTTCCTGTCTCATCTGTCATTAGACCAATAGGAACGTTCACGTTGCACTGATCACAGAAAGAAGCGGTTGCTGTAATTAAGCTGCGGAGGCTCACCCTGGCTAAGGGGACCGTCTCTGTGCTGCTGCCTTATGGGATGGCTCAGGAGACCTCCCACGCTGCCATGGCTACCGGAGCAGAGCGAGAGAGAGAGAGAGCGAGAGAGAGTGACAGAGGAAGTGAGAGAGAGAGAGAGAGTGAGAGAGAGAGACAGAGAGAGAGAGAGAGAGAGAGAGGGGGGGAGAGAGAGAGTGACAGAGGGAGTGAGTGAGAGAGAGAGAGAGAGAGAGAGAGAGAGAGAGAGAGAGAGAGAGAGAGAGAGTTACATGACTGGGCTGATCTGATGGACCGCTGACTCTGCTCAGTAAAAGGACACGCTTGACCTTTTGTAAATAATGCATCTGGACAGAACCAGGCACCATGTCCAGCAGTGCTGGGACTCAACATTATTAGTCATGTTGAAAATTATACAAAGCCACACACACACACTGTCTAAGGATATGGAAAATGTCTGAGCCTGTTCTGATCATAAACAATGTTAGCAGCCTAAATGAACCCTGACTCAGATTAAATGAGGGGGTTAGCGGTGGTGTTTATCAATTACCAGGTAACCTATTTTGGCCCAGACAGCTTATATACTGCAACACAACAATGCAACACACAGGGAACCGTGCTTGGCCCAGTGTTCACCACTATAAACCCATTTACCCCCCTACCACACACACACACACACACACACACACACACACACACACACACACACACACACACACACACACACACACACACACACACACACACACACACACACACACACACACACACACACACACACACACACACACACACACACACACACACACACACACACACACACACACACACACACACACACACACACACACACACACTAACACTAACACTAACATACTCACTCGCACCCCCATCTACCCCTGATAATTCGTCCTATCAGAGATCAGATAAGAGGCTGTGTTCAGTTCTAGCCTATCAGAGAGTAGATGGGAGGTTGTGTTTGGGCAACTAATGGGGTGTGACCTCAGCTTATTACTGAACTGTTTACACTAGCGAGAAGATCTCTTAGTTGACTAAGCTCACTGTTTAATCTTAGACTCAGCCTAAGTCCACTCGAGGTGTAGATCCAGTAGGTCCCGTCTCATCCCCAGCCCTAACCCTAGTCCAGCCCCAGGTCCTGCCTCTGCCTCAACCCCAGCCCCAGCCCCAACCTCAACCCCAACCCCAAGTCCTGCCTCAGCCCCAGCCCCAACCCCAACCTCAGTCCAGCCCCAGATCCAACCCCAGCACCCAGCACAGCCCCAAGCCTCGAGCCTCAGACCCAGCTCCAGCCCCAAGGTCCAGTAAGGCCAGGGTTCTGGCAGGCTGTCCTGGCCCAGTGTGTGGTGGAGCCAGGGAGAAGTGTAAACGGCTCCCCCGGGCCTGGGTCATGGCTGGAGACATGGCAGACAGATTTTCCACATAGTTCTGTGGGCCTGTGGAGAGGGCTTGTATAACACCACGTGTGTAAGCATGCGCTCTGCTTTCCCACTCTGGTAAACGGCACCAAGGTGAGCTCTTCACAGTCAACGACTTTGACATTGTGAGGAGATTTAGGGGCCAATCAAAAAACATCCAGGCTTGTTAAGAGTTGCTCTCTCTCAGAGAAAACTATATATGGAGAGGAAAAGACCACCAAAAATAATCATGACAAATTGACTGACTACCAAGAACAGGGGTGTCAAAGTCGTGCCATCGCGGGCCAAGAGGGTGCGGGTTCTCGTGTCAAACAAGCCACTACACCAGCTGACGAGTTTCTCCCCTTAGTGAAATCAAACTTGTTAGTGAAATCAGCTGGTGTAGTGGCTCGGTTGACACTAAAACCTGCACCCTCTTGGCCCGCGATGGCACAGGTTTGACACCACTGACCTAGAATATGTAGTCCACAACAAGGAAGAGATGCCAAGTCAAACAGGCCTGATAACAGCAGAGGCTGTGATTGGCTAATAGCAACTCTAAAACAGACTCCCAGAGTGAGAGATATACTTTGTAGCTGGCATGTCCTTAATTCAGACAGAGCTTATCAGTCTGGGTCAGGAGTCACGCACCCGCTGCTTATCCTGGTCAACCTTGAACAGACCAACGTCCAACCAGACCTACTTTATGAGAGTTTAATGCTAGGTCAATCATTGTGTGCGTGTGTGTGGTGTGGAAGTGTGTAGTGTAGTGTGTGTGTGTGTGTGTGTGGTGTGTGTAGTGTGTGTGTGTATGTGTGTAGTGTAGCATGTGTGTGTGTAGTGTATAGTGTGTGTGTGTGTAGTGTACGGTGTGTGTAGTGTGTGGTGTGTAGCGTGTGTGTGTGGTGTGTGTAGTGTGCGTGTGTGTATGTGTGTAGTGTAGCATGTGTGTGTGTTGTGTATGGTGTGTGTGTGTAGTGTAGCATGTGTGTGTGTAGTGTGTGGTGTGTAGCGTGTGTGTAGTTTATCTTACCTGGGTCTCCTGAAGGCGAGGCCGTACTGCTGGCAGGCCAGCCCCACAGTGGGGGTGTAGACGATGGGCATGAAGCGCTCCGTGTCAGAGGTGAGCACGCGGTAGAACAGCTTCTCGTTCCGATCCTGCAGCCCCATCAGGAACACATACCTGCAGGACAGGGAGGACAGGGGGTCCATATCCAGCGCACCCAGACGTACAGGGGAAAGGGGGTTCATGCTTAACATACAGTTCCAAGGGAAGAGAGGGGTGTGGGAGTACAGGCAGGTTGTATCTCAGAGAAGGGAGGACGTTATCTTGTTTCCACACAAATATCTCGAACAAATCGGGGAGGACAGGGGGTTCATATCAATGTGAAAGTAAGGGAGGGCATCGTCTGGAAGACAGTGAGAGAGAGAGAAAAAGATAGGGGCAAAAAAAAGAGAGAGAGAGAGAGAGAGAGAGAGAGAGACTGCGGGTGTGCCACGCACTCACACGTCTATGTGAGTGTTGAGTGCTGACAGTGTCACTTCTGTGTTGTACAGTAATTGCAGGGTGTTGTTTTTATGGCTGGTCCTGTTCCACATTAGTAACAACACGTCGGGCTGAGCCATGAACACTCTCCCTTCCACAGGGTAGCTGGAGCTCTTTGTGGGGCTTTTTGTGGGGCTGTCTGTGAGGCCGTCTGTGAGGCTGTCTGTGGGGCTGTGGAGCTGTCTGTGAGGCTGTCTGTGGGGCTTTCTGTGATGCTGTCTGTGAGGCTGTCTGTGAGGCTGTCTGTGCTCGTTCTTGTGGTACACTGGTTAGAATGTCTAAGAAAAATTCCCAGAGTTTCTGTCTGAAGACGGCCATCTGGGAGGGAAGGCAGTGATCCTAAATAGCCTGCGATAGCAAGGGAAAGGCATGCAGTGTTTAGCGAGAGATCAGGGGCTGGGGTCACCGGGGAAAAGGACAGGGTCTGGATAAGCACACCACAGAAGGCCTGGAAGAGGGAGAGATAAAGGGAGGGGAAGGAGGGAGGGACCCAGCAGTAAACAACAGAAATGAAGAACGGCGGCTCAGGGAGGGAAGGCAGAGGGATCAGCCTGCGCATAAATACAAGAGGGATGAGGCATGGAGGGGGGCGAAGGGGAGGGTGGAGGACAGACTCTGGAGAGGAGCCGATCTGGACCCAGACCAGAGCAATGAGCCAGGGCCAGAAGGCCAGGCCTCGGGAAGGGGCCCTGGGAAAGAGAACAGGAGTCACAGTGCTGTGACTGGTCCTAGAAACACTGACAGAGGTCAGGAACTCTAATCAGCTCTTCATTGACTCAACAGATTAGGGGTCAGTTTGGTGACCTGATTAGTACAGTGCAGTTATGACTAATGAAAGAGAGGGACAAAGAGAGAGAGAGAAAGAGAGAGATATAAGGAGAGGGAGAGAGCAACAGAGACAGAGAAAGAGAGAGAGAAAGAGAGACACAGAATTCCAGACACTATGCTCATCATTCCGAGTCCAGCGGTTGCAAACTTCAGGTCAGATCTAGTCGTGGGTCGCTGATTAAAGGAACAAAGTAAACGTTAGCATGTGGCAAGTCTTTTACATAATGAACACACACAAACAAGCAGACATACACACACAGTCAACCTGTCATTACATTGGTCAGGGTAATCAGCTGTTCCCCATAGAGCAGCTGTGGCTGAAAAGAGCTGATAATTGAGAGAGAAGGAAGGCAGGAGAAGAAAAATTGAGAGGCGGAGAGGAGGTGGTCAAGGGGGAGATGGAGAAACTGAGAGGGAGGGGGGAGCGAGCAGAGAGGCGATTACTAGGGTAAACAGCAGGGTGTGGTGGGAGTGTAAAGCAGTCTGTCCTCCTCTGAAACCGCTTCTGGAACCTTCCAGATGATGGATAGCTCTGGCTGCAGCCCGGGCCTGGGCTCTCCCAACCAGCTCGCCCTAATGTGTGTAGGGATTCCCCTCTTAATGTGTACAGTGTGTGCGTGCGTCTGTGCGTTTCCCTGACCTGTCCAGGTCATCCTTCTTCCTGTCGAAGTTGCGGAGCACGCGGAGCAGCTGGACGTCCTGGGACAGGAAGCAGGGAGGCAGGAGGCCGTGGATGCCTAGCTGAAGGCGTTCCTCCAGGGAGAACGCCATGCCCTGCGCACGCACACACACACACACACACACAGAGAAACCAGACTCAACAACTTAAAGCCTTCAACCTCAGACCTTAGAGAGAAATATTCCTGTCCTCTGTCCAAACATTCCTGGGCGGTGACAAGATCCTACTGTCCATCAACCTCTGTTCGTTCTCATAGCCTCGCATGAGGAAGGTAACTGCACCCACAGGTTAACCCTATTGGCCGATCTGTGTCCCGAGGGTCCAATGTGTGCTCACGCTCTGGTGTGATGCGTACCGACAAGTAGAACGTCCCGAGGGAGACCTGCTCCGTCGAGAACCCTGACCCCGACCGGGAACTCCATAAAACGCACGCAAGTGTTCCATATCATTTACATTTATTCATTTAGCAGACGCTTTTATCCAAAGCGACTTACAAGAGAGAGCTTTTACAAAGAGCATCAGTCATTGAGCATAGCAACGTGATAGACCCCGAACACAGTGGGGTTTTTTAGATCGTGAATCATACATCATGAGAACCAATAAATGCCAAGGGAAGAACTATAAATGCATAACAACGATTGTGAACATAAAGCAAGAGATACAACAAACAACACTGGCAAGTCACCATATGGGGACCAACAGATTGTTCTAAAGCACATTAGATTATGTGAAGTGCCATACTATTCCTAAGTGCCATTAAATTCTCTAAATAATTGAGTTTTAAGCCTTCTTTTGGTCATGGTTGTGACGTGGAACACCAAGTCTTATGGGACATGGACCTCACCATCCAGTTCTCAGGGGAGGAGGGCTGGACAGAGGAGCAGGTACAGTAACAGGAAAAGCAAGAGAGAAAGAAAGAAAAATTGAGAGGAGGAGGAACTAAGATGGAGGAAGAGAGAGAGAAGGAACTAAGAGAGAATACAGATAGAAAGAAGTGTGGTTGCAAGAAAGTCAGTAGAAAGGATGTTGTACTGTGTATGTGTGAGGGTGTGAGTGTGTGTGTGTGTGTGTGTGTGTGTGTGTGTGTGTGTGTGTGTGTGTGAGACAGCAGAGCAAGGCCAACTTAAAGTGCAGTTGTTGGCACGCCTGTGTTTAACCATGCCACCACCACAGCCTGGTCCCCACACTTTACAGCTCTCTCCGGGAGAAGATCTGGTTATGTTACACTGGCTTTAGAATGTAAAAACATGACGGCTCACATGAGTGCGGCCCAGTGATGGACAGGAAAGCACACACAGCAGTAAAACACGGCCATCCATTTGAGCGGACCACAAGAGCCACAAATTTATGCATGTTCTTCATCGCAGAGCAATTTGCTGACGTCCCCGATGAAATCCAGCCCCCAGTACATGGGTCTAAATCAGTCAAAGTGGTAGTTCATTATTGTAATGTACAGCTCTCCAAACGAGACACACACCGTCTTCTTATCTCTAAAAATGCTTAGTGTCTTGGCTTCTCGCAAATCGCACTTCTGGTAAAGCTCTTTTCTGTAAGACACTTTGGATGAAAGCGCCTGCCGAATGAACGAATGAAAACCTC
This sequence comes from Neosalanx taihuensis, assembly GCA_030340665.1. Taxonomy (NCBI): domain Eukaryota; kingdom Metazoa; phylum Chordata; class Actinopteri; order Osmeriformes; family Salangidae; genus Neosalanx; species Neosalanx taihuensis. Next base: position 13,656,935 of record CM059294.1, read on the forward strand.
CATCTGGCTGCCGATCAAAGTTTTAACCTGGTCACTTCCCAGTGGGCCTGAGGGTGACGGGAAGAGAGAGAGTGGAAAGGAGCGCAGGGAAGGGTGGAAAGGTAAGAAGGGAGGAGAGGATGAAGGAGAGGATGAAGGGAGGAGAGGATGAAGGGGAGGATGAAGGAGAGGATGAAGGGGAGGATGAAGGAGAGGATGAAGGGGAGGATGAAGGAGAGGATGAAGGGAGGAGAGGATGAAGGGGAGGATGAAGGGGAGGAAAGGATGTTGCGGGGGGAATCAGCCGACCGCTGCCTTGGGTCCTAAAGAGCACCATGTTGACTCCAGGCTCCTCATCCTGATTGATCTTAAATAGGTTTGTTATTACAGTGTGAAAGGTTAGAGGACAGAAGCTATTTCATTTAACCGTTATTCACCAAGAGCCTGTAATTAGCGGAGCTCTCAAAATGGATGGAGGAGCAGGAGAGCCAGCGCTGACTGTACGACTGAGAAGCCAGTGGAAGTCTGCAACGTTGTTGACATATTGCCATCTATCCTCAGAGCTGAGCCTGGACCATCAAACAGCTCTCCTCCAGGTCTGTCCTCCCAGCAGGCCCTCTCCTCCAGCACTGCCCTGCCTGCCCTGCCAGGCAGATCCCTTCTCCAGGCCTGTCCTGCCCTGACCTGCCCTGCCAACAAGCCCTCTGCTCCAGCTCTGCAAGTCAGCCATTTATTCCAACCCTGCCACACACACAGACACACACGCACACACAGACACACACACACTGACCAGAGACACTGGAGACAAGAGGCTATGAAAGCTAGCTGTAAGTGCCTTAAAATACATGAGGCGGACAAAGTTTAATATGAGGCTATAAAATGAGATCAAGACCGAACACACACACTCCCCTATATTAACTCTCGCTCTCTCCAACTCTCACACTCCCACACGTACTCCGAGTGTGAGCAGAAACCCGATCTCCAAACAGTCTACAGTGGCAGGCTTGTGAAAGTGGCCGAGTTGTCCCAGTAGCTTTGGGCGGAGACAGCAGGGCTCCGAGTGTCTGTGTGTCATTAAGGATAATGAGCCGTCCTGCTCTGTGCAGCCTCAAAGGACTCCCAGTCAGAGATGTGGAACAGAGTCCATCCATGGAAGCCTGCCCAAACGCTTCGATTAACGTGTCCGACAAAAGGTGCAAGCAGCCTGGCTGAAGGAGAGTAGATCACGGCCTGTAGTCGGCCTCCAAACATGGACAGATGGGGCTGGGCAAGCAGGGGAAGACTGGCTGTCTGGGGGGGGAGTGGTGGACCAGGGTGGGGCTGGTTGGTGGGTGGTACTTGGATGGATAATTAAATAAAAGATTGGTTCACGGTCTGCCGCCAGAAACTTTGGGAGCTGGTTTGTCAAGATCTCTGACATGTGACTTGCTAGGCCTCTTTCAGTCCTGGGCCTCATCTCAGCTCTTTCAGCCCTGGGCCACATCTCAGGTCTATCAGCCCTGGGCCTCATCTCAGGTCTTTCAGCCCTGGGCCTCATGTCAGGTCTGGGCCTCATCTCAGGTCTTTCAGCCCTGGGCCTCATCTCAGGTCTTTCAGCCCTGGGCCTCATCTCAGGTCTTTCAGCCCTGGGCCTCATGTCAGGTCTGGGCCTCATGTCAGGTCTTTCAGCCCTTGGCCTCATCTCAAGTCTGGGCCTCATCTCATCTCTTTCAGCCCTGGGCCTCATCTCAAGTCTGGGCCTCATCTCAGGTCTTTCAGCCCTGGGCCTCATCTCAAGTCTGGGCCTCATCTCATCTCTTTCAGCCCTGGGCCTCATCTCAAGTCTGGGCCTCATTTCAGGTCTTTCAGCCCTGAGCCTCATTTCAGCTCTTTCAGCCCTGGGCTCTGACAGTCCTCAGTCATTCAGTCAGACAGGCTGTGACGGGTGCCTCTGTTTGTTTGCTTTTCCCTCCGTCTCTAGAGAGAAGAGAGGAGAGGACCGGGCCATATAAGGGAGGGCTGGGCAAGCTGAGCCAGAACGCTTCCACATGCTGCTGGCCACATCAGAGGTGCCCGTCGCTGTGCCAACACGTGCGGTGCCCGCAGCGCCTTGTTCCAGAAGCAGCGGTAACCAACCAAACCTGTAATCTCCTCACTGGGCAGTGCCACCCTCCAGTCAAACCCTGCCTCGTGCGCGCGCGCGCACACGCACACACACACACACACACACACACACACACACACACACACACACACACACACACACACACACACACACACACACACACACACACACACACACACACACACACACACACACACACAAAAAAAACAAACTCTACATTAGTTGACCAGATGGGGACCAGTGAAGATGAAAGTCCAGAAGTTTCTATCTGGGATCTGATAAAAGGCCTTCTGTGAGTTCCTTAGAACTCAATGGCAGGGTTTGTTAGGTTTACGGTCCAGAGGCAAAGTTCAGAAACATGAAAAGTCTGAGTGCTGCCTTGCCTTGTAATCTCATAACCACACCGCCTAGGAGAGAGGAGATGAGGAGAGGAGGAGATGAGGAGAGAGGAGATGAGGAGAGAGGAGATGAGGAGAGAGGAGATGAGGAGATGAGGAGAGGAGATCCTGAGCTGACAGTAACCGGTACTGTGGGTTGGTGGCTGGTGTGCTCTAGAATATCCTTGACTAAAGTATTCAGGTTAAGGCTGATCTGTTCTGGAGTGTTCAGGGCAGGACTGGTGTTTTATGGGGCTGGTGCCACAGGGCAGAACCGAGACCAGAACCTCCAGCTGTGCAAACAGAACAAATCAGTTCCAGTAAAGCCTGTCGTGCTCCACCTCTCCTTCCAGGACTTCCCCACGGTCAAACAGACACGATCCACAGCAGACGCGCTCGTCAGAGGGGGGGAGAGACCGGCCCTGGGTCCTCGTCTCCAACAGCCCCACGGGTCTCTCTGCTGGAGAAACCGAGAGTTCCGAAAGCCAAGAGATCCGTTTGCAAGTCCGAGAGCACGTCCGTCAGATCGCCAGGGGTCTACGAGTAAACAACTGGCAGAACACGCAGGTTTACGCTGGGAAAATGTCGAGTCATTCGGCTGAATACACGCCAAGTCGGCATATTTTGGACACAAAAGACTTTCCTGTAAACCGCTGACATTGGCCAGTCAGCAGAAAGCTAAGTAGAATAATGCTGTTATGGGCTCTCTTCTCGCTTTTGCTCTCCCCCTTGCTGCGTTTGTCTCCCCCCCACCCCCCCCCCACCCCCCACCCCCTCTCTCTAGTCCACAACAGCTGGGGAGAGACTGAGTCACACTTCTCAAACAAAACATGCCTGCTGTTTATAAACACACACACATGCAAATTCCCCATTCTTCACCCTGAAAAGAACTAATTCGGAGAGAGGAAAATAAGACCCAAAGATAACAGGATGAGGAAAGGGAGAGAGGAGGACAGGATGAGGAGGGGAAAAGAGGAGGACAGGATGAGGAGAGGGAAGAGAGGAGGACAGGCTGAGGAGGGGGAAGGACTCCATAACCATGTCCAGCAGAGCTCAACATCATTATTTACATCATCGATTGTGGCCTGCGAGTCTAGACCCAGTGAAAACACAAGGGCTGGATCTCAGCCTGGGAGTGCAGCCGGCTCAGGAGACAGGAAGCTGCCACAGGAACTGGTACTGACTGGCACCAGCACAATCAAGTTACCAAGCTGGCTGGGTCTGGATGGGTCTGAGAAGGCCAAAGTTTAGCAGGTGTGAAGCCCCCTTTAGGATTCGGTTTTATATTTCCATAACGCAGTCACTGATGTGTGACATGTCACAAGAGTCACCAGTCCTGAGAGAACCCCCATCTGTGGGGCCCCAGCACATTCTGCTGGGGGGTGGGGGGGTAGAGAGAGAGAGTGTGGAGTAAGAATGCGTGCATTCATTCATACTAATGTGTGCATGCATGTGTGTTTGTTTGGACCCACTTAGTCTGGGCTTCTGATCCCTAAAAACACACCCCGCCCCTCCCCCATACTCCCCACCCCCTTCCCCCATCCTCTGGAGCAGTGGGGGTGGGTACCCCCACTAATCTGCCCTCCCTTCCCCAGTAGGGTGCAGCAGTAGGCAGGGGAGGAGACCCATCTCTGCAGGGCTCTCAGGATCACTGGGTCAAACGAATCCCCCAGAAACCCAGTGGAGCGTTCCCTTCTGTGGGCCCTTCTGTGGGCCCTCCCCCCACATCCATCCCTACACACACACACACACATCCACACACCACCAGCATCACTGTTCCTATTGTGCTTGCAAGGTTGTTGAGGACATCCAACACCACATCCTTCAAACAAACACAGATATACGATACATCCAACAGCATATCCATCCACCCCTCTCTGGTTCCTACACTGCTGCTACAGGGCCTGGGGCTACTCAGCCATACAGCGCCCCCCCCCCCCCCCCCCCCCCATGTCAGGTGTGCTGGAGCCTGGAGCTGGAAGAAGACCCGGCTCTGAGGTGACCCCTGGGTGACCTGTACAGAAACCTCTCTGGAAGGTTCCATAGTTATTCGTAGCCCAGATTAAGAAAGGGAGAGGAGAGGAGGTGTGTGGCTTCTGACAGTAGGGGGGCACAGTGTCGTTGTGGAAAAGCCTGAGCGTGTTTAAAAATGCAAGCGCACCCGTGCACACACATCACTCCATGGACCTTTAAAATTCTACAGAACCACCTAGGGTTCCCCAACAGGGCGACGCCCCTCATTATTCCTCCCTCCTCCTCCTCTTCCTCCTCCTCCTCCTCCTCTCTCGTCTCTTTCTGGTGGAAACTTCAGCGAGCTATAATGAGTCTCCTGTAACAACTTCATGGTTACGACAGCCTTTACAGAAGTGGCAGCCATAAAACCCCTTCTCATGAAAGAGAGACAGGGAAGGAGAGAGAGACAGGGAGAGAGACAGGGAGGGAGAGAGACAGGGAGGGAGAGAGAGAGACAGGGAGGGAGAGAGAGAGAGACAGGGAGGGCTTTCGGTTTGTGTTTTCCATACACAATTTACCTAATGCAATGGGTTTGTGTGCAGCGACTTGGGGGAGAGTTTTAGCATGATGGCGAAGGTCTACTGGAAGTTGTCCCTCACAGAAATAGATTTCCTGTCAGTCCATCGCTGACAGTCTTCTCTTTCTGATACAGAATCCAGTTCCCTCACGTCGCTCTTTCTCTCATCAGGAAGTAGAGAGACAGAAACAGCTTAAGGGCAGGAGGTAGAGATGGGGTCTCCGGGGATGGAATATGTCAACATCCACGTGGCCTGGGAAAGAAACAGCACATTCCTCTCCTCCAGCGCTCCCTAATCCAGACGTACGCTGCATAGAGGAACAGTGAGCCCGTAAACAAACAAGAGGTCCTCTCTGCCAAACATGCTTCGGCTACGTGAACCAGCTCATTGGAACCTGGACTGATGGAGGCCACCATGTGTGAGCAGCACGCCCCCAAACCCCCCCCACCCCCACCATCCTGGGTCATATCGCAGCACCCATCCCCCCCCCCCCCACCCCAGTCAGTCAACAGGACATTCTACCCGTTCCTTCCAACTGTCATCAAATGTAAAGACTTCACAGTGAGGTGAGCTGAACGCTTGCTTGTTTACTTAGTACACTAGCAGCCCCACTGTACGACCCGCGTCTGAAACTGACAGCCCCCCCCCCCCCCCCCCTCCCCCACCGACAGTTCCCTCCATACTGGCTCATTGCTCGCATATCTCCAGTCTTGGGAAATCCACTGAGAGAGGCATGTGTGATAGGGCCAGGCACGGATGACGTTAATCATTTGTGGAGAGCAGAAAAAGGGGCTGTAAAACAAATTTGACTCCCTATTGAGTTCCGCCACGTCCCCACAGAGAGATTTTAGCGTTAAGCTAGCAGTTTGAGCCAGTTTTTTTTATCGCCACAGATCTCCCCTCCACACCAACGTTTCGGAGCGCTGGGCCGAGGGTTCCTGTGATGAATGCCCCAGACTAAATGTGCCATGTTTCTCTAGACTAATGACGTCGTTAGGGTGAACAAACGGCGCTTCCGTGATGATTCTGTTTAAAGTATCGCCTCCGTCTATCACACTGATACCAATGTTTATCCCATCATGGCTCAGAGAAAAGGAGAGGAGGACTGGCCTTGAGAATTCCTCCCTCTGGGTAAATATGCCAGCACTGTAAATCAGGAGGTGTCAACCTGTGAATGTATAGACGCTTGTTGGTTAAATAGCCTTGAAAACCAAGCTCCTGTTGACTAAAGGGGTGAGGGGACGGGGGGCGGGGGGGGAGGGGGACGGGGGAGCAGCCTCGGCCTGAGGGTGAGATGAGGAGCGTTTCAAACGCACCCTCCCAGGACGGTCCTTCAGACGGCCTTTTCATGTGCTTGAAGTTCTCCCGTCCCTCAGGAACGGTTGCCGGGCAGACGTCCAAGTCGCTAAACAAATCAGCAACTCCAAAGCCTGGAGGGTAAATACGACCGTACCTCAGCACCCCCAGAGGAGTTCAGTCCTGGTTAGCCTGGTGGTGAGACCTGACAGGCCTGACGCAGCACATCTGACACCCCTCCTGTACCGACCCCATGTCCAACCCTCAGCTCTGTCAACACCAGTTAGCATCTGCTCCATCACTACCTCAGGTGACCTATAAGAGGCAGCCTAACCAGCAATGGACGGCATAACGAATCCTGGCTCCAGATACAGGAACCAAGCCCTGACTCATCACGACACGAGCCAAGTTCCTAATGTGAGAATCCAGAGGTTGGCCAACTCCTGATCCTCTCGTCCCAGCATCCTGACCACTCACTGTGGAAAAATACTTGTATTTATTTCGATGTTGCTCTCTCTTCTGAGCACGCAAGATTAAAGTAAATCCTTGCTTGAGACTTGTTCGTAAAAAAAAAAGTTACAAAAGTTACAATCCAAATAAAAACGTCCAGACTGTCCGACTAGCCTGCATTCTGTTCAACGTAACCCAGCCAAGGCATTTTATCACTAAAACCCGCCTAGTAGCAGTATGTCCAATCCAGAGGGTTTGTGAACATGTAAACTATGAAAGCGACAGTAAAACGTGTCCCTTCTGACCTTCAGCCCCTCCCTGTAAGCTTTCCTGTCCACAAGGCCACCTACATAGAGCCCAGGGTCCTGAATGCAGCCCCTTAAAAACAGAGACAGAGAAGAAAAGAAAAAACAGAAGTTTCGGTGGACAAACACCTGCTCGATCACAATGGCAGAGGGTCATAAGGCTGTCAGCAGCAGAGCTATGGGGGTCGTGGATAAAGAGGGTCACTCCATGATAGCTTGGGCATGGTCTCTGCCTAGACGGCCTTGTGACCTGCGACCTTTAACCCCCCCCCCCCCCCCCCCCCCCCCCAAGACAGGGAGTTCAGCGGGTAACATAACATACCAGCACGGCTTCAGATCTCCACTAGGTTACGTTATTAGCGAGGCCGATGTTGAGCCCAGTGTTCCTGTGTTTGCTGCTCCATGTGTTGCAGTGTCAGGAGGTCGGTCTACAAGGCAGGAAGTCAGGCCTAGGAAACCCATTAATCAGGTGAGCATTCTCACTAGGGCATTGTTTCCAAGCAACCTACGATGCATGGTGACTGCTGTAGACAAAAGCAGCACGCAAAAGTGCCCCCTACGCTGTTCCCCTGTGTTCCTGTGGGCTGATAGGGCATCCCTGGAGGATGGGTCTTTGAACCAGAAGACAGATTTACCAGGTTCACTTGCAGGCAGTGTCAAAGTCCTTCTAGAACTGCACCCAACAGGCCAGGAATGGGCCCATTCTGTCAGTTTCCACACCCAGCCAAGGTCAAGGACTGCACACATCATTTGATTACTCTGAGAAATTATTACCTCTAACTCTAACAGCAGGCCAATGGACCTGCAGTTCAGTAATGCAACTCTTTAGGCAAACCACATTCTTGGTGTTGTAAAAGAATGGCTGGTATGGTGGGAGGGTTCTAGGGAGGTATTTCTGGATATAGCCATTGTGTTCAACATGTAGTTAGAAAAACTCCATTAAGAAAACAAGCTATGACATGAGATATTAGTCATAGTCATAGACATAGTCTGTAGTCATAGACATAGTCATTAGACATAGTCTGTGTAATGACAGCTAAAGTAGCCAGAGTTGACAGCAACAGGCTTAACCTGCGCACCAAGCACCTGACTGCATGTGTTTGTGCAGGCTGTAGCAGGTGGAAAAGTTGGGAAATGTCTCTCTTCGATTACTGATAAAAAATGTTTTTGAGTTATATGAAAACAACTTCAACGACTTCTTAAATTACGACATAATTCTACTGCATGCTGGCGTCCTTATTGCGCTTCCATACAAACTCCGCAAATCTCCACCGTACCGCAAATCACACATCTATTACCATATTTTGCATTTTACAGCGGCAATTTGCAAATCTTGAAAATTACTTCCAATTAATTGAAACTCTGGCCTAAAACTGCATGAAATTAACTATTTAAATACATTGACAGCAGCACTCAACCCTTCATCAGACTGTTTACGAGGCTGGAAAGAATGCAACAGGCTACTTTCAGTGTATTTGCATTGTGGTCCGCTTGTGGTATTTTTACTTGTTACCTTCGTGTTACTGTTCATTCCGTAAACGAACCTCTTCGCCATCCTCAAACTCGTCGCCATCATTTTGCCCAATTAAGGTGCGCGCGCACGTGACCTCTCACCTACGCCCTTTATTCCATTTAGACGCAGTCTTTTTCAATTTCAACACTAGATCTTTTTTTTTAAAACCAGCGTTTTCACTGGAAAATGATGATATCGAATATCACTGAGTGTGGTGGATACTGATCCAGGCTCTAATATTTTAATATCCTCATCTCTCTACAGCAGGTGAGTTATTGGAGAGGAATGAGGGGGCATTTTAATCGGGGTGGATGGGGTGGGGTGGGGGGGGGGGGGGGGGGTGAGGCGGTGGATGAGGGGGTTACTCTCACTTTCAGCCCACCCGCTGCGCCCCAGTCCATTCGAGGAATGTGTCTGGCGGGCAGCGGTGCGTGTGACTGCACAGACACACCTGGAGAATGCCTGGCCACACCTGGGACACCTGTGACATCATCACCCAGCGCTGCGGCCCACCTAGAGAGGGTCAGCTGACCTGGCGAGGGACACACAGAGGAGCACTTGTCCCCCCTGTCAGTCCTCAGTTTGACTCCGCCCTGTAATCGGACTGTTCATAGCCACCTGCCTCTCACACACACTCTTACCAAAACCCAGTCTACACCCACACACACATACACACACACACCCAGACAAACACACACATCATGGTCATACACACACAAAGTACCATGAAGAAGAGCCACAGCGAGGTTAGAAAAGTTTCCGTAAACAAAAGTAGCCACATTTCAGGGTTTCTATGTGTTTGTTTGTTTCACAAGATGTGCTGACTGAAAAATTATTCCAGAAAATGTCTCCAGTAGCCTTTGGAGGGGAGAGGACCCTCAATCAAAACAGAGTAAAGACAGTCAGAGGCAGAAGAATGAGTGCCAAGTTCCAATGGTTACAACGATAACCCCCCCGCCCCCAATTACAGGGGCAGCCAGCTGGCATACCAGCACACCCTCAACGACCAATCAGATATTGGTTTTCTCCCCCTCCAGCGTATCATATGTGCCATCTGCACTGACAAGATGGAGACTGTGGTTACAAAGTAAAGCAGCATGATCTCTCTCTGTCCTTCCACCTACAGCTGACTGTAGATCACACTCCTAATATCCGGTACCAATGGGGGTGCTGTAGGGAGGGGGCTGATGGGGCATAGGGGGCCTATGTACTGTTCTATAGGGGTTAGGGTAGGTTTTGTCTAGATTACTGGGATTGGGGTTGACTGGGGCCGGGGCTAGGGGGGCAGGGGGAGCTTGGGGGCTAGGAGACCTGGTGTTGGGAGGGTGGTGACTGGGGGACGTGGGTTTGGGGGCCCAGAGGGGGAATGGAGACAGGGGCTGAAAGAAGGTCGAGCAGTTGGGGTGAGGCGGGGGAGGATATGGGGGAGGAAGGGAGGGGGGTGCAGGTGATGAGGGGACCGAGGGTGAGGGGGTTTAAAATGAAATGGGCAAGTGCAGACGTGAGGACAAGCTGCTTTCAGCAGCCCTTTCTATCAGCATCAATTAGCGTGTTGTTCTGTGACTGGTGTGACCGGTTCTGGGCCGTGTGCTGACATCGGGCTAGGGGGAAGGGGGGTGGAGGGTGGGGGGGAGGGGGGTTCAGGAGAGGAGTGGGGGGTGGTGGGGGGTAAACACAGGCCCCCAGGGACCTCAGGGCTCGGGACAGGACAACACTGGCCCACTGCTCGCCCACAGAGGCCTGTCTGTCCCTGGTACTAGAACATGCTAGGGCTCATTTCCTACCTTCTCCTCCAATTTCCTCCTGCCCGGGCCGGGTAGGGGCATGGCAAAGGACGCTTCACTGCAACGCACAGAACCTCCTTCTCTCTCACATCAGTCAAATGTTACCTGTGTAATGTGATTTTTTTTCTGTTAATTTCTGTTAATGTGGGTGTGTGTGTGTGTTTACACGCATGTGCGTGTTTGATGAGGGTCGCGGGTAGATCCCACAGCCAATAGTACTGTGAGGCTGGCTAGTTCACTGTGAACTAGTAATGCTCTCGCTAACTGCTGTGGATAATCAAGGCCTCCTTCTTCAAACACAATCTCAGACCACTTGACCAGAGAACCAAGGAAAAACTTAGTGGACCATGGGTAGCTTTCAAAGGCAGGACAAAAGTATGACTATGCCACCTGACAAGGAGACCAGAGTAAAAGCCTTCAGTGAAAAGCATGATAAACAGGGTTTTTGACAGTTTCAGTTTCAGCTCCTCGCTACACATTTTTCCAGGCTCTTGTTTACAAGATGGAGATTACCATCCAGGTCCACTGAGAGCAGTTTCTCTTAATGAACCTCGTGAAAGCGCCAGTTGTTCTCAAAAACAAAGCAATAACACGCACACACGTGGAAGAAACATTAGAGGACGGGAGAAGGGAGAGAAAAAGAAAAGAAGCTGTAAAACATGAAAGAGACGCGTCGTCTCGTGGAGGGGGACAGATGAGCGAGGAACTCAGGACTGCCGTCCCTCCAGGCTGCAGGCTACTGCTGCTCTCTACCAGGCCAGGAGGACAAGCAGCCTGTCTCCCCATGTCGAGGGCCATATTCCCTGACCTTTGGGGTGCAAAAACAAACAGGCAAAGCTAGACAAAGCATGTTGTGGCATTCGCAGCGGCCGACCAATCAGGATGCAGTCTCTGAGTGGCTCTGAGTGGTTTGGCATACAGACGAGCGATTCAGAACGGGAGGTGTCAGCTGGCAGGTAAATAAACAACCCAGCTTGCCAGCAATAGTGGAGAGAGAGAGAGGGAGAGAGAGAGGGAGAGAGAGAGAGGTGCAGATAGAAGAGGGGGGATATAGAGAGACAGAGAGAGAGTCAGAGTGAGAGAGAGGTGCAGATAAAATGGGGGGAGAGAGGGGGAGGCAGAGAGAGAGAGAGAGAGAGAGGTGCAGAGAGAAGGGGGGAAGAGAGAGAGAGAGAGAGACAGAGAGAGAGAGAGAGAGAGAGAGAGAGAGGAGAGGCAGAGAGCAGAAACGTACATGAAGAGGATAAGCAGTAAAAGGTCAGAGCCTGTGCTGTGAGAGAGGGCTTTACTAGAATAGAATGAGATAACCTCTCAGTCACTGGATCCCACTCTAGAATCATCCGTTTCTAGGCAGGCTACTGCAAGCTACAGTTGTGGTCAAAAGTTTACATACACTAGTGAAGATCATGTATGCCATGGCAATATAGGGTTTTCAATAAACTCTACAACTCTTATTTTTCTGTGATGGAATGATAAGGAGCACATATTTCTTTGTCACAAAAAACATTCATGAAAATTTTTTCTTTTATGAATTTATTATGGGTCTTTTGAAAATGTGACAAAATCTGCTGGGTCAAAAATATACATACAGCAATGTTAATATTTGGTTAAATGTCCCTTGGCCATTTTCACCTCAATTAGGCGCTTTCGGTAGACATCCACAAGCTTCTGGCAAGCTTCTGGTTGAATCTTTGACCACTCCTCCTGACAGAATCGGTGCAGTTCAACTAAATTTGTTGGTTTTCTGAGTCGGACTTGTCTCTTCAGCACAGTCCACATATTCTCTATGGGGTTTAAGTCAGGACTTTGGGAAGGCCACTCTAAGACCTTAATTCTAGCTTGATTTAGCCATTCCTTCACCACTTTTGATGTATGTTTGGGGTCATTGTCCTGTTGGAACACCCAACTACGTCCAAGACCCAACTTTCTGGCTGATGATTTTAGGTTTTCCTGCAGAATTTGGAGGTAGTCTTCCTTCTTCATTATTCCATTTACTTTCTGTAAAGCACCAGTTCCACTGCCAGCAAAACAGGCCCACAGCATAATACTACCACCACCATGTTTGACGGTAGGTATGGTGTTCTTGGGGTGAAAGGCCTCACCTTTTCTCCTCCAAAACATATTTCTGGTCATTTTGGCCAAAAAGCTCAATTTTAGTTTCGTCTGACCACAGAACTTTCCTCCAGAAGGCCTTGTCTTTGTCCATGTGATCAGCAGCAAACTTCAGTCGAGCCGTAAGGTGCCGCTTCTGGAGTAATGGCTTCCTTCTTGCACGGCAGCCTCTCAGCCCATGGCGATGTAGAACACGCTTGACTGTGGACACTAACACATGTGTTCCAGCAGCCTCCAACTCATTGCAGACTTGCTTTTTGGTGGTTCTTGGTTGACTCTTGACCAACCTGACCAATTTTCTCTCAGCAGCAAGTGATAGCTTGCGTTTTCTTCCTGATCGTGGCAATGATACAACTGTGCCATGCACTTTATACTTACAAACAATTGTTTGCACAGTTGATCTTGGGACCTGCAACTGCTTTGAAATGGCTCCAAGGGACTTTCCTGACTTGTTCAAGTCAATGATGCGCTTTTTCAGATCCGTGCTGAGCTCCTTAGACTTTCCCATTGTAGTATTTCTGGCTGAGTCTAGTGAATGTGTCAAACAAGCCCTATTTACATGGACTGAAAGAAGTCACCAGCTGGAGTCAATCATAATCACTCGTAAGAAGTTAGGAGGCCATGCCAAAAAGCAAATTGGATTGAAACAACTTTTTCTACATCACCAAATTGGTAATTCAAGGTGCTGTATGTATATTTTTGACCCAGAAGATTTTGACACATTTTCAAAAGACCCATAATAAATTCGTAAAAGGACCATTTTTCATGAATGTTTTCTGTGACAAAGAAATATGTGCTCCTTATCATTCCATCACAGAAAAATAAGAGTTGTAGAGTTTATTGAAAACCCTATATTGCCATGGCATACATGATCTTCACTAGTGTATGTAAACTTTTGACCACAACTGTAACTGGACAGCACGTTATCAGTCCATCAGTTCTATTTCCACAGGAAGATGGTTAAGCGTGATACCTCTTACTGAAACGGGCCCTCCCCCTCAGTGACGAGAAACATTCAGTGAGGCCAAAAAAACAGGCATCTGTCAACGACACTGCTAGTAGGGCACACCTGGACTCAGAAATGTGACCTAATTTCTGTCTCTGCCATATTGTAGGGGAAATGCACACTTCACGTGTGTGTTTGTGTCTCTGTGTGTGTGTGTATGTGAGCCAGTCTCAGAGGAGTGCAGTCATTAGCTGGCTGACAAACAAGGCTCTGTGTACCAGCAGTGTGTTTGTGTGTAAGTGTGTGTGTGAGTGTGTGTGTGTGTGTGTGTGTGTGTCTGTGTGTGTGTGTGTGTGTGTGTGTGTGTGTGTCTGTGTGTGTGTGTGTGTGTGTGTGTGTGTGTGTGTGTGTGTGTGTGTGTGTGTGTGTGTGTGTGTGTGTGTGCACGGCAGAGGGAGAGTCTTGCCTCTGGACCTCAGGAGGAGGGTGGAAAGGGGGGATCCAGGCCTTTAGCTGCCTAACGTATCAGGCAGGGCCGGGCCTGGAAGCCTTCCCAAGGCCGAGCGCCAGCAGGCTGGATCAGATAGGGAGAACTCTCCCCACAAGGCTGAATGGATCCAGGCTGGAACAACATACTAACGTTCCTTTGGGAGAAGTCAATAGAGCAGCATGCTAACCTTCCTCCCGGAGGAACTTTAATAGAGCAGCAATGCTAGACTTGTTGTGGGAGAAATCATTATACATGGCAGCAGCCATGCAATAATCATGACTAGATTTGAAGAAGACAATGGCTCCAGAAAACTATAGTTTAAGGGGGGGGTGGGGGGGGGGGGTTGTGTTGAGCTTCTCAGTGTATCTCTACTTAATTCAAAGTGAGAGTTGATGCATGATGGGAGGTTGAGATGTAGTCACGTCAGTGCACTGGATATGTGTGGGGGAGGGGGACGGACACAGGTGACCTCGTCGACCTGTTCCTGTGCGTGATCAGCACCATGGACAGAGGATAGAAAAACGCCCTCCTGTCTCGTGACCACTTCACGTGACGAGTCCCCTTGGAGAACGTGAAAACCAAAAGCACCCTAAATCTAAAGCAGCCTGGTTTTTGTGTGTGTGTTTTTTTTCTTCTTCTTCTTCTTTCCAGGAGCTGCAGGCACACGCACCGTGCACCGGACACGATCATCCACTCAAAACAGGATTAACCTCTCCAGACAGCTGACAGCTGAGGCTGTCCTGGAGCGTTTCCTCCCCCACCCCCGTCCCCCTCACCCCCCTCATTCCCCCGCCCCACTGTCCGCTAAACTCGTCAACGAAAACACGGAAGTGAAGCATACGAAGTTTAAACACTCCCCCCCCCCCAATATTGGCAACATAAGCCACATGAAACACCCCCATTAACAATGAATATCTGGGCTGACAAATGAAGGACTGCTCTCGCTTTCCCCCACGGTTGCAGGGCAACCGGGAAAAAAAGAAAGGACACAGTGACACTGACACAGCGAAAAAAAGAGAAAGTGAAGTAATGGTTATACAAGCAGAACCAAACCTCGGTTCGAAGTATTGCAGTAGAGTTTGTCTCCTTTAAATCTAATTATAGGGACGCTGCGAAAGCTGAAATGCCGAACCAACTGTTGAGTTCCCTGCAGCTTCTGCGAGTTCACAAAGCGACACAGTGTTCAAACTGAGAAGTAGTTCTGCGTTCCCTACCTTGTTCAGATGGGGGTTTCTGGTCACGTCATAGCCCCTCTTCTTTGTGTAGACGAAGGTCTTGCCTTGATCTTCGGATTTGTGCATCTCAGTCTCGACGATTCCCGTTTGCCTTGCCCGTGTGCCATGGTGTTGTCCTTCCTCTTTAAATATAACCGGTGAACTGTTGTGACACTCAACAAGTGGATGCTGTGACAGTGGCTGGCTGGTCAGGCTGACAGCTTTTGCAATGGCTGATCAAGAGCTCTGAAGATGGGGGAACTAGTGCGACTAGTGCTGTCTATCTGTTACCAGTAGGCGTGAAATGTGATCAACTACCTCCTTTATTGCTTTCGAAAGATTAGGAAGATCAGAGAATTTGTATGATTTGTGATGAAACAGCCTGTCCGAATCCAACGATGTTGTAAACTGTCAGGGAAAAAGCGAACTCATCTTAAAAAAATAAAATAAAAAATACCTGGAAGTGTTTTGATGAGAGCCATAATGTGTAACAGCAATATAACTTTACTGTCAGCCTGTAAAACAGCCTGTCTGATAATGTGTGTGTGTGTTTGTGTGTGTGTGTGTGTGTGTGTTAAATCAAGGTCAAGCCACAATGTTTCCTGCTGGAGTTCTGTGTGGGAGTTGTGATGGTGAATCACTAGGTAATGGAGCACCCCATGGTGTCATTGACCACAACGCTGTCCAAAAATATCCTGACCTCATTTAACTCTAGAAACCCTTGAACATGAAGACCGCAAAGCACCATATTGCTTGTCAGTAAAGTCCTTAATAAAATCTTAGAGCTACGTACTGTGTGTATGTGTGTACGTGTCCACTGTCTAAGCCTTGTCTTCTATTAAGCCAATTTAGAAACTGTTGTGTCTGTTCCACAGAGATAAGGTGTTCCTGTGAACATAGACCCTGACACAGCAAGAAGTCTGGACCTTGATCTGGGCAGCTCGTGCCTGGCATGTGAGAAGAGAGTGAATGGCGGTTAAAGAGGTTAAAGAAGTTAAAGAGAGTGTGTGGCAATGAGCCTCCTCTTTGTGCTGCTGTCAGTCCATGCTGACTCCCAGATCAAGCAGCCATCTTGCGGCTAGGACCTGACTCTGTTCTCCTGGCCCAGAGACTAAAACGATCTGCTCACCCAGACCCAGACCCAGACCATGCCCAGATCGAGGTGTCTACGCTGGGCAGAACCCAGGCCCTGGTTTCCTGAAGGCTGGGTATCTCTTGGAAACATACTCAATAACAGGTTTTTAAAGGGAGACAGATGTTTGATTACAGTCTACCACCCATTTGATGACAGCATGATCCTGTACATCCTTCCTGACACCCCCACACACCCCCACACACAGACATACATACAAACACAACTAAGTCTCTACCATGAGTAGCTTGCTTCTGATGGCTTTTATCACACAGGGGAGGAGGAGAGAATTGGGGGGGGGGGGGAGGGGGACGACGACAGAAATGCTCTCTCTCTGTCTCTCCCCCTCTCTCCCCCTCTATGTTTCCTCTCTCTCTCCCATACACAGACAGGAGTGAAATTACAGAGGATCACATCGTCCACAAACACAGGATTACTGGCTTTCCTTTGGCTTCTGTCTGCCCCGGCAGCAGCACCTGGCCTGCTTCCTGCTCTGATGGAGGGGAGCCAGCACGGTCTGGCTGCTTACCTTGGCCCTGCCAGATGTCTGCAACGAGAGAAGCAGACCTCTCGTTCACACCTGCCAATAGAAAGGACTATCACCGACACGCCTGGGGGGGGGGGGGGGGGGGGGTCACTGTATGGAAGGCGGTCAGTTTGACAGCTTTGATGTGTTCATGGAGAAGAAGAAGAAGAAGAATTGTTTCCCGGGAAGAATGGGAAACAAACGACACGGAACGCGAGAACGCGTCCTGTGGATTTAGGAGGAGAGGAAAGGAAGGGAAGGAGGGAGGGAGGGAGGGAGGGAGGGAGGGAGGGAGGGAGGGAGGGAGGGAGGGAGGGAGGGAGGGAGGGAGGGGAGGCTGCCTATTATCTCCAACCTATCCTAGGAGGGATGACTTAGTTCGAAAGCGTTATGGAGTCATGGTACAAGGTCAGTGTGTGAAGAGTTCAAAAGGGTCCGTTCACAAACAGCAGAGCAGTTTAAACTAGCGCATTCTCATCCTGAACAATGTCCAGACAGTGGATGGGTGGACAGCAGCAGACTCATGCTGCTCATGCTGCCTGGATCCTGACTGGAACACACCCTGGACCTGCAAGGTCTGGATGTTTATGGAGAGAATCCTGAGGGACAGTACAATTCCAGGTCTGCTGGAAGCTTTCCTTCTCTACCTCCCCTCTCTCTCTCTCTCTCTCTCGCTCTCTCTCTCTTTCTGTCTGTTTCAGTTAATTCTTCCTAAAGATTCACATAATCACTGTAGGCAATAGCTTGCGATAGGCGATAATAATATACCCTTATTGTTAATTACAGTTAAGGGCTGATAAATATATTTATATATAATATAAAGTAGATACTTTATTTTAGGTAGAAAGACAATGGGTTTTTATCTACATATTATATTAATAAATCAATGCGTTTACTGATAATCCCGGTGGATGCCGAAAAAAATCTTTATCAAGGTTGAAACTATTCATTGTGTATCGTTCTCTAAGTGCTTCAATGTTCCACCCAGGGGAATATCAATGACTGCGTTCAAAAAACATGAATTATTTACAGAGGTGGTCAGAATGTTGAGTGACCTATCGGCTAAAAGGTTCTAAATCAAATAACTGAGATGCGGAAGGAAACGGGAATGAGAACGATAGAACTGGAAATGTAGGAGGGAAGTTTCATCATCATCATCATCACTGACATCATCGCAATCCACATCACCATCGTCATCATCGCCATCAAAATGCAGGTGGATGCAGTTCAGAGGAGTAGAGAGAGAGAGGGAGGGAGGACTTTACCACCAAAGAGGTCGAGGTGGGTGGAGCTGTGGCCTCCGTGCCGGGGGCAGGGGCCCTTGGGGGGGCGACGGGCCCGGGCGGAGCAATGGGCGGAGCAATGGGCGGAGCCTCGCTGCTGGTGGGGGTGATGGTGACGGCCCCCGTGGTCAGACGGCATCATGGCAAACAGATCCATCTCTGGAGCCATGGCTGCACTCCCCTCAGAGGGGCGGCGAAGGGGTCTAGGGGAGGGAGGGGGTGGGGGGGAAAGGAGAGGAAGAGTGGGGAAGGTTTGTTTGAACAAAAACATGGTTATAAACAGACCGGAGATCCAAATAAAGCCTTTGAACAGTGGGGTATCTGAACACACACCTGACACACACCTGAACACACACCTGAACACACACCTGAACCAGGGCATATGATTCTTAAATATCCCATGTAGACAAGGAAGCAGCCCTGTAACTCACTACAGAGTCTTACACACACACACACACACACACACACACACACCACACACCCACACACACACAGACGCTGAGCCGCTGCTGTCTGATGTCACCCACCAGATCCACCAAATGCATCAGCGGCAGGGGCTCGCACTGCTGAAGCTGGGCCGTCACCTGGAGAGGGAGCGAAGGCATCTATGTGGGGGGCAGGGGGGGGGGGCGGAGCATAATGAGATGGACAGACACGGGGGGGGGGGGGGTGATTGAACGGATGGATCAGGAGCAGGGTTGAGGACGCAGCAGAGGACAGGTTAAAGAGGAGGTGGATGAAGACCAGGAAGAGGGAGGGATGACATGGGAGGAGAGATGGGAGCATTAGGGGAGAACAGTATACCACAGCAGAGTATACCAGAGTATAGCCGAGGACAGCAGAGTATACTAGAGTATAGCAGAGGACAGCAGAGTATACCAGAGTATAGCCGAGGACAGCAGCGTATACTAGAGTTAGCAGAGGCCAGCAGAGTATACTAGAGTATAGCAGAGGGCAGCAGAGTATACTAGAGCAGTGGTCTTCAACCCTGGTCCTCAGGACCCACTGTCCTGCATGTTTTGGGATGTTTCCCCCTTCCCACACACCTGATTCTAATGCATGATCGTTACCAGGATTCTTCAGAGCTAGATAACGACCCATGCATTAGAATCAGGTGTGTTGGAGCAGGGAAACATCTAAAACATGCAGGACAGTGGGTCCTGAGGACCAGGGTTGAAGACCACTGTACTAGAGTATAGCAGAGGACAGCAGAGTATACTAGAGTATAGCAGAGGACAGCAGAGTATACTAGAGTATAGCAGGGGCCATCAGAGTATAC
This sequence comes from Neosalanx taihuensis, assembly GCA_030340665.1. NCBI lineage: Eukaryota > Metazoa > Chordata > Actinopteri > Osmeriformes > Salangidae > Neosalanx > Neosalanx taihuensis. The sequence goes on from CM059294.1 coordinate 13,676,256, forward strand.
TAGAGTATAGCAGAGGGTAGCAGAATATACCAGAGTATACTAGAGTATAGCAGAGGGCAGCAGAGTATACTAGAGTATAACTGAGTAAAGCTGTGCTAGTAGGGCAGGTGGTAATCCCAGTAACATCAGAGGGATGTTATCTCCAAGATGGAGCATGGTGATGTCACCCAGGCCAGGCTGTGCAGTGTGTGGAGTTATCTTCTTTTAATGACTGATGTCCTTCAGTCGACTAAATAAGTACACATTTTAACATATTTTTGTATTTCGATTGATTGCTAATTTAATTTGATCTATTTCAATATCAGTGGATGTTTTAAAGTTGCATTTCGGATGTTACTGTAATCAATCGTCGAATGTTCATCAATCATATTGCAGGTAGCAAATACAGAGGCTGTGTAGACCCCTCCCCCCCCCTCCTCCTCCTCTGCCTGTGCCCTTCTGTAACCATTCACATCTTAACCCCTCTCTACCCCCCGCCCCCCCACTCCCCCTCCCCACTGACCTCCGAACAGGTCCATGTCAAGAGGCGGAGGAGGCGGGGACAGGCAATGAGGCGGGGCGGTGCCGGTGGGCGTGGCAGCTGCAGGCGCAGCGGCAGCAGGTTCGGCGGTTGGCGGTGGCGGCGGGGGGCGGAGTCAGGGACAGAGTCAGACTCTTCCAGAAGAGCGTCCGCAGCGCCGTCGGTAGCAGCCGAGGTCGCTACAGGGTCAACACCCAAATAACCCCCAACCGCCCCGCCCCAAAAACAACCACAAGCACCCCACGGAAACGCAACCACAATGGAAACCACAGGCATGGAAACCAGGGGGGGGGGGGGGGGCGGGGGGGGGGGCCAACAGAGAGATGAGGAGAAACGAATAAAGGAGAAGACGGGCGTAGAAGGAAGGAGAGGAGGACAAGGAAAGGAGAGGAAGAGGAAGAGAAGAAGAGAGACATGGCAGATTGAGAAGCAGGCGCAGGGCAGGCCAGAGAGAACTGTCAGCTGCTGAGAGGGCTTTCAGAATGCTGGCCAAGGCTCTGGTTAGCATCTTAACCACAAAACAACAACTGTACTCACCCTCGCCAAGCAGATCTGCATGAGGGAGAGAGTGAGAGGGAGAGAGAGAGAGAGAGAGAGAGAGAGATGAGAGAGAGGAGAGAGAGAGAGAGGGAAGATATCATTCCTTGTAGTATTGGTATTAGTGGCTGACAGGGGAATTGAAAGACATCACAGAGACTGTAGAAGACACGAAAGTGCAAAAGTCAGACAGGAAGCAGGAAGAGGGTGAAAGGAGTGGAGGAGTGGAGGACTGTGGCTCACCTCCCAGCCGGTGGTGGCGGATGCTGCAGCAGCGCCCCCTGGTGGAGCAGCCATGGGGTCCAGATCCCAGCAGGTCATCGAAGCCGGTGCTGCAGGGAGATAAGAGATGAGAGGCAGACACCCACAGACCCACCCTCCCCGGGTGTCCCAGCATGGGGAGGAGGGGGTGCCTACCTGGCGGGGGAGGTGATGGTGGGGGGGCCTGGGGTCGAACAGGGGGGCCAGGCCGGGCGGGGGGGGCCGGCGGCGGCGGCAGAGGCTGCGGCCGGGGGCTCGGGGGTCTTAGCCGGAAACGGCGGCAGCAGGGGGAGCCATTATTGGTTGTTGTATCCTGTTACCACGGAGAATATACCCCGTTACCATGGTATTCGACCCGGTTACATAAGGAGGCGTGACTTGACTGCTCTTTTACGTGGAGACCCCCCCTAGGGTTTCACTCCAAACACATCATCATCAACTGAGACTGAGAATAGCTGTTTAGAGAGAGGAAGTGATTTCACCACCTTGCCTGGGAGACCTGCAGAGAAATCAACAGGAGAGGAGTTAACAACATCACAACAACCCTACATCATCACATCACCACCAAACACCATCACATCATCACCAGGACAGACCATGCCCACGACCTCACCACCCCATCACATCAAGAGGAGGACCAGTGGATCTGAACTTGACCCGATTGCAGGTCAGGCCAAATCTATCGATCTCATCACGACTTGATCAGATCAGAGCTGAGATCCGTTGATTTGAACATGACTTGGATCATGATGATCCTATTCATGCCGGATGAATAGATTTCATGCCCTCGTCACATGCATGATCACATGTGACCAGACAAGATCTGTCTGACACACCGACAGCAAGATCAAATCAAGAGTCCACGTTATTAGCGGAACAAAAATGAGGTTCCTGCTAATCATCAGTCTCAAAAATATCATAAGTCATCCATTATTTTTTTTACTTCAAGAGTTCCATAGAATTCCAATGTCTCGTGGAACCTTGTTTGTAATCATGCACAACGCAAGCACGAGCTTAACATTGTGTCATGTTAGCAAGGAAGTAAAGGTTAAACGATGAATACATGATGTCATCCAGCAACCAGACACCGCACCCCCCCCCCCCCGCCCTCCCAACACCAACCACCACCAGTCACCCCCCCCCCCCCACCCCCCCCCACCTGCAGGCCACACCTCCCTGTCAAGCAGAATACTCACTTGTCCTCTCTGTGCATAAAGGAAATAGGAAGAGACAAGGCTAGTCAGCAGCCTGGTCAGTGACACACAGGTCAGCAGTGAGCAGGAGGGGCGAGACAGGAGTGGAGGGAAGAACTGGAGGGATTTCACTAGAGACTATTAGAGATCCTCATCTACTAGGGATCCTCATCTACTAGGGATCCTCATCTACTAGGGATCCTCATCTACAAGGGAACCTCATCTACAGGATCCTCATCTACTAGGGATCCTCATCTACAAGGGAACCTCATCTACAAGGATCCTCATCTACTAGGGATCCTCATCTACTAGGTATCCTCATCTACAAGGGAACCTCATCTACTAGGGATCCTCATCTACTAGGGATCCTCATCTACAAGGGAACCTCATCTACTAGGGATCCTCATCTACTAGGGATCTCATCTACAAGGAACCTCATCTACTAGGGATCCTCATATACTAGGGATCCTCATCTACAAGGGATCCTCATCTACTAGGGATCCTCATCTACTAGGGATCCTCATCTACTAGGGATTCCTCATCTACTGGGGATCCTCATCTACTGGGGATCCTCATCTACTAGAGATCCTCATCTACTAGAGATCCTCATCTACTAGGGATCCTCATCTACTAGGGATCCTCATCTACTAGGGATCCTCATCTACTAGAGATCCTCATCTACAAGGGATCCTCATCTACTAGGGATCCTCATCTACTAGGGATCCTCATCTACTAGGGATCCTCATCTACTGGGGATCCTCATCTACTGGGGATCCTCATCTACTAGAGATCCTCATCCTACTAGAGATCCTCATCTACTAGGGATCCTCATCTACTAGGGATCCTCATCTACAAGGGAACCTCATCTACTAGGGATTCCTCATCTACTAGGGATCTCTCATCTACAAGGACCTCATCTACTAGGGATCCTCATCTACTAGGGATCCTCATCTACTAGGGATCCTCATCTACTAGGGATCCTCATCTACTAGGGATCCTCATCTACAAGGGAACCTCATCTACTAGGGATCCTCATATACTAGGGATCCTCATCTACCAAGGGATCCTCATCTACTAGGGATCCTCATCTACTAGGGATCCTCATCTACAAGGGAACCTCATCTACAAGGGATCCTCATCTACTAGGGATCCTCATCTACTAGGGATCCTCATCTACTAAGGATCCTCATCTACTAGGGATCCTTAAGGTGTGTGATCGTGTTTTTAGAGAGGAGGAATATCATGGGGCTGCTATGATGGGTGTCTGAGAGGGCTGGTCAGGAGGGGGAGAGGGTCAAGGGTCACTCACGGCTTCTTCCCTCCAGGGTGTTGAGGTGTGTCTCCAGGGACTCCAGCAGACTCTCTGGGGCCTGCAGGGTGACAGAAGGAAGGAGGGGGGGGGGGTTACTATGGGAACCTGGCAGTGGTAGATCACATCAGCCTATACTGGTTGGGGCAGATAGGACAGAACGGAAAACAAAAACACACACACAAACACACACAGTGGTCACACAGTGGCAGTAAACAGACACACAAGTGACGTATATAACACATAACGTACATTAAGGTGATTTACAGAGGTCACATGCACAGACTGGAAGTAACACGCTCCGGGTACCCACAATGCACTGCAGCAGGCTAGACATCTCTAAAGCCCATCGTTGTCACACATGCATGCTGGATAATCGTGTCACTCTTATATAGAACAGCCTAAATCAATCTCGCTCTTCCTCCTCTCCTCCCTCTCCTCTCCTTCCTCCTCTCCTCCCTCTCCTCCCTGTCCTCTCCTCCCTCCTCTCCTCCCTCTTCTCCTCCCTCTCCTCCTGCCTCCTCTCCCTCCTCTTCTCCTCCCTCCTCTCCTCCCTCTTTTCCTCCCTCCTCTCCTCCCTCTCCTCCCTCCTCTCCTCCCTCCTCTCCTCCCTCCTCTCCTCCCTCCTCTCCCAGGTCTGTGTTCACCGACAGCTTAAACCATGTCATCTTCTGAACAATGAAGCCTGAAGCCATTACAGCAATAGCAGCTGTACAATAGCTGTAATAGTTCCGATGCGTCTAACGGCCGTAATGAGACACAGGGGCAACCAGAGGCTGATAAACCTGTCTCCCGTGACAAGGAGGGAGAGGCGGGGGCATGATCCCCAGGAAAAGGAGCCGGGACCACGGGGAGATCGTACTCATGATCCCCAGGAAAAGGAGCCGGGACACGGGGAGATCGTACTCATGATCCCCGACTCTCCAGGGACAGAACTCAGAGAATAGCAGAAGCCAGTGGAGCGGGAGGAGGCTGGAGGGTGATGCTGACAGGGGGGGGGGGGGAGCTTGGTAGGTCAGACAGGCATCCGTGGGACCTCGCATGCAAACATTCCAGCGCACCAAGACTCCGACCAAGAGGCACGGAAAAGTCCCTGGGTTCAAAAGCGAGAGCTTCAAGCGCCGAGCCTCATCCATCCAGTTCATCCAGTCCAGCATCTGAGCCTGTGTCTCAGCCCAGCTCAGGTTTACTGTGCTGCTCCCAGCTGTGCTGTGCGCGCAGCTTAATGCCACCCTAACCCTGTGCGCTTTGGCTCTACGAAGCGAACTGGCGCTGTGCGCTACACGCTACTCACACTCTCAAGCCTGCACGATACTGCGGCCACCTCTGTAAGAGACAGGGCACAGGGGCTGTCAGTCACCGAGGAACCCACCGCTCATTGGTCCAATGGAGAATGGGATGGGTCCATGGTCACGTTGATTATTTGTGTATTTAGTATTCTACTGTATCTTCTGTACTTTATATTTTAACCCTGTTACTCTGAGTGCTATACTGTACTCTGCTGCTGTTTGTAGACTGCAATTTCCCCTCTGGGGGACAAATAAAAGATTCTATTATCTTATTTTATACTAAGACCCAGTATAGGGAGAGTCACAAAGGAGGAGCGGAGGGGAGAGAGGAGGAGGACGAACCTGATGTCAGCTCTGGGATGTCGTTCTTGTCGATCCCCACTTGCTGTGAAAAGAAAAGGACGTGAGTTCAGCAGGAGCATGCGAACAGGACTGAAGATGTGGAGAGGTGGGGGGAGTCGAGCAGTGTGGGCCCCAGGGGGGGGCGAGCGATGTACCTCAGCGATCTTGAAAGAATTCAGACACGCGGGTCATCCTGGTGAGGAACCTCTTGTAGATCTCCAGGCCGTCTTTACACTGGCCTCGCTTCAATCTGGAAGAACTTCTCTGTAGGACAAAGAGCAGTTACAGGCACATGCAGGAAAGAGAAGGGGGAGAGAGAGATGAGTGAAAAGAGATACAGGAGAGAGAGAGAAGGAGAGAGAGAGAGAGAGGAGCTTGACAAAACCATGAACAATAGATAGAGGAGCGAGAGAGAAAGAGGTAACCATGACCTAGAAGGTTGATGATGCCGTCGTTGTAGCAGGCGTATAACTTGATCAGGTCCTTGAAGAGGAGCAGGAAACAGGCTTGAATCACGCCATTGGTCAGCTCGTTGGGATGGACCTATCAGACAGGAGCAGTATGCTGCATCACAGACGACCAAAACTAATACTGAGGGTTAGTTTCTAGTTTGTTAGCTTGGTTAGTTACCTCAAACTCCAGCAGAGCATCTATCTGGCTCTGTAAGGTGGGCATGCCTTTTAACAACTTATCTACTGGCATGGTCCTCATTACTCCATCAGACCTGAGAGAGAGAGAGAGAGAGAGAGAGAGAGAGAGAGAGAGAGAGAGAGATGGGGCGGGTTAGGGTGGTGGAAGGATAAGACTCAGTATACTGCAATGTTAGCTGAACATCTCCACAGAGTCGGTCCAGCTGTAGCGACTGTGCATGATAGCAGGATGAAGGGAGGTTGAACGAGAGATGGGGAAGGCCTGAGGAAGAGGACGGGAGAGATCTCACCCCTTCTTCACTCGGCCGAAGTCGAAGGACATCTGTCTGTAGGCGAAGGCCTTCTCGTTCAGATAGCGACTGTACCGCCTGATGAACGTAGACATGTCGTAGCCTGGGGAGGTAAACACACACACACACATGCGTGTCACCCTTCCATGTTGTTCTACAGTGGCCTGTTTATATCTCAGCGGGACGCCATATTAATCACCACGGAGACCGTTATTTAATCGCCACGGGTGACAGTTTGACCCTACATCAGAGAGGTTGGGAGACTGGGGAGAGAATGGTAGCAGGGGAGAGGGGGAGGGGGGAGGAGAGGACAGAAGTGAGAGAGAGAAGGGTGGGAGGAGAAGGGGGGGCAGGGGGGGGGGGGACACAGCAGGAGAGAATGCAGGGTGGGGGGAGAAAAGAAGGGAGAGTGAGGATGATGGAGGAGGTGGAGAGGAGGGCGGAGCGGGGGGTAAGGGGGGGGGGGGGGTCAGGATAAGAGATAGGGAGACACTCCTCACCGTGGGAACCGGTCTTGTCCAGGAAGTTGCTGAGGTTGAAGAGGGTGTTCCTGGAGGCCAGGAACTGGAGGAACCGCTGTGGAGACAGGAAGCAGCACCAGCGAGTCAGCAACACACACAAACACACACACACACAAATACACTCCCATTATGCCATATCTCTCCCTACACACCCATATAAAGACACCGTGGCTTAGGTGTATTTAATTTGCCCCTTTAAGAGCTTTACTGACTGCCGTAACGAATCAAAGTTAATGAGGTGAGGAGATCCTCTCTGGAGAACCAAAGTAGAGCACTCCATCCCTCCATCCTTCCCTCCATCCTTCCCTCCCCTCCATCCCTCCCTCCCTCCCTCCCTCCCTCCCTCCCTCCCTCACTCTCCTCTCCTTCTCTCCACCCCTCCTCCTCCTTCTGCCCTCTCTCAGACAGAGAGCTTAGAAACCGTCTGCCCAGTCTCACAGGGCACACCCTCCAGACACCAAGCTAGTCACTCCACACCTATCTACACACGCACGCACACACACGAGACCACATAACCATCAGGAAACTCCAGCTAAGCCCCCAGTGAGTAAATTAACTAGGGAGGGGTGGGGGTGGGCTTAGGGGATGGGGGGGGTTCACAATGACCCTTGTTACCTATGGCAACATCCTAACACATCATTCACCCCCAGTGTTATCTCTCTGCAGACTCTCTGTGTAATGACATTATCTTCCTATCACAGCATCGCACGCACGCTACATCTCACTACATCATCTTCTTCATTATCGTGCTGTTTCCATTGCCCCGTCTCTCTCTCTCTCTCCTCTCTCTCTCTCTCTCTCTCTCTTTCTGCCATCTGTCTTCTTGCACCTGCTGTCTGGGTGACCATGCAGTGGTTCTTCAGGATGACAGTCAGCTAGCTTCTCCAGCTGAACATCTGCCTCTCTCTGTTGTCTTCAGCTGACCCTCATGACATAACACCGAATGAATGACTGAATGAATGAATGAATGCACTTTAGCACTGGTGCTTCACTGGTGGGGGAGAGGGTGCTGAACACAACACAACACCGTCCAGGGTCTGTTTAGGCGGTGAGGGCGCTGTCCCTGGTGCTGAAGAGCCTGAGCGAACAGCATGTTTAACATGGTCACGAATCTCCCCAAATGAAAGAACACAGGTCTGAATAACGGAATCAACCAACTGTTGCTGAAATGTCTGTGTATGTTGCGTGCGTGGCGTGTGTTTGTGTGTGTGTCGCTGTGTGTGTGTATGTGTGTGTGTGTTTGTGTCTTATGTGTGTCTGTGTGTGTATGTCTCTTTGTGTGTCTTGTGTGTATCTGTGTGTGTGTCTATGTGTGTCTCTTTGTGTGTATCTGTGTGTGTGTGTTGTGTGTCTGTATGGGTGTCTATGTGTGGCTCTTTGTGTGTCTTGTGTGTATCTGTGTGAGTGTCTGTGTGTGTCTTATGTGTGTCTGTGTGTGTATGCCTCTTTGTGTGTCTTGTGTGTATCTGTCTATGTGTGTGTGTGTTGTGTGTCTGTGTGAGCGACCTCCTCACCTCATTTCCGTGCACCATGAGGTGATGAGTGGTGACCAGGGCCTTGAACACCACCACCCAGCTGGCGTTGCCCGCACGCTCAAACAGTGTGTCTGCCATCTGGGGGACGTTGACGTTGGTCTCCTGGGTAGCCTGGATCAGGTCTGCAACAACACACACACACAGGTTACCAATAGGTTGAATCAGGTATTCATGGAAATGGAAAAAGAGAGGGATAGGGAGAAAGAGAGAGAGAGAGAGAGAGAGAGAGAGAGAGAGAGAGGGGGAGAGGGAGGGAGACAGAGAGAGAGAGAGACAGACAGACAGAGAGTGAGCGAGACAGACAGAGAGAGAGAGAGAGAGAGAGAGAGAGAGAGGGGGGAGGGAGAGAGACAGAGAGAGAGAGAGACAGACAGAGAGAGTGAGCGAGACAGACAGAGAGAGAGAGAGAGAGAGAGAGAGACAGAGAGAGAGAGAGAGAGAGAGAGAGAGACAGACAGAGAGAAAAAATAAAAGAAATAAATTAAGAATCAGGGTTGGGGAATTAAATATTACACAACAGCAGTTCCAGAAACTGTAACAACCGTCTTGAAGTTGTATAATGTTGCACTTATGCCCCGACGTTCATTTTGCTACCCTATAAAATACACCATTGTAACTGATATGTCACTGTAGCTGTGATACTATTGTTGCACTGCGCCTGGTGGCTGTGAAGTGGTTTTCTTGCATTGCTGCTTGTCATTGCAGAACGCTCCAGTAGAACACGGCTAGAAGGACCAGGCATGACGTGACATGTGACACGTGACGTGTGAGACATGAGAAATGTGCATGCCTGTGAGAGTGATGGAGAGTGTCTAAGCATGTCATTCACAAGACACAGGTAGGGTTATCAGAACGTTCCTTCTCACAGTGCAAGGTTCTGCGTTCTCGCAAACAGCCCCTCTGTTCTATTTTTGACATCACATCACCGCAGGCTTACTGGTGAAGTGGAGCGAGTAGAGAGGGGCATTGTGGGTCTGACATCACGCTATCACATCCTCCTGTTTGTCGCTGGCCAATGGGAGGATGGGGGAGGAGACAGAGAGGAAGCTGTGTGTATCAAATGTGTGTAGTAGAATAAAAGAAGAGGAGAGGCAGGATAACAGTGTGTGTCTCTGTGTGTGGGTGCTTGTATGTGCGTGCGTGTGTGCGTGTGTGTGTGAAAGAGAGGAATACTGATATTGAGTGTCATGATTTCAGCTCAGCATCAGCGTGTGCGCGCGTGTGAGTGTGTGTCATATCGAAAACACACACGATTCAGCATTGACCAATCAACACAAGTAAGTGATACCAGATACAGTACAGGAATAACAATCCTTCTGCTTGGAAACACACACAGACACACAGACACACACAGGATGTCGCACAAGGTATTTTTCAGGAGATGTCGATGGAGTACAAATGAAGTTGTGCCAAGTCTGTTTCCTAGGCAACTGGCATTCTCGTATTTCCTCCCGACATGAAGAATGCTAGAGAGCCTCTCTCATCACTGTACTCGGCTGGTCGCCAAGACTATCAGCATCCTGGTACCACTGTCTCTGGGCCAGGAGGAGCAATACCAGACCAGCAAGGGAATGCTGTACTGGAACCATGGTTACGGTGTACTGATTCAGCTTTAATCAACTGATCACAGACAGACAGACAGACAGACTGGCAGACAAACAGACTGGCAGACAGACTGGCAGACTAGCAGACAGACTGGCAGACAGACAGACTGGCAGACAGACTGGCAGACTAGCAGACAGACTGGCAGACAGACAGACTGGCAGACTAGCAGACAGACTGGCAGACAGACAGAGTGGCAGACAGACAGACTGGCAGACAGACTGGCAGACAGACAGACTGGCAGACTAGCAGACAGACAGACAGACTGGCAGACAGACTGGCAGACTAGCAGACAGACAGACAGACAGACTGGCAGACAGACTGGCAGACTAGCAGACAGACTGGCAGACAGACAGACTGGCAGACAGCGGGACTGGCAGACTAGCAGACAGACAGACAGACTGGCAGACTAGCATACAGACTGGCAGACAGACAGCCTGCCAGAGTGGCAGACTAGATAGACAAACAGAAAATCAGGCAGCCAGATATTGCGAGCGAACGCCAGCCAGGAAGTAGGACTTGGCAAGGCTGTTTCACTGCACATGAATGGTCCATAAAGCAGCAGGATATTTATAACCCCTCCCCCTGGAGCAGGGCACTAGGAGCATTACCCAGAAAGCACTGCTGGCTGGTCAGACCAGCACCAGACCAGGAGAAGACAAGAGAAGGTCCTGCTTGCTGTCTGGCTTGCTAAGACTAAACTAACATTGCACCTCCCTTAGTCTTCCCCAGTTCACTGAGTAACCCACTGTCCCTCTCTCTCGGGAGAGAGGGTTCCTCCCAGCATGCTGCCTCCTTGGAAGCCCTATATGATCAGAAACAGGCAGCAAACTGAAAACCAGCCCGTACTGCAACTCTGGAGCGAGCTGGGCAGAAGGATATCCTGTACCCATGCTGTACTCTCTCTCACACACACACATTGACAGTGGCAGACTCAAGGTCACACTGACCTCCTGAGAAGGAGGAAAGGGCTGGAGGGATGCTGGGGGGCGTGTCCAAGCACAGGGGGAGGAGCCGGAACAGTCGTTGTGCATGGTGACCAGGAAGTGTGGAGTGGGTGTCCAGTCCCTTCCAACTCAACAAGGGACGGCAACCACTTCCTATGACATCATCACTGCAGCGCGAGAGCAGCTGAACTAGCCAAGACCCTATTCCTGGTTCTCTTACCCCTTCTCTCCCCCTCCACCCTCTCTTTCTCTCTGTCCTCTGTGTAGTTTAATGCTGCACTGCCTGCATGCACTGCACGAGTCTACATGCTGGGAGTAAGATGGACAGAGAGATGAAGGGACGGATGCAGGGAGGGGGGAAACAAATAGGGTGGAACGGAGAGAGAGAGGAAGGGAGAGATTATTAAAACAGCATGTATAAGGGGTAGGTTTAGGGTTAGAGGGAGGAAAGTGCCGGAAAGTTGGGACAGATACTCTTCCTTTCTGTCTCTATTCCGGTCTCTCTCTCTCTCTCTCTCTGTCTCTGTCTCTCTCTGTCTCTCTCTCTGTCTCTCTCTCTTTCTCTCTGTCTCTCTCTCGCTCTGTCTCTGTCTCTGTCTCTCTCTCTGTCTCTCTGTCTCTGTCTCTCTCTCTGTCTCTCTCTCTTTCTCTCTGTCTCTCTCTCGCTCTGTCTCTGTTCTGATAATCCACTGGTCTTTAGACAGGTCTTTGTCTGTGTGTGTGTGTGTGTGTGTGTGTGTGTGTGTGTGTGTGTGTGTGTGTGTGTGTGTGTGTGTGTGTGTGTGTGTGTGTGAGAGAGTACTGGAGGGACATTGTGTGTGGTGAGGAGGACCTCCATTAGCCAGCTGACAGGACTTGAGGAAGGAAGCAGCTCTGATCTCTATAATCTGGGAAGCATCAACCAGCCAGCATCTGGCTCTGGGCCAGCTCTCATACTGCTGAATAGTACACACATAGACACACACACACACACACACAGATATACACACGTACACACAGCACCAGTCTGCAGTCTAGCAGCACGGAGGTGTGAACCCAGTGTAGGTGAGTCAGTGTGTTTGCAAGCACCCAGGCTGAGGGGCTAAACACTACTGCTTATCTGGGCCTCCTTAACGCCTCCTCTCACCTCCCCCCATGTCCCCATCCTCCACCTCTCCTCTACCTTGCTCCCCCCACCCCACCCCCCCATGCCTCGACCCTCCTTTACCCCTCCCCCATCTCCTCCTGCAGCCTTTCTCAGTCTCCTTTTGGGAAGTGTGTGCGTTGGAAGGGGCTGTTGCTGTGAGTGAACAGCGAGGGTGCTAACTCATGCACACACACTGAAGGCACAGCCCAACCGATGAACACATGAATATGGATGAGGTGTGCCAATGTATCCAAATCTTGTTTTCCTATTCGTGACTCATTACTGCTACACTAATGCCAGTAATATTCGATGCTTCTTTTTCCTCCATCGCTCCATCTCTCTGTCCGTTTCTCTCAATGTCACCCCTTTCACCCTCTTCATCCCTCTCTACCTCCCTGCTTTGCTGGTTCACCATCACACCCGTTCCCATAGCAACGGCGTGTGTGTCTCCCCTGCCTTCCTTTGGGGAGACAGTGCGAGTGTAAGAGACAGAGAGAAAGAGAGTGAGCCATGGACATAGAGACAAAAGAGAGAGAGCAAGACAAAGAGAGAGAGAGAGAGAGAGAGAGGGAGAGTGACGGAGAGAGAAATAAATAGAGAGAGGGAGACAAAGAGAGGATAAGAAAGAGCTTTGAGTCTTGGTGTAACAGAATCGTTGGCACAGCCAACTTCTGATTACAAGCCCAACCCCCTAACCGCTCAGCCACATGACTAACACTTGTAGTCTTGCACTTGTGTTAGTGTGTATGAGTGTGTGTGTGGATGTGGGACTGCAAGTAGTAACCACAGACCAACATCAAACAGGCAGGCAGGGGAGGGGGGGGGGAATACAAGGCACAGTCATCAGGTAATAAGAGCACTTCACTGCTGAGTGGGCGCTTTCTGGGACGTCGAAAGATTGCTGACACACTGTTGGCCGAGCTGGTCTTTGCCTCAATCAGGGAGCGATGATGAAGAGCAGTTTATAAGTCTGCTTCAATCTGATCCTCAGAACCTGCCACTGCTAAAAGACCTGTTCCAGATGGTGTAAGAGCTCTATGGACTCTGACAACATGCACACATGTATAAACACACACACACACACACAGAATTCAATGACACCAGTCTGGTCTGAGTCCAGGACCTCACTCTGGGGAGCAGTTTGGTTATGAGGAGAGAGAAAGAGAGAGAGAGAGAGAGAGAGACAGATAGACAGAGAGAGAGAGAGAGACAGAGAGAGAGAGAGAGAGAGAGAGAGAGAGAGAGAGAGAGAGAGAGAGAGAGAGAGAGAGAGAGTGGTTCTGCTGGATGTGAGGCATGTGCTGCTCCACTGTCTGGAGACATTCAGCAGGTGCTGGGGATGGGATGGGTCACTTGTGATCACATACTGGAAGACTGGTCTCAAAAAGCCCCTGTAGAGAACCTTCCAGGTTACACTCCTCTGGAATTAGTGACCACTTTTTCAATTATTGATGGCCTATCACTGGATACAGTGAGAGAGAGAGAGAGAGGGGGGGGAGAAGAAAGAGAGAGAGAGAGAGAGGGGGGGGAGAGAAGACAGAGAGAGACAGAGAGAGAGAGAGAAAGAGAGAGAGAGAGAGAGAGAGAGAGAGAGAGAGGTACTCACATTCCAAGTGCTTCTTCTTCGGCGCCGTCTGCTCGTGCGTGGTCGATTTGCAGACGGCGCGCGCCACCTCGGACCCGGTCAGGCTGTACTGCGCCGCGGCGATGCGGTCCGTGAGCGTCTGGCCCGACATCTTCCCTTCACGGTGTCAAATCCCGAGAATCAAATGTCGATAGTCCCCCCCTCCCCCCCTCCAAGAAGACTCTCCGGTACCCGCTGATAGAACCTTCCAGAGCCCCTGGTTTGAATGGACGTGTGCGTTTCTCTATTCAAAGCATGGAAACTGCAAATGGCAGGTGGACGACCAGCGGACTGACACTGAATAAATGCGAGCGATTAAAACTGCACCTTCTCGGCTCTTATCTCCAGTGAAATCCGCCGATGATGATAAACACTGCAGCGTATACCAGGGTGTAGGACAGGCCTGGTCTCTGGCTATAGGGTTTATTATACAGCTCTTATAATAAAAGGGTGTTTTCCTTAAACACCGATCTCGTTGTTTATTTCAAATGTAGGTCAGTGTGATCCCTTGATTATTTCCAATATTGAGGTTTAGTCATTGCATGTTTTTCCCCCTCCTCTGAAGTATATTCATATATACAGCTTACAGTAACGCGTTAAGGCAGAGCCTTGTAAAATGACGGCTCCTTGGAAGTGATGCTCCTCTCTCCTCCTCTCTCCTCCTCCTCTCGGATTAGGCTTTGCTTCTGGCTTCAGTCAGGCACGCGGTATCATCCCCATCCAGAGCCGCGTGTCCAAAAAAAAGCAGCGCCCCCCCAGGTTTACCCCCCTCGTGCCACCGATGACCCCCACCGGCGAAGCTTCGAACGGAGAAGGTAGGTAGAGAGATGGTGGTGCTGCTATCAGTAGATTGGCATTTCTCTGGCGCTATTTATTTATTTATTTATCATCGCACTTTACTCCTCCCACCACTGAGTCAGCTACACGTCACGCTCACTCTCCCCCTCCCCCCCCCCACCCCCCCCGCTACTACGGGAATTAAAGGGGAGGACGGCAGCCAACCAGGATGCAGATCCGTGCTGTCACACGCGAAGGGGGGCAGGCTCGCTGCCTCACTGCCTCACTGCTTAGGGAAGTGCAGAGGGGGGGGGAGAAATCATCGTAAAGATGAGGCAGATTCACGTCAAGGCAGCATGACGGTTTATAGACAAAGCCTATCTGTATTTGGCACAAAGATCAGATCGCTGTTGAAGACCCAAACGAGAAGGTATTCAGCAGCTGTTACATAACCATACCATTAGAAAATACTGTCAAGTAATCGACCCAAAACGGTAGAAGTTTACTGTTGCAATGGATCAGTAGGCTACCACATTGGTCATGAGACAAAACCAAACCGACCTTAATCATTTCCAGTCACTTCTTACTTCTACTAGACCAGGGGTGGGCAATCCTGGTCCTGGAGGGCCACTGTCCTGAAGGTTTTATATCTTTCCCTCGTCTAGCACACCTGATTATAATTATCAGGCTTCCACAGAGCTTGATAACAACATGTTCATTTGAATCAGGTGTGCTAGAACAGGGAAACATCTAAAACCTTCAGGACAGTGGCCCTCGAGGACCAGGATTGCCCACCGCTGAAACTAGACCCAGGTGTGATATAGAGACTGACCAAGATCTGTGCTTCCTCCAAGTCTTTATTTTATAAGTCACATCAATATGGAATGAAACACAAGCCCCAGTGGGCTTCCACACAGAATGTTAAAGTCAGTTAGCACAGTCGGCCCTATGTACAAATCATTAAAACGAAATAGAATAGCTTTTGAAAAGTAAAATACAAGTCGATATAAATACAAAAACAGAAGAAAAGCAACAAAAAAAATGTACAAACTTTTTTTTGTTGTTGTTGTTGATATTCCCTTTTTATTTACAGGTCTGAGGTTATTTCACTAGTGTTTATAGTCTACTTCCTCTCTAATTCTTCAAGTACTTCCTCTCAACTTCCTGTTGCTCAGCGAGGAAGGGAGCTCCCTTTGGCTCTTGGTGTAGAAGATCCCTTTGGAACGTTAAAAACTCCTCTCCATCTTCCGGAAGCTTCCTTCCTTAAGGAGGTTCCTCTGCTCTCACGTCTTGATGAGTCCCTCCAGGAAGTCCTTCTCCACCATCTCCTCGATGTCCTGCCGCGCGCGGCTCCAGAACACCTTCTGGCTCTCCAGCTTGCCGTCCTTGCTGGAGAGGGAGGCGTGGCTGGGAGTGGGGCTGGGGGCGGGGCCGGAGCGGCTGCTCACCTTGCTGTTGGACGCCTGGCTGAGCAGGTTGAAGAAGGGGAGGAGCTGCTCCATGCTCCGGATCACGTAGAGCGTGAGGAGGAGGTGCCCTGGCTCCCAGGAGAGGCAGCGACTGGAGCAGTCCTCCTCTGGGTTCTTCTACAGGGAGGGGGGGGGGGGGGGATGAGAGGAGCAGGGGGGGAGGAGAGATGAGTGGATGAGGAGAGAGGACGGGAGAGGAGGAGGGGGGAGAGGAGGGGAGGGGAGAGGAGGAGGCAGACGAGGGGAGATAAGG
>CM059294.1:13697500-13820000 GCA_030340665.1 Neosalanx taihuensis
ACAGGCCGCTGGGATCACCTGGTAACACACACACACCTTCGGTATACGCACACTTACACTACACACACATTAAGACAGAGTGGTGGGGACCAGGCTGTGAGTGGAGGATGGAGGCCTGCAGTACCTTGTTCCTGGCGGGGGTCTTGACCTGCCGCCTCTCGTTCCAGACGTAGGCGATGGCGGCCATGAAGTGAGTGCCGTGGTTCATGGAGATGGGCCCCAGCAGCTCCAGGATCTGCTGACGCAGGTTCTGCAGGAGGGGGGGGGGGGGCGAGGGACAGCTGGGCGGTCAGGGCATGTTGACCAAAGAGGTTGTTGGATCAAATCCCTCTGTGATATAAACCACTTCATCCGCTGAATGAATAAATTAATTATTATGTGAAATGACAAGAGTCATGTGGAGTCACGTGGCTCAGTGGATAAGGTGTTGGGCTAGTGATCGAAAGGTTGTGAGTTCGATTCCCGAGCTGTGGCTACATGAGGTTGTGTCCTTGGGCAAGGCACTTCACCCTACTTGCCTCAGGGGGAATGTCCCTGTACTTGCTGTAAGTCGCTCTGGATAAGAGCATCTGGTAAATGACTACATTTAAATGATAGGCAATGGGCGGAGACTGGTGGAGAACAGAACACACCCCGGGGTTGCCGTGGTCGCTCTGGTGATGGCGGTGTTGCCGTGGTTACCTTGGTGGAGCCCAGGTTGATGTTGGAGGTGGAGGCGGCGCAGGCTGCGGCCGGCCTGTCGGAGCCGTCGGCCTGGTACAGGACGCTCCACAGCAGGGTGACGGAGGCCATGATGGTGTGCAGGATGGACAGGATGCCAGAGCGAGCCTCGGCCAGGTGCTTCTGGTCCACGCTCACCTGGAGCTGAGACAGGACACACACACACACACACACACATCTATTAGATGTTCCTCTCCTCCTCACCTTCAACAAAAGGCTCAAAACTCACTTATTCTGAGAATTTAATGGCACTTAGAAATATCAGCTGTTGTTGTTGTTCAGAATTACTGGTTAATCCTCTTTTAGAAACTAGCTAGTGTTGTTGCTTCATTGTTCGGGTCCTACAGGTAGACTAGTGTCCGTCGGAGACTCATCTTAAATTTGTAATCTGTTTGGCTAAACCTCTAATAATCCCTCGGCATTTATTGGTTCTCACGATGTATGTTTCATAATCTATAAACCTGCTATGTTTGGGGGTCTTTCACGTTGCTATACTCAGTGACCGATGCTCTTTTGTAAAGCTCTCTCTTGTAAGTTGCTTTGGATAAAAGTGTCAGCTAAATGAATTCATGTAAATGTGACGTAAATGCAGTTCCAACAGCTCGGATGCCGGCTCTCTGTCGCCCCCACCTGGTGGTACTGGGAGGTGGGGTCCAGCAGGCAGTAGTGGATGATGGCGGTCACTCCTTCCAGCACGGTCAGGATGAGGTCTGGGGGGATGCACAGGGCCATCCACTGGGGTCTGGGGGACGCAAGCCAGGACACACACACACACACACACACACACACACACAGGTCAGGCATGGACTCAGGTCTAAGTTCATGAGAACGACGGCATCCGCAGAACAGTATTGCCATCTAGTGGCAGAATATGAGATTTTATTATCTTTAATATTCATGTCTGAAGTAAAATGTAGTTTATCAAAGTCACATAGCCAGGCTAGTGAGTGTATAGAGGTCTACTGTACAGCCCTAGTGTGTGTGTGTGAGTGTGTGTGTGTGTGTGTGTGTCCATCCATCCTCCCACCTGATGTCAGTGCTCCCGGTCTCATAGCGATACTGCTGGATCAGGTTGTCCAGGTTCCGGCACAGCTGCAGCGTTACCGAGGCGACCACTCGCCGCAGGACCTTGCCCATATAAGGCAGGGTGGCGGTGATGAGGCCGATCCACTGGGGGTGCATCTTACAGGCGTGGTGCTGGTGCAGCGCCCGGATCACCGCGCACAGGAACATGCCCTGGCCCGTGATTGGCTGGCCGTGCAGGTACTGCAGCGATGTCATTGGCTGCTGCGGGTTGACGTGCTCCACCTCGCCGCCCAGGAGCTCGAACCCGGCGCCCAGTCCCCCTCCTCCTCCTCCTCCGCCGCTCCCTCCTCCCCCGCCTCCTCCTCCGCCTCCTCCGCCGCCGCCCCCCCCAGCCCCGCCGCCGCCTCCCCCCCCGGCCCCCTCCCCCGCCTCGTCCCCGGGCGCCAGCACCCGGTGCTCCAGCACCACCAGGCTCTGCAGCAGCCGCAGCAGCTGCGACTGCACGGCGCTGCAGCCGTCCAGCTGGTCCTCGGACAGGTTGATGACGCTGTCCTCCGAGAGCCCCTCCTCCACCGCCGCCGCGTTGGCGCCCGCCGTCCGCTGCTCGTGCCACTTCTGGGCGGAGAAGATGGAGGAGAGCAGGCAGTGGAGCAGAACCTTCTGGACCTTGCACTTGGACAGCACGTCCCCGATGAAGCAGGCGAAGCCCTTGGCGGAGCCGTCCGTGACCTTGGCCAGCTCGCTGAACAGCAGGGTCAGGACCTCCAGGCTGGTCAGCTGCATGGCCCGGTTCCCCGCCAGATCCCCGGGGCCGGCCGCCACGTGGGCGGAGTAGTAGCTCCGCAGGAAGTAGAGGCAGAGGGAGATGATGATCTCCAGGAACATGGCGCTGCGGTAGGAGTGCGAGTGGGAGGAGTCCTGCGACAGCGGGCAGTAGAAGTCTTTGCCCATCACGGAGATGCGGTGTCGGACCAGCAGGTTCTGCAGCAGGCTCAGCTGGGCTGTGTACGTGTTGTTGATGCTGGTGGTGGATATGGCGCCCACGAAGCCCGCCGGCGCAGCCCGTACCATGGCGGCGATGGCGGAGAGGGCGTGGAGCGCCCGGGACGAGTCGTATAACTGCAGGTAGAGCAGCACGTGCTGGTAGAGCGGGTGGATGTTGAAGCGCGGCGGGGGAGGGGCCAACGACGACCTCCGACCTCCCGGGCTGAGTCCGGCGCAGCTGCCACCCCCCGCTCCCGACGGCGAGCCGGCGTCGCTCTCGATCTCGGACACCTCGCCCTCGCCGCAGCTGTACCAGTTCTCCAAATCCAGGCTGTCCCCGAAGAAAATGCTGGGGGGGCGGGCCTTCTCGGCCTGGAGGGCCTTCCTGTGACGCTCCTCCTCCTTCCTCCTGCTCCTCTTCATCACTTTGGGCTTGGCGCCGGGGGACTTGTCGGCCAGCCGTTCCAGAATCTTCCCCCGCAGGCTGAGCTGGGTGGAGCTGTGGCTGCGTTTCCGCGCCTGGGCGTCGTCCACCTGCAGGGTGTGGTCCTGGGGGGCGGGGCTGTCCGTCTGCATCACGATGGAGGGGGAGGAGCTGTGGCGGGTCATGACCTCGCGACGCTGCTCCTCCGCGGCCCCTGCGGTGTCCAGGGTTACAGACAGGAACTCCAGGGTGCCCCCTGCTAGCATCTCAGGCAGGGTCTGGGGGTGGGGAGGGGGCCCGGGGGTGTCCAGGGTGAGTGGGGTGCCGGTGGAGGTGTCCGAGGAGCAGCTGTCTGAGTCGCTCGGGGGCCAGGCCTCCAGGGGGGTCGGGGGCTCCGTCTCCACCTCCCCCACCTCCCCTGCCTCCCCCGCCTCCCCCACCTCCCCCACCTCCACCACCTCCACCACCTCCACCACCTCCACCACCTGATCTATGACAGCAGCCAGCACTGAGGCTACCACATCTTCAACAGAACCCTCATCCTCCTCATCCTCCTCCTCCTCCTCCCCGGTCTGGCTGTCTGCTGGGGGGGCGTCCGGCCCCCCTTTCGCGGTGCCCCCTGGCTCCTGCTCCTCGAAGCTGCCGTGGTCCAGCGTGGAGGAGCGGGAGGCGCTGGACTCAGAGCTCGCAGGCTCCACCTGCTGGTCAGGCTGGTACTGCAGGTTCTCACTGCTCAGACTCAGCAGAGACAGGCTGTCACTCAGGGGGTTGACTGTCAGGCTGAAGGGCTCCATGTCACCCAATGGCAGGCCTCGGAGATGCTCATGGCCCGCCCTCTGGTACTCGCCCTGAAACTGGTTGATGTCTGAGAGGAGATGGAGATGGAGGGAGAGGAAAGGGTAATACAATTAGAAATAAAACAGATATTCCCTGAGGGTCAAGTAGCTGAGCGGTGAGGGAATCGGACTTGTAATCTGAAAGTTGAGAGTTCGAATCCCGGTTGTGCCAACATGACATTGTGTCCTTGGGCAAGGCACTTCACCCTACTTGCCTCAGGGGGGAACGTTCCTGTACTTGCTGTAAGTCGCTCTGCATAAGTAAAGTAAACATTCCTCCAGAAACACAGCAGGCTACAGCAGCACCACATGTTCCCCCTCCCTCCACTCACTGTCTGAGAAGCCGGAGTCCCTCGTGTAGATGGGCTGTGCCGGGTCGTTCTCCAGCTGGCTGGGGCAGGCCTGGGCCCAGTGGCGCTGGTTCTGGACCCTCTGCACAGACACGCGGTGGGTCTTGGGGTGCAGCAGCAGCAGCAGCAGGGGCTCCAGGACGCGGGCGATGTCGTGCCTCTGCAGGACCTGGTTGAGCCACGCCCGGCCCACAGCGCTGGCTGACGGGTCCCAGTAGCTCAGACTGTCCAGCATGATGAAGAGAGACCTGGGGGAGACGTGTTGGGGTGAGGCGTGTTAGGGTGAAGCGTGTTAGGTGACATGCAAGGTCAGGGGTGGCCAACCCTGGTCCTCGAGAGCCACAGTCCTGAAGGTTTGAGATGTTTCCTGATTCTAATTATGAGGCTTCCATAGAGCTTGATATTGCCCCAGTCATTAGAATCAGGTGTGCTGGAGCAGGGAAACATCTAGAACCTTCAGGACTGTGGCTCTGGAGGACCAGTGTTGGGGACCACTGTGCTAGGTGCACATGTTAGACATGTTAGGCTGCATAGTGTGCAGGCCGGCCCACCTGTCGAAGGTGCGGTTGAAGGGAGAAGACTTGGTGATGTTCAGGTCTCTGGTCAGATGCCATAAGACTGAAAACTTCACATGGGCCTCCAGACGGATCCACTGGAAACACACACACACACACGAGGAATGACAGGGTGCACATCTGTGTGTTAAGGTTGTATTTATTTATGTATATATTTATTTTCGAATCATTTTCTGTCATTAAAGCAAAAAGGAAGACATACCAAATATCTACTGTATTTTGAAATGTATATAAATATTTGCAAGATTGCAATTGGAAAAGTTTCTACTTTTCACACAAAATTGTTAAGCAAGTATCATCTGCAGAAGAGTGTGTGTGTGTGCGTGTGTGTGTGTGTGTGTGAGTGTGTGAGTGTGTGAGTGTGTGAGTGTGTGAGTGTGTGTGCGTGTCTGACCTTGTCCCGGTGCATGAGTTGTTGACTGATGACGTCCTCGCAGATGGAGGAGGAGGGCACCAGGTTGTGCAGCTGGTAGAAGAGCTCCACACTGCGCTGGTGGTGCTGAGGTGTGGCCTCTCCCAGCTGCTGCCACAGGGTCAGGGCTATGCTCTGAGGAGAGAGGAGGGGTGGGGGTTAGACCATCAGAGGAGGGGTGGGGGGGTTAGACCATCAGAGGAGGGGGGGGGGTTAGACCATCAGAGGAGGGGTGGGGGGGTTAGACCATCAGAAGAGGGGTGGGGGGGTTAGACCATCAGAGGAGGGGGGGGGGGGTTAGACCATCAGAAGAGGGGTGGGGGGGTTAGACCATCAGAGGAGGGGGGGGGGGGTTAGACCATCAGAGGAGGGGGGGGGGGTTAGACCATCAGAGGAGGGGTGGGGGGGTTAGACCATCAGAAGAGGGGTGGGGGGGTTAGACCATCAGAGGAGGGGTGGGGGGGTTAGACCATCAGAAGAGGGGTGGGGGGGTTAGACCATCAGAGGAGGGGTGGGGTGGGGGGGTTAGACCATCAGAGGAGGGGTGGGGGGTTAGACCATCAGAGGAGGCGGGGGGGGGTTAGACCATCAGAGGAGGGGTGGGGGGTTAGACCATCAGAGGAGGCGGGGGGGGGGTTAGACCATCAGAGGAGGGGTGGGGGGGTTAGACCATCAGAGGAGGGGTGGGGGGTTAGACCATCAGAGGAGGGGTGGGGGGGTTAGACCATCAGAGGAGGGGTGGGGGGGTTAGACCATCAGAGGGGGGGGGGGGGGGTTAGACCATCAGAGGAGGGGTGGGGGGGTTAGACCATCAGAGGAGGGGTGGGGGGGTTAGACCATCAGAGGAGGGGTGGGGGGGTTAGACCATCAGAGGAGGGGTGGGGGGGTTAGACCATCAGAGGAGGGGTGGGGGGGTTAGACCATCAGAGGAGGGGTGGGGGGGTTAGACCATCTGAGGAGGGGTGGGGGGGTTAGACCATCAGAGGAGGGCAGCGCTAACTTGAGTTCCCCTGTTCAATGGTCAGATCTAAAATTGGGAAAGAAACTACAAATCCCATGATGCCCCCCCTTCCCACCTTGAAGAAGTCTGTCTTCTCAGCGATGTACTTCAAGATCCCCTGAGTGAGGGGCGGCCGGATCACCACGGCAACGCGGCCCTGGCTCGGGCTCATGGGCGGGGCGGAGTCGGGCCCGCCGATGCTCTCGGCGGTCACCATGGCGACCGACTGCGTGAGGCCCACCAGGTCCATGAGCAGGGAGATGGCCACGCCCTGCAGGCTGAAGTCTCCGCCCACACAGCAGGCGTCCATCAGGGTCTGAAGCCACACAGATGGACGCACCGGCTCCCCCTCTGAAAACCAGCCAACCAGTTCACAGCATCCAGAAACAGGCAGTCAGACACACATGATCAGTCAGTCAGACAGTCAAACACATATATGATCAGTCAGTCAGACAGTCAAATACATATATGATCAGTCAGTTTAAGACAGAGAATCAGTCAGTCAGACAGTCAAAGACATACAGAACCAGTCAGACAGACAGCCAGTCAGTATAAGGCAGACAGCTGTCTCACCAGCTGGTTCGTCCTGGGTGGACGTCGACTTCAGGTTGCCCTCGGCGATGTAGACAGGGAAGCTGGAACATTCCAGAAAGAGCTGACATGCGGCGGTGAAGGCTGGCAGACACTCCCTCTGGCCCGGGGCGGAGGCAGGCTGACCGGCTCCCGCTACCCCCGGGCCTGGGCGAGCCACGTGCCCGTTCTGCTGGGCGGCCTCTGGATCCGGGGGCGCTGCCCGCACCATCTCCCCTCCCTGGCCCTCCCCCCAGCCCTGGCCCTCCCCCCGGCCCTGGCCCTCCCCCCAGCCCTGGCCCTCCCCCCGGCCCTGGCCCTCCCCAGGGGTGATGTACAGGGTGATGAGGCGGGACAGGAACAGCTGGAAGTGCTCCAGGCAGCTCTGCATCACAGGCTTGTCTTGGGTCTTGGTCTGGGGAGGCCCGGGCCCCCTGCGGCTGGGCCTGAGGCAGGGCTGGGCCTCCTCAGGGGGGCTACGCTCCGGCTCCTCGCCGCCGCCCTCCTGGTACTGGACGAAGTCGGAGAAGACGCCCTCGGAGGGGGGCCCGCCGGTAGGGGTGACCCCCCCGTCGGACGCCTCTCCCTCCTCCGGAAGCTCCAGGGTGGGGGGGAGGGGCTGCCGGAGGAGAGGGGGAAAGGGGGGGGGGGGAGGTGAGAACAGAGAACAGCACAGCTGTGGGCTAACACCTGGGTGAGTAAGACCCCGCAGACAGACAGACAGGCAGACAGACAGATAGCAGACAGACAGATGGCAGACAGACAGACAGACAGAGTCCATTATGCACACGCACACACAGCCTAGGGGCTTCCCAGCATGCTTTTGGACTGAGGCAATAGCGCGCTCTGGAGCCTGGACTCAGATGGCAGAGGCAGTCTCCCTGTGGGGGCGGGGAGGGGGGGGGGGGGTGGTCTTCCACTCTGGCGGAGAGCGCACACCTAAGGGACCCTCCCCCCCCCCCACCCACCCCCCCCTCTAGCCTGGTCCCTTTCACATAGAGATGGGGAGAGAGGGTGAGGGGCTCAGCTGTTGCTAACCACACTGTGTCTCCCCCCCCCCCCCCTCCCCTCCCCTCCTCTTCCTCTCCTAAGGGCCTGTTCCATGTCAGGGTGAAATGTGATGCTCCAACGAGCACCCAGGCACCCACCCACAGACCCGGGGATGGGGACACCTTCAAACGCCTCCGTCAGGGGAGAGAGGGGGCCGGTGAAGCCGGCTGTCGGGCCACCCTGCCTGGGGAGGGCAGGGAGGGGGAGCTGGCATGGTTTTGGGTTGAGGGGGGGGTCAGCGCAATATGGTTGACATGGCGTTCGGGGGGGGGGGGGGTTGGTTGAGATGAAGAAGGTTGGTCAGGTCCAGAGGGGGTGTGGGCAGGCTGGGCTTGGTTGGGTGGGGTGGGGGAGTGTGGGGGGACGGATCTGGGACCAGGGGACACCATGAGGACCCGGGGATGGGTGTTATCTGGGCCGTGACTAGTGAGCCTGGTCTGTCCTACACAGGCACTGGGGCCCCCTGCCCCCTCCACTGAAGCCAGGACACAGGTTCTAGGTCCAGGTCCCTGTGGGCGGTACCACACACACACAGGGCTGCTTTTAGGGGCTTGAAAGGGCGAGATCTGCCGAGGGCGGCGGTCCCATTGGCAGCGAGGAACGGTGACAGAGGCGAGAGGGTTTGATGTTCCAAGTTGGCGGTGGACGCTGTGATTGGAGGGGGGGGGGCGTGAGGTCGAGGTTTGTTTGCTTGTGAACGTGTTTTTCGTTTTTGTTTTGGTTTACGGGCGTGCCGGGATGACCGTGATCAACCACCGCTCCATCAGCGGCTGGGACCCCTCACAGGAAGTGCAGCGAGGCAGAGAGGAAGTTGGGAGATCGACCCCGAGTTTCGCTGCACCGAGGCACTCTGGGATATTAGCTCCCATCCATGAACACACCATGGCTTGGCCAAACATGAATGATGTACAGATAATTGTACGACCCCCCAGGGGTAGGGAACCCTGGTCCTCGAGAGCCACAGTCCTGAAGGTTTTTGATGTTTCCCTGCTCCAGCACACCTCATTATCAAGCTCTTTGGAAGCCTCATAATTAGAATCAGGTGTGCTGGAGCAGGGAAACATCTAAAACCTTCAGGACTATGGCTCATGAGGACCAGGGTTCCCTACCCCTGCCTTAAGAGCTTCTACTGACCGCAGATTAACCATGATCCCTAATTAAACCCTGACCCTGACTCACGCTTCCAGAAAAATCTCTTGTAGCTAAAACCCACAACAACAGCTGACTTTCTGCATGCACACCAGCCTCACCCGTCTCTCCTCCTTGTCCCTGGCTGAGGTGGGGGCCTTGGGTCCGGAGGGGCCGGGGGGCAGGGCCAGGGGGGACACCAGGGGGGGCTGCACCTTGCTGAGGATCTTGGAGCAGAGACGCAGGCAGTGGGTGAGTTCCCCCAGGCCCAGAGAGGGCAGCTGGCCGGTGAGGGCCGCCACCATCCGGAGGAGCAGGAGGGGGAGGTGCTCCGTCTGGATCTCGATGTACGTCTCCTGGAGGAGGAGGGGGGGGGGGGGAGAGAGGGGTGAGACGGAGGGGTGAGGCTCGTGGGAGGGAAGCAGGCGAGCCGGTGTTGGTGAAGAACCTCACACGTGTTGGTTGGCTCGGCTGAACGAACAGCCAGAAGACCGCGAAACTGATCGTGAGGGAATGGAGGTGAGGAAAGAAAAATGGCTGAAAAAGAAAATAAATGAAGAGAGGAGGGGAACCCCCCCCCACCCCCACTATGCAAGGGAACATGGATGTTATGAACTCAAGGTGTTAAAGACATTGGGGGGGGGGGGTGTTGGGTGGTGCTAACAGCATGCAGAACACAGGGGGCCCCCCCGTGACGAAACCTCCCTGGCCCCCCACCACTCCCGACACCTCACCCAGGAAACCAGTACCTCATTTCCTGTGGGGAGGGGGGAGGGGGAGGGGAGGTGTCCCCCTGTCATCAGCGACACAGTGCTGAGCTGGCATCATAATAACCACTTCAACTATACGTTGATGATGAGTCCCAGGTTAGCCAGGCAGTGATGGAACATGCTGGAAGGTGATGGTGGTGGTGAGTGGGGAGGGTGGGTGAAGCAGAAAGGTCAGAGTAGCAGGGTGAGGCGGGGTGAAGGGGGGAGGAGTGGAGGGGAGGAGGGGGGAGGAGGGGGAGGAGGAGGAAGAGGAGGAGGAGAGGAAGGAGACAGCAGTACTTTACCTGGCAGATCACCCTCATGCTTCTAGTGGGCTTCAAGGAGAAAGAGCAGAGAGGTTGAACAGGAGCAGGAGCGAGCGGAGCATAAGCCAGACTAACACACACACACACACACACACACTCACTCACACACACACTTGCAGCATTTACGGGCACACTTGGAGACATACGCTCAAGGAAACACAAGCGTACAGTTATTATTGTGTAAGGGATTCAGGTTGGAAATGCAGTCTAATAAAAGATGCAGAGACTACGAGATAGCACTCAGAACTCAGAACTCACACACTAAAGCACACTTTAGGGAACACCATACCAAACCATAAGGGCTGTGGTCAGTCAGAGATAGAGCTGAAACAGTGAGAGAGACAGAGACACAGAGACAGAGAGACAGAGAAAGACAGAGACAGAGAGACAGAGAAAGACAGAGAGAGAAAGAGAGAGCGAGCGAGAGGCAGAGAGAGAGAGAGAGAGAGAGAGAGAGAGAGAGAGAGAGAGAGAGAGAGAGAGAGAGAGAGAGAGAGAGAGAGAGAGAGAGAGAGAGAGAGAGAGAGAGAGCATGTGTGTCTCTCCGTGTGTCTCACCAGGGACACTATGTCCAATAGGAAGTCCACCAGCTGACAGAACTCCACCAATGAGAGCTCTGGAGACTCGACACTCCACGCATGCCTGGCGGTATGTAGATTTCCATTGGCTGTTCTCCTACAAGGCGAGAAGGAAGTTAACCAATGAGCAACAAACACACCCCTCAACTCTCCTCCCCCTAATCCTCGACATTCAAGTCTCAGGTTTATTTGCTGTTTTTGTAACAAATAAGCCCACATTACTAAGTCTCTATGTCTAGAACAGGGTCTCAAACTTGTGCCATCGAGGGCCAAGAGGGTGCAGGTTTTCCTGTCAACCAAGCGCTACACCAGCTGATTTCACTAACGTGTTTCTCTACTTAGTGTAATCAGCTGGAGTAGTGCTTGATTGAAGAGAAAACCTGCACCCTCTTGGCCCTCGATGGCACGAGTTTGAGACCACTGGCCTCCAACATTAAGGCTCCTCAAAGACCTGGACATGTTCCTGGACAGGAACAGGACAGAGTCTCCATAGTAACCTCCCCCATGCCTGCTGCACGCGCTCAGACGCTCACCTGCAGCACTCCTCGAACCAGCGGGCGATGTAGTCCCACATGTAGTACGGCTCGAACGAGTTGAACAGCAGGTTGGCTGTTTTAATCAGCTCTGCTGTTTTCTTGTTCTCACGCAGCTTGCTGCAGGACGGACGTGAGAGAGGGTCACAGGACCAGTGTGTGTTCTCTACCTGCTCAGGTGTGCATGGTCCTTATGTGTGTGTGTTCTCTACCTGCTCAGGTGTGCGTGGTCCTTATGTGTGTGTGTGTGTTCTACCTGCTCAGGTGTGCGTGGTCCTTATGTGTGTGTGTGTGTGTGTTCTACCGCTCAGGTGTGCGTGGTCCTTGTGTGTGTGTGTGTGTTCTCTACCTGCTCAGGTGTGCGTGGTCCTTGTGTGTGTGTGTGTGTTCTACCTGCTCAGGTGTGCGTGGTCCTTGTGTGTGTGTGTGTGTTCCCTACCTGCTCAGGTGTGCGTGGTCCTTATGTGTGTGTGTGTTCTCTACCTGCTCAGGTGTGCGTGGTCCTTATGTGTGTGTGTTCTCTACCTGCTCAGGTGTGCGTGGTCCTTGTGTGTGTGTGTGTGTTCTACCTGCTCAGGTGTGCGTGGTCCTTATGTGTGTGTGTTCTCTACCTGCTCAGGTGTGCGTGGTCCTTGTGTGTGTGTGTGTGTTCCCTACCTGCTCAGGTGTGCATGGTCCTTGTGTGTGTGTGTGTGTTCTACCTGCTCAGGTGTGTGTGGTCCTTATGTGTGTGTGTGTTCTACCTGCTCAGGTGTGCGTGGTCCTTATGTGTGTGTGTGTGTGTGTTCTACCTGCTCAGGTGTGCGTGGTCCTTGCTGAAGGCGTTGTGGTTGTGCAGGTCCAGCTCAGTGCAGCACTGTGTGTGTAAGGTCCGGAACACCTCGATCAGCACATCCTCCAGGATGGCAGGGCCTGAGGACACATCCACACTGCTGACCTGGGCCTGTGTGTGTGTGTGTGTGTGTGTGTGTGTGTGTGTGTGTGTGTGTGTGTGTGTGTGTGTGGGAGTGTTCTGTACCCAGCTCTGGTTTGTCCAGCAGGCTGATGAGGATGCGGAAAGGCTTGAGGTCGTGCATCAGGACGCTCTCCTCTTCTCCTCCGCGTGCCTTGCCCTGCAGAATCCCCACCATCGCCTGCGACACACACACACACCCAAACACACACACACACACACACACCTTTCATGAGGAATCCCTGCACCCTCTCCCCTAACAGGACACACACCTACAGGGACAGCCAGGCTCAGGTGGTCAGATAGATTTACTTCCTGGTTGGGGTACTGTTTTTGGTGTTCTGTATGATATCCCTGAGGGGAAACCCTCTGTTCCTGTGTGAGTGTGTGTGTCAGTGTGTGTGAGTGTGTGTGTGTGAGTGTGTGTGTGTGTGTTTGTGAGCTCGTGTTTCACGCTTCGCCTGCCTCGTCTACCCACACGGTCCCTGCAGTACCGGGGGCTCCCAGCGGGGGAGCTGCAACAAGTGGCAGCAGATGGCCAAACGGCAGACAAACACAAATCAGAGGCAGAGATCCCCCCCCCCCCCCCCCCGAGTAATGGAGACATCACACGCTGGCCTGCCCTCAGAGGGGCGGAGGGAGGGAAGGAGGGGCGGGGGCTGTAAGGGGAGGCGGGGGGCGGTGAGGGAGGTGTCTGAGGGGTGCAGAAGGTGGGGGACTTCACCTGCTGCCAAATGTACCCCCCCCCCCCCCAACCCCCCCCCTTCTCTCCTGTCTCACTTTTAGGCCATGAAGTTGTTCAGGGGCTCCGTACTGCATGTATTGTCTGTGTGTGTGTGTGTGTGTGTTTGTGCGTGTGTGTGTGTTACAGACCTGAACCAGCATGTCCTTGGAGTAGGTGTTGAAGTACAGCGTGGCGTGCTCCTCAGGGTTGCTCTGCCTCGTGCTCCGTGGACCTGTCCTCACACCCGTGTTGTCAAAGCCTGGGGAACGGAAAACACACACACGCGCGCGCGCACACACACACACACACACACACACACAAACCAGTTAAGAATGAGCTGGGGTGAGGAAGTGAAAGCGGTCACCCTCAGACCAAAGCAGCCTAGCCCAAACTCACCGGGTAGGGACGTCCATCATCAGACGCAGTGAGAGAGAGCAGAGTACTAACATCAACACCAGGGTACAGAGCTACACAGCCGTGTGTCAGTGTGTCTGTGTGTTTGTGTGTGTCTGTGTGTGCGTGTCTGTGTGTCAGTGTGTGTGTGTGTATGTCAGTGTGTATGTGTGTCAGTGTGTGTGTGTGCGCGTGTGTGTGTCAGTGAGTGTGTCAGTGAGTGTGTCTGTGTGTGTGTGTGTGTGTGTGTGTGTGTGCGGCCTGCCTACCCAGCAGCCAGGCGTACAGCCTGCGGTTCAGGGACATGTCTCTCCTCAGCACCACATGCAGGCCGGCTGACAGGATGCGGATCATGTCGGGCCGGGTGGCCTGGCTCATGTGGAAGGGGAAGCAGAACAGGATGAGGTCCAGGGTGCTCCTCTGGACCAGGACGCTGGAGTCCTGCACGGACGTGCTCACTGCCTCCACCTGCAGGTCGGAGGGCAACAGCACAGGATGGCGAGTTTATAACTTGACTTTGAGTCATTTAGCAGACACAGTTATCCTGAGAGACTTACAGCAAGTACAGGGATGTTCCCCCCCCTGAGGCAAGTAGGGTGAAGTGCCTTGCTCAAGGACACAACGTCACGTAGCCACAGCCGGGAATCAAACTCACAACCTTCCGATCACTAGCCCAACGTCTTAAACGCTGAGCCACCTGACTCCCTTATGAAGTGCCTTGCCCAAGGACACAACGGCATGTTGGCACGGCCCGGATTTGAACCGGGAACCTTCTTATTACTAACCCGAGTCCCTTACGGCTGAGCCACCTGACTCCCTTATAAGGGCCTGGAAGAAGCGAGGGGAGGCACTCACCATGAGCTCGATGTCGCTGCCCATGACGTACAGCTGGTCCTCCATGGACAGCTTGCGGTTGAGGTGCAGCAGGACGAAGGTGACCCCCGGCAGGCGCACGGCCGGGCTGGTGAGGATGCTGCCCCACAGGGCGCTGTAGAAGGCACACTGCTCCACCGCCCCCGCCACCTTCTCCAGCAGCGCGTTGGTCCTGGGGCGGGAAGGGATGGAGGGGAGGGGGGGACGGAGGGAGGTGTACAGGTGTGGTGTTGAGGTTTGGATGTGACACGCAGGACAAGAATACGTTAGTCCTAATAACGCTGCTAGCCATTAGTCCTTATAACACTGCTATACATTTTTATATTTATACATATAAAAATGTATTCATGTTATCAGGACGCATTGTCGCTTCCTACTTATGAATCACCTGTCGTAGTAAAGGACCCCCCCTACACACACACACACACACACACTCCCTCCCTCCCTCCCTCCCTCCCTCCCTCTCCTGTGCTACCTGTCGTAGTATTCGGAGCCCTCCTCCAGGCCGGGCAGCACCCCGGTGAGCAGACCCTGCAGGCCAGGTTTGAGGGTCTTCCCCAGGGGCAGGTAGTAGGTCTCATACAGACCCAGCAGCACTGGCTTCACTGACATGGCAGCGTTAGACAGCAGAGGGAAGAGCCCGGCGCTGTGGGGTAGAGCAGGAAGAACAGCAGAGGACACAAGTTAACATGGAGAAGCCATTCAACATATAAGGTTCATGCAAATACACATATATACAGCATGTGAGAGTGAAGCTCTATCTATAATGTAGAGACGCTTACAGCTATTTGTCCAGCCTACTATAAATAAATACTCATTTAGCAGACGCTTTAATACAAAGCGATTTACAGTAAGTACAGGGACATTCTCCCTGAGGCAAGTAGGGTGAAGTGCCTTGCCCAAGGTCACAACATCACATAGCCACAGTCAGGAATCGAACTCACAACCTTCCGCTCATGAGGCCAGCGCCTTAACCCGCTGAGCCATCTGACTCTTTAAACCAGAGGCTCTTACTGGACCGTACCTGTAGAGAAACAGGTCCTTGGCCAGCCTCTTGGGCCCGATGATCTTGAAGATGAACTCGTAGGTCTCCAGGGCCTTGCGGTGCACGCCGCTGGGCAGCGCCGGGTGGAGACACTGGGCCAGGCGCTTGCCGATGGTCAGCTTCTTAGGCACCACCTGGTACTTGGCATTGTTCTGGAGCACCTGGTGTGGAGCGCAGAGCCCGGTTAAGATACAGCCAGGCTGGGACTGGTGTGTGAAAAGTTGATTGGTTGCGTGTGAAGCGGCTGACCTTGTTGAGCTTCCCCAGTGCAGAGATGAGGTCGGCCCACTCGCTGGAGTACTCGAAGTTCTTGAGGGCCTTGTCCACGGCTGCCACATAGTTCCTGTACTTGGAGTCGCTCAGAAGCTCCACCTCCTCCGCGTTCATCCTCCTCTCTGATTGGTCAGCTACAGGGCGACGGCAGGCTCGCGGACACGCATCACACCTGCTGGAGGAGGGGGGGGGGAGTGGGGTGAGGAGGGGGAGATAAGAGGGAGAAAGACAGAGGTTAAAGAGGGGGAGAAAGAGACAGTGAGAGGGGGAGGGATGGAGGTAAGGGAGGGAGGAAGAACAGGGAGATGATTACTCCGAGTTATGACTGGCCTTAACACTCACAGCCCTATTTCATTCACGAAAGCTTAATCTGTGTCTCACTATTAAACGGGCCGTTAAACCCTCCTTCGGCTGGGCGAAGGAAAGAGGGGGAGAAAGAGAAAGAGAGAGAGAGAGAGAGAGAGAGAGAGAGAGAGAGAGAGAGAGAGAGAGAGAGAGAGAGCTGCTGAGCTCAAGGAGTGACCGGGTTTGTTTATTGACGGGTCGTATACACGCGGTGCAAAGTCTGGCAGGCGGTAGTAAACGGCCAGGCCTGATGAGCTTGGGGGAGACAGCAGTGCTGAATCACGCGAAACGTTCTGGATCCCTGGGTCTGACACCCCAGCCAGGGGGAGAGGAGGAGAGGTAGTCTGGCTGATAACAGGGAAACAGAGCAGGCAGCAGGGAACCACAATGGCCGCCCTTTCAGATGGAAGGGGATCCGGGTGGAGGAACCACGTTCCTGCACGAGAAGAGGAGGAGGCTGTGCTCTCCACTGAATCACATGGCCGACATACCAGCATACAATGACACCTTCTCCTGGAAATGAGTGTGCCATGTGAAATGTTTCCCAACTCGAATGTACGGATTGAGAATACTGAAGGTACATGTATCCCAAATGCCTGAGGGGGAAAGGGGGGAAGGGGGGGGGGGCAACCCGTGACTCACATGAATGACAAAAACATAAAGTCTCCCGTTGTAAGGCCTGACTTACTATTGGTATTCACCTAGTTTGAGCCTCTCACAAGAGTAAAACACACGGCCACTACTGATCAGGGAAGAGTGTGTGGGGGGGGGGACTACTACAGAATATATCACTGAATAGTTCAGGTTTGAGGGATGTTTAACAAAGGCTTGACATGCCTTCACTGGTGTGCAACGTCAAAGGCGACAGCAGCACAATAAAGACACCGGATGAGGATGAGGTCATGATGGCAGGACAAGAGCAGCAGGGCATCAAGGTGGAGAGAATCGATGCTTACCTCTAAGATCAGCTGTCCCAGTTTAGAGAAACCACGGACGGATGAAGGACACAGGCTGTCACAGGCTGGATCATAAGCATAAGCTTTAATAATAATAACAGTCGGCTTATTGGCTTCCGATCCCGACTCTTCCTCGTTCTGTAGCCGCTGCTGATGCGCTGGGCCCCGGGGATCACCTGATGATCAAGCCGCTCCTGGTCATGAAGATCCAGAAGGTTTCAAATAACTCATCATATCTACATTATTCATAGATTTCCCTTTGGGTTTGTCTTGGGGGATTTAAACGTCCGATCACCATTAACCAGCCCCCCCTTAGATGACAGCTCCCAGACTGCACTGCAGATTTCGGTCCGTTCATCAAACTGGTCCGGCCGGACTGGATGTGTTTCTACAAGCCGGAACTGTTCCGCTGAAGAGCCGCTGAAGTGTTAGGGGCATATCGGCTGCTCCATAGCAGTATTATCCTGATATTATCCGGATTTAGGACCGTTTTCACTCCAAGCCGTGTATTTATTATACTAATTATCACTCCTTTTTGGCATCTAAAGTGTTTTCCAGCAGTTGTGGGTCAGCAGGGAAACGTTACGATCATCATCCCAGCACACGTGTGTCTGATGGGGGATAAGATGAGCAACACTGGACAACTGGGGGTTTTCCTTGAACTCAGAAAACGGTTGCAGAGTGGATTACTTGTTCTGGGGTTAGTATGTTTTAAACAGTTAATAAGGGTATTAAAAGACAGCGATCTAGCTTGGCTAGATCAGTTCAGTTAGTAACCTGCCCTGCAGTAGGTTTGATCTCTGTGAATCTAACCAGAAAACCATCCTGTCTGTTATCAAGCAACATGAATCAGATCTGTTAGTGATGGAAGCTCAGTGATGTGTGACGGATGCACCCACTGTGTATCACACACACACTGTATATCACACACACTGTGTATCACACACACTGTATATCACACACACTGTAGATCACACACACTGTAGATCACACACCCACACTGTACATCACAGACGCACTGTATATCACACACACACTGTAAATCACACACACTGTATCACAGACACACTGTATCACATACACACTGTATCACAGACTCACTGTATCACAGACACACTGTATCACAGACTCACTGTATCACAGACGCACTGTATCACAGACGCACTGTATCACAGACTCACTGTATCACAGACACACTGTATCACAGACTCACTGTATCACATACACACTGTATCACAGACACTGTAGATCACACCCACTGTATCACAGACACAGTACAGAGGTTCAGGCTCTCCTGTTGAGACCTTTTTTTGCAGATGATATTAGAATTGATTCTGCATGGTCCAGTGTGGCTTGATTATCTTTCACATGAATGTCCAATGGATGTATCATGGGGTGACATCGAGGGAGCTTGTTGGTTTAATGTAGATCTGTTCCAATACCTTTGGCTGTGTAGTGCAGCCACAAGCTGGACCACTAGGTGGGGTCAAGCCTGAGCAATTGAGGCCTCATTTGTTTTACTTAATGGGTCAGCTTCATGTCTAAACTACAGCAATTGAAACATGTTGGCGAATATACACTTAAAAAATATATATATATACAACCATTTGTGGAATTGAGTATATTCTGTTTATCAGTAAATGTAATAGGCATCCCCCCATGTCTCTGCTGGTGAACTACGATTGGTGTGCTGCACATGTTTAAAGAGATTTCTAAAGAATAAAACATCAGAATACTGAAAAAGAACAAACATAAAATTCACCTCAGTGTGTGTGGGAAAAGCCCTCTTATTCCATGTGACTATAGTGTGTGATTGTTGCACACACAGAAGGCCACAAGAGACTCTGATCTGGCTGTTCCCAGCCTAATGATGCAGGGGCTGTTTGGATAGAAAGCCCATTATTTACCCTGGGGAGGGGGGCTTGTTCCGGGAATGGACAGAGACACATTGTCTGGCTTGTCCGGACACAGTTGCTTGGTCTTGTAGACTGGACAGGGGTAAGTCATCTTCCCTGCTTGAGAAGGTTACAATGAGCTGAAACTGGAGCAGAAACACCTTTTTTTTCTTCCTAAGTTAACAGAGCATTGTCTGACACTTGTGTGTACCTCATTCATTTATATACACTTTCTTTTTTGTACTTTTGTGTATTGTTTTCCCTTAATCTCTGTATCTTGTATCTAACACACACACATACACCCACATCCTCGCTCATCCTTGCTTTTATCGTGGTTAAAAGAACACACCCTCTCATTGTCCATTCTCTTGGTTTCCCAGGAGTGAGGTTGCTGGCAGCCCAGCAGAGGCCAGGGTGACGGCAGGGGAGTCGTGCCTCCTGATACATACAGCCAGAGGCCTGCTATCCCTCAAGCTGCCACCAGGGGTCAGTGTCACACAGGACTCCATCGTGCAGACCGCCGGACAGTCGGGAGAGGAGCTGCACTACAGGATGCGAATCACAATGGAGCAGGATCTAGATGAAAGTAATCACATGCTTTATTGCGGCCTCAGACACACATGTAATTGTATTTGTTAATTCCATGCTCCAAGTAGTCTTTTTTTCCTCAGATCTGATTCTCTCCTCTATGCTTTTGCTTTCAGCTGTAGAGTTTAGTACAGTGGTTCTCAACCCTGGTCCTCAGGGCCTCACTGTCCTGCATGTTTTCGATGTTTCCCTGCTCCAACACACCTGATTCAAACGAATGAGTCATTATGAAGCTCAGCAGAAGCCTGATAATGACAATTCATTTGAATCAGGTGTGTTGGAAGGGGGAAACATCTAGAACATGCAGGACAGTGGGGCCCTGAGGACCAGGGTTGAGAACCACTGGTGTAGAGGACAGAGGGAATAGTTGACTGTACGTGCTAACCATCCTCTGGGGTCCAGCCAGCTCACACACGCAGATGATCCTTCTGAGTCACTACAGTATGAGCTGTTACTGTGATTCACCTCCTCACCTCCCTCTCAGTTTAATGGACACCATCCGCATCACCCCCGGAGTCAACCGAGCAGCCATTAATATTGACCCAGACACTGGGTGAAGTGAGCAGCCCCTCGCGCCGGCAGTCCATCCGTCCTCCAGTCACCCATGCCTGTCTATCTTTAGTCCTTCCTGCCTTCCTGCCCTGCCCCTGATGAGTACGGGGCAGGTGCGTGTGGACAGCTGTCTGTCTGTCTGGACAGCGGAGAGCGAGACGGAGGGACAGACAGGGACAGCTGGGGGAAGCTTCAAAGACAAATCCAATCACCGACAGATGGATGCCGTCTCGTCCCTCCCAAGCTGCTCTCGTCCAACCAGGATTTATCGACTGCAGTCCTTTAGTGCGAGGTGAAGACCTGTTTGCTAACTCTGACGAGTGTGTGTGTGTCTCTCTGTGTGTGTGTCTCTCTGTGTGTGTGTGTCTCTGTGTGTGTGCGTGTGTCTGTGTGTGTCTCTGTGTGTGTGTGTGTCTCTGTCTCTGTGTGTGTGTGTGTGTGTGTGTGTGTCTGTGTGTGTGTGTGTGTGTGTGTCTCTGTGTGTGTGTGTGTGTCTCTGTGTGTGTGTGTGTGTGTCTCTGTGTGTGTGTGTGTCTCTGTGTGTGTGTGCGCACGCTCCCTTTCAGAGCCCTGTTGGGATGTGATGGAGAGGCTGAAGGTGCAGCAGACATACAGCTTCACCTGCCAGGCATGTGGCACCAGACTTCTGCAGGACAGGTGAGGAGGAGGAGGATGGTAATGAGGAGATGAAGGATGGTGCAGTGGGGGAAGGGGAGGGGGGAGTGGGGGGGAGATAAAAGAAGAAATGAAGTAAAACAGTAGGAGGGTGAGTCGTGAGGAGGCGTGAACTTACTTCTTCCTCCCCTCACTCTTCCTGCGGGGAGCATTCTCCCCCTCCTCTTCCTCAGCAGAGAGGAGACGGGTTCCTTTAGAGGAAGAACAGTCGTCCGGGTGTTCTGACACTGTCTCTGCTCTACTGTGTTCCACCGGGCGTCTGCAGACAGTGTTCTTTGTCTGCTGTCGTCAGTGTTCCAACTGGGTCTGTTTTCCAGGGTGTTCCGGCGTGTTCTACCTCTGCCAAACGGGAACTGGAATTCCCTTGTAGATGATTGGTGCTGCCACCCAGACCCCTTCGCCAACCTCAAGCTGTTGCCCCGCCCAGAGGACTGCCTCTTGGGTGACTCCTACTTCCTGCTGCCCTCTGACAGTGGCTGCAGGGATACCCTCACACAGGAAGTCCAGGAACTTACCCACACCGAGGATGGGGACACTTGTGAGACCAAGGTGACCCAAGTGATTGGGGCTAGGACACTGGGGCTAGGACACTGGGGCTAGGACACTGGGGCTAGGACACTGGGGCTAGGACACTGGGCTAGGACACTGGGGCTAGGACACTGGGGCTAGGACACTGGGGCTAGGACACTGGGGCTAGGACACTGGGCTAGGACACTGGGGCTAGGACACTGGGGCTAGGACACTGGGGCTAGGACACTGGGGCTAGGGCGGTGGTTCTCAACCCACTGGCCTAGGGGAATAGGGCCAGGGGACTGGAGTAAAGTTGTCCTGGATTTTCTTTGACAAGCTAGACAGAGGTTTGTTTACACAGCAAAATAAAGCCACTGTCACCCCAAACCTCCCTCCTCCCTCCTCTGCCCCTCCCTCCTCCCTCCATCCCCCAGCAGGATGGATGTCCCTCGGCTCCTGTCCTTCACTCACTGTTCAGCTTTGGTTGTTTCTCTGGCTGAGGGGGGGGGCAGCAAAGAAAGAGGGATGGAGAGAGAGAGAGAGAGGCTAGAGAGACATAGAGAGACAGAGAGAGAGAGGCACAGAGAAACAGAGAGAGAGAGAGAGGCATTCCAGGACACTCAGTGTCAGTCTTGCTCAGGTGCCTTTCAATGGTCGAGCTGTTTCCTTGACTAGCGAGCTCATCGATCGCTCGCGTTATAAACGAGGTGAATTGAATCTGTCTTTGTGTGTGTGTGTACAGAAACCATGTCATAGACGAACTGTTGTCTCCTGCAAGAGCTGCTCCTCTGGCCTGGGAGAGGCTGTCACACCAGGTACACACACACACACACACACGTACCACATACCTACTGTTGATTAAGTTCAAGGTCCTGTACAACTCTGCATGTATATAACTATACCACCCTCCCCCACCCCTCCATGCCTACAGACACTCTGAAGCTGTATATCACAGAGGTGGAGGTGAGCCAGGAGGATGGAGACATTATCAGGGGGGCATCAAGACCCAGCGAAGGGGAGGGACAGGAGGAGGACAGGTACCAGCCTTGGATCTGCCATGTCTGAATGATGTATGGAGCGTTAACACAGCGTGAAGTGCTGGATGTGAGCGTAGCCCACCTTGGTGCTGCCCGCTCTCCGTGTCTGATCCCAGCCTGGGTGGGGGTGTGCTCCAGGTGGGCGTGGCGCGGTGCCTTCCTGGAGAGAACGCTGGCCGCCAGGCTGCTGGGGCTGTCCTCGGCCCAGAGCATCTTCCGCTTCTCCCTCCAGACTCCAGACCAGCGGCCTCACATCCTGGTGAGACTGTGGAGGGAGGGAAGGGGGGTGGGAGGGAGGGAGGGAAGGGGGTGAGGGAGAGAATGAAGGGAAGGGAGGGAGGGAATGAGGGAGGAAGGGAGATAGAGAATGAGGGAAGGGGGGAGGGAGGGAGGGAATGAGGGGAGAGAATGAGGGAGGGAGGAAAGGGTTGTGGGAGGGAGAGAATGAGGGAGGAAGGGAGAGGGAGAATGAGCGAGAAAGGGAGAGAGAGAGTGAAGGAATGAGGGAAGGAGAGAGAGAATTAGGGAAGCGGGGAGGGAGGGAGAGAATGAGGGAGGGGAGGGAAGGAGCCTGATAAAAGCACTGGGTCTGGGGAAAGATTGGATTTTGCCAGTGCGACAGGAAGGTGACATTTCCCTGATGTTTGTGAGGTGAAAGTACGAAATCGACAACTGTGCGTGTTGTTGGAGTGTGGGAGCCAGGAGGAGGTGTGAGTAACGCCTGTGTGTGTGTGTGTGTGTGTGTGTCCTCAGCTGTGGCTGCTGAACAGCGACTCCCTGGTGCTCTGGGCTCCAGAGGAGGCCGTCATGGCCGACGTCCACATCTCCCCCAGCCTCCGCCCGCCTTCCCCCAGCCAATCACACGAGGCCGGCCGCGGCGCCCTGAAGCTACTCTACGTAGACTGCTCTGCCTCGGAGAACGACTGCTCGCAGAAAGAGTATGACACACTCATCCATCCCTCTGTTTCTCATCTGCCCATCTGTCCCATCCATCTGAAAGTGTGTGAGAGTGTGTGAGAGTGTGTGAGTGTGTGAGTGAGTGTGTGTGTGTGTGTGTGTGTGTGTGTGTGTGTGTGTGTGTGTGTGTGTGTGTGTGTGTGTGTGTGTGTGTGCGAGTGCGAGTGCGTGTGTGTGTGTGTATGTGAGAGTGTGTGTGTGTGTGTCCGTCCTTGCTGCACAGAGTAGTTGTGTCTAATGAATCTTCAGCATCACTGAGGTCTGTTCTAATTGAATCCTGCTCGTCACTGAGGGAGACAGTGACTTGATTATTCCTGATTGGACCAAAAGGTGGAAACGCTGTTGGCCACAATCAAAAGTGACCCGTTACTCAACTTCCTGCTGACATTTTCTCACTATGATAGGCTGTGTGTCGTGTGTGTGTGAGTGAGTGAGTGAGTGAGTGAGTGTGTATATGTGTGTATATGTGTGTGTGTGTGTGTGTTTGTGTGTGTGCGCGTGAGTGAATGTGTGTGTGTGTGGTGAGTGTATGTGGGTGCGTGCGTGTGGGTGTGTGAGTGTGTGTGTGAGAGAGTTCTGCCCAGCCTCTGCACAGATGGCTTTACCTGGGTAACTGGATCACATTCACCTCTCACGACAGGACATCCATCCTCTCTGCTGCTCTCTCACTGGCACGCCCCCGCTCTCTCCTTCTTTATGAATGTCGCTCCCAGGCCTACATTTCTCTCTGTCTCCTGTTGCTGACTGTGTGTGTGTGTGTTCCAGACTCATAACAGACTGGGAGAGGACCGTGAGCGTCCATCCTCTGGAACTGCCTCTGACTTCCTGTCTGGAAGCGCTCCGGCTGCTGACCACTTCCACTTCCTGTTTACCCCCGTCCCTGCGGCGCTGCGATGCCTATCAGGTGAGGAGCATTGTGGGTAAGCGCAGTTGGAACTCCTCCCAAGATGGTCCGGCGTGAAACTGAACGAGGTGTGTGTGTCGTTCTGAACAACCCTCAAACCCTCGGGATGAACTGAACATTCCTATGCCAGTACGAAGCGTGTGTGTGGTGTGAGAGTCTCCATGGCAGAAAAATGCGCGCGTCTGGAAAAACTCGTAGTCTCGACATCGATCTGCCATGGTGGAGCTGGCTTGTGCTTGAGCAAAGCATGGCTTGTGCTTTAATTGAGCGTGTTTAGAGGCTGTGTGGGGCTGCTGTGTGGGGCTGCTGTGTGGGGCTGCTGTGTGGGGGTGCTGTGTGGGGCTGCTGTGTGGGGGTGCTGTGTGGGGCTGCTGTGTGGGGCTGCTGTGTGGGGCTGCTGTGTGGGGCTGCTGTGTGGGGCTGCTGCGTGGGGCTGCTGCGTGGGGCTGCTGCGTGGGGCTGCTGTGTGGGGCTGCTGCGTGGGGGTGCTGCGTGGGGGTGCTGTGTGGGGCTGCTGCGTGGGGCTGCTGCGTGGGGCTGCTGCGTGGGGCTGCTGCGTGGGGCTGCTGCGTGGGGCTGCTGTGTGAGGCTGCTGTGTGGGGCTGCTGTGTGGGGCTGCTGTGTGGGGCTGCTGAACACAGTTACCAGCCCGCCGCTGATAAAGACGCAGTTTCCCGCTTGCCGCACCCCCTCAGGAAGAAGACACTAATTGCCAGTTCTCCGCTCTTCTCCCATCATGCCTCACGTCAACCCTTCTTTATAACATCCCGTTCTCGTTCCTCGAAGCCTTTTTTCTTCACTTTTACAGAAAGCTAGTAAAATGAGGGGCGGGGGAGGGGGGGGGAGGAGAAGGAGGGAAGGAATGGGAGATTTCCGCTTGGATACGTCGATTTGAGACGTCTTGAGTTACAGGAAATGTTGTTTCTGTCTGAGAGTTGCTCCACTGCCGAGGTTAATGGCGTGCCACTCAGCCGCACTCGCTCCAGGGACCAGACAAACAACAGCTAGAACCAGCCCCCCGGCCCTCGCGTCGCCCAGCCCCCAACCCCGCAGCCCCCTGCCCGTAGCCTCCAGCCACAGCCCCCCAAAACCGCAGCCCCCCCTCAGAGAGAGGCAGGTGGCCTTGGGTTACGCAACAGCCTAATTCATCATCCTGGCTCGAGACCCAGAACTCCAGAGCCAGAGGCAGCAGATGGACCCCCCCCGCCCCCCAACACGCCCCTCCTCCCCCAGCCCGGGTTCAGACTTAGCCAGCCTGTTCTCCCGATGCTGATTAAAGCTGTGAAACACTGGCAGTCCGGACAGACAGGGTAATGGTTGTTAATGTGCTGGTATTTATAACCAGCCAACCAGGGGGCCCGGAGAGAGGCCACACCCCCATGGAACGGAACGCTGCTCCCTTAAATATCAGACCTGGATAACAATCCAGCCATCGCTTTTTTTAGCACCGTTGTTTTGGTCCTCGGCCCGTCGCGGTTGGCTTGTTCCTAAATGTGTTCATGCGCAGGTAAGTTTCAGTCAGATCACTGATCTCATCCCAGTAACTCATCCTTTTGGGTCATGACAGGGTTTGGTATGTCTTTATGAATGGATGAATCTATACAACAACAAAGAAATGTAATAAAAGTCTGTATTCACCTTTAGATATACTGTACTGCAGCCTTTAAATGTCTTCATGTTCTCTGTTTTTCTGTTTCAAGGTGGCGTACCTGAGGATGTGAGGTCAAGGGTCAGCTGGGTCACCTGCCCCTGAATCCTAGAGAATGAGGTCAGGTGACCCAGACGCCTAATCATGTGATCATTCCAGGGGCCCGATGAACTGCTATCGGGAGCACCATGTTAAATATGTTGCTACGTTACATGAAGTTGTATCTGCATTTTATTTTTTTTATTTTTACTTCTCCCAATTCCCTTCATGATAATAAAACATTGTTGTTGGCTCAGTGTGTGCACCCTCATTTATTGTGTGTGTGTGTGTGTGTTCTAAAACGTGGGATGGAGGAGAGAGGGAGGGGGAAGGGAGGGAGGGAGGGAGGACAAATGAACAGAGGGGGAGAGGGAGGTTTGGGATGACAGTAGTTTAGTCTTCCAATATTTTAGTTGTCATTAGATAAAGCTTGAAAAAGAAACTTTTGTGCTCAAATGAATGCAAACTTCCTAAGCTTCAGGTTCAGACTGTTCCTTCGTGGCCTAAGCTTACATTAACATTCAGTCATTTAGCAGACGCTCTTATCCAGAGCGACTTACAGCAAGGAGAGGGACATTCTCCCTGAGGCAAGAAAGGTGAAGTGCCTCGCCCAAAGATACAACGTCACGTAGTTTTATCTCCCTAGTGAGTTTTTCTGGGAGTTTTTCCTTGTCTTCCTTGTGGGTTTAGGTTGGTTGAGGGGCAGTTCTATGGGCATATGTGAAGCCCTTTGTGACTTGCTTGTAAAAAGGGCTACATTTTGATTTGATTTGATGTAGCCACAGCCGGAAATCAAACTCACAACCTTCCGATGACTCGCCAGTGAAGTCCAACTAAAACTAAAGCTTCATCATGAAGTATCGCAGCAACTGTTGTTTGTGCCGGGGGCGCAGACGCGTCTAAAGGTCATGTGATGAGTCAGCCTCCTCGCTATACTTAGAGAGGCAGTGTCTTGTCCGACTCGCAGCAGAAAGAAGTCGCTCGAGTGTGCTGAGCAGGCCAGGCCCGGGCCCAGAACGCCCTGCCCCCCCCCCCCCCCCCCCCCCCCCCGCTCCGCCGCCAGCGATCGCGCACTTCCTGTCCACTCAGGTTAGCCCCTCCGCCTAACCACCGCAGACAGCTGCGCAGCTGGAGGTTGCGGGGGTCTTAGCGGCTGCGGTCCGGCTGTGCTGCTGCTGCAGAGTGCTGAACCAATCAGACGCTGACAGGAGGAGAAGCGCGGAGCTGTGACCCCAGCAAGGCGGCACAGCGGAGAAGGGCCGAGCTAATGACATCGTCCAGAGCCCCGTACACACACACACACACACACACACCGCTCTACCTCCAGCCTGGCAGAGACAGACAGGACGGCACAAACTAAAGGAGCTGAAGACAGCTGAGCAGGCAGGAAAGAGAGCCAGCCTGATGAGTAGAGGAGAAGCAGCCTGACAAGCTTCTCTCCCAGGTCGTACTGCTGCAGTCTGGCCTGGCCGCCTGCTCGTCTGAATCCTTTCGCAATTAACCCAGAGAGACGATACAAGGTGTCAAATTAAAAGCGCTCGTCTCTTTCAAGCCCAGGTTGACATTGTGATGCTCATTAGCGAGCTTGGCTGCGTGTATCCATAAAGCAGGCACGGGCCGGATTCAGCACGTTCATTAATGGCGCCTGTCAAGGACTGTGTGTGTGTGTGTGTGTGTGTGTATTCGGGCGGCAGCTCTGTGTTTTTCCCCCTCTTATGATGGAATGTATGAATGTATATATATACTATATACTGTACATACATTCACATGTGAATCTCACATCTCTCTATATATGTATATCTCAGCTCTCTCTAAGTATATCTCACCTCTCTCTGAGATATATATAGAGAGAGAGAGGGAGAGAGAGGACAGACTGTGCTTGGTCCTCTGAAGACTCCAGCTCCAGCTGATGTGGTTAACTGGGCTTCCTCCTCCAG
Source organism: Neosalanx taihuensis (assembly GCA_030340665.1). Taxonomy (NCBI): domain Eukaryota; kingdom Metazoa; phylum Chordata; class Actinopteri; order Osmeriformes; family Salangidae; genus Neosalanx; species Neosalanx taihuensis. The sequence goes on from CM059294.1 coordinate 13,725,065, forward strand.
GAGTGAGCCAGCTCTACCCTGCAGGTCAGGATCCAGGATTAGGGAGGAACATGGGAAAGCAAAAGGCCCTGAACTCTGACCCCCCCCCCCCCACCTCCTCCTCCTCCTCCCCCAGATGTCCTCGCCTCCCTGGGAGCAGATAAGATGAGAGCGCAGTCAAAGAGGGGAGGGGTCCGCTGCTGTGCCTGGGGGGGGCATGTTCCATGTGACTTTGTTCGAGGCCGTGACCATAAGATGCGGATTCAGCATTCACTCCTGTCTCTCTTCTTTCACCCTCTCTCTCCCCCTCCCTCCCCCCTCCCTCTCCCCTCCCAGGCCTCTCTAACTAGTCTAAAGGGTATAGAAGCGTTCTAAGGGCTGTCGAGGGACTCATTATCGGGCACCGTGCCTCCCACGCCTCGCTGGGCCACCCTGCAGTGTCGCCCATGGAAATGCCAATGCCTGCAGGCCAGGTCTGAGCAAGAGATCCGGCCTCAGCTCCCACCCCCCCCCCCCCCCCCATCCAGCGGCCCTGGAGTGTCAGGATGACACCCTGATTCGGAGCCTGGATGTGAGTGGTTGTTGTCGAGGCCTGGCAGCACTGGTACTCTGTCGTAACGCGGAGCTTGTTTGTGCGTTTCGTTGGGGGAGTCGACAAATAGATTGGAGCTCCCTAGCGAGCTCGCCCATGATTTCCCGGAGACATGCTGTGAAAGAGATCAGTCGTGAAGTGGGCTTGCGGGGTTATTCTTACCCTCCTGCTGTATCTCACATTTGGAAGCTGTCCTCGGTGCACTGACAGTGTGACAAGGCCAAAACTGACGTGTGCCTGACAGTTAGCCTAGCGTGGAGGAGAGCCTGGAGGAGAGCTGCAGATCAGCCGATCTGCTCTCTGTCTGAGGTCTGGAGACAGGCACATTTGGAGCATCAGGCCCTGGTCTGGTTGTGTGTGTGCGTGCGTGTGTGTGTGTGTGTTAGTGAAGCAGACCCATGTCCCAGGGCATGTGCAGCTGCTGTGGTTCAGCTCAGCCAGGAGGCATCATCAGAAGCACATGGCCCGGGTCAGAATACTTATCTGTGCTTCACAGAGCTTGGCCTTTCAGAATGGAACCCCCCGCTCACACCCCACCCCTGAACACAAACCCACCCCAGTCTCAAGCAGATTCATTTAGGGAGTCAGGTGGCTCAGCAGGTTAAGGCTATGGCCTCATGATCGGAAGGTTGCGAGTTCGATTCCTGGCTGTGGCTATGTGACGTTGTGTCCTTGGGCAAGACACTTCACCCTACTTGCCTCAGTGAAAATGTCCCTGTACTTGCTGTAGGTCACTTTGGATAAAAGCGTAATGAATAAATGAAATGAATAATTATGTATATTTATTTACCAGATGGTCTTAGCCAAAGGGTCTTGTGGAAGGGGATTCAAACCTGTAGATCTAAAGCAAATGAGTCTTTCACTAATTCTAATCTTCAAATGATGCTCAAACCCTTCGCAGAGTCTGCCATGAAGTTCCACACACGTGGTGTGTGTGTGTGTGTGTGTGTGTGTGTGTGCGCTCATATATTCCTTGAACAGACAAAAGAGATGGACGGATGCAGTAAAGAGAGAAAGAAGTGAGTTCCTAATTCCTACCTCCTTCCCTCACTCCCTACCTTCCTTCCTTCCTTCCTTCTCGTTCATCTCCCTTACAACCCAGTCCTCCTCTCTCTTTTATGACTTGATCCCTCTCCACCTCTGCTTTCCGGTCCTTCTCTCTGTTCTTTATCATTGTGTGTGTGTGTGTGTGTGTGTGTGTGTGTGTGTGTGTGTGTGGAGAGGGAGGAGGGGCTGAGTGGGCAGCTGTGTTTGTGAGCCCTGGCCTCGGAACAGAACAACAGCTTTGTCCTCATGTGATTAGCTCAGCAGAACCGGACGCACCATCAACCAACGGCCAAGCAGACACACAACGCCGCACGCGAGTACGCGGGCAGACGGTACGCGAGCGCTCGTGCGACACGCATGTAAGGGAGTCATGTGGCTCAGCGGTTAAGGCGTTGGGCTCATAACCGGAAGGTTGTGAGGTCGATATTCCGGATACACGCTTCCTCTCCGTGTCATGACACGGGAAATCGTCGGGACCAGAGTCCCCCCCCCCCTCAGGTCGCTGAGCGATCAGAAACACTTAGCGCATCATCCTCCCTCTCGGAGGCGTGTGCTGTGTGGGAGCCCTGGAGTTTCACCCTCCCCACACACCTCACCCCCAGGCTCGTACTAGAGCGGGACGTGTGAGGTGTGAGAAGCAGTCAGTTCTTCTGCTCTGCCACTTCGCTCCTCCTCTCTCTCTCCATTCTTTTATCCTCTCAATGTTTCCCCTCCTTTCCCTCCCTCCCTCCCTCCCTCCCTCCCTCTCTCTTTCTCTCTCTCTCTCTCTCTCTCTTTCTATCTCTCTCTCTCTCTCTCTCTCTCTCTCTCTCTCTCTCTCTCTCTCTCTCTCTCTCTCTCTCTCTCTGTCTCTCGCTTGCTACTTTGGGTTCATTTCTTTCCTCTCTCCTCTAACCTCACTTTGTTTCTCTCTCTCTCTCCATTTCTCTCTCTCTCCTCTACCCCCCCCCCTCTTTTCTCTCCCTCTGGGTCAATTGACCAGATGAGGGACTCTAGGCTAACATCTCTCTGCTGGCAAATGAAAGCGTACAGCTGCATGATGTTACCCTGTTGTTGTTGTTGTTGTTGGGTTTATAGTGCGATCACCTTCATCTTTGCGCCCACCAAAGCAACAATCGCCGCGTCTGTCAGCATTCAGTAACAATTAAACATCTGGCTGAGAGGGAGAGGGAGAGAGGGGAAACGAGAGAAAAGAGAGAGAGGGGCACTCGGCGCGTGATATAAATAGAGCGAGATGGAGAGAAAGGGACAGGAAGTGAGAAAGAGATGAGGTAAATGTCCTTGTTTGTTCACAGCCGTACACCTATGCTCTCCGCCATTCGGGGTTGCAGTGTGCATATTGATGTTTGCCTCAGGGTTATGGGTTGGGAATGGTTGCCTGTTTGGTGTTATCTTCTTCCTCTCTGATACAGTGTCCCTGTATCTGTCTGTCTCTATCTCTGTCTGTCTCTGTCTTTCTCTGTCTGTCTGTCTGTCTGTCTCTCTCTCTCTGTACCTATCTGCTCATCTAAACGTCGTTGATTTAACGCGTCTGAATGTTTGCCTGATCTGAAACTCATCAGCGCCGGGGTCATCTCGACTCCCAGCCCAACACTCCCCCCTCCCGCCCTCCTCATTCCTCTTTCCGTTGTGATACCTTGAGGCTACACACACACACGCACACACATACACACGCTCACACACACACGCTCACACACACACGCACACACATACACACGCTCACACACACACGCTCACACAAGCATGCTCACACACATGCTTACACATGCACGCTCACACACACACACGCATGCTTGCACACACACGCACGCACGCACGCTGGCACATGCACGCTCACTTGTTTCAGCAGTCTCAGCAGCCCTCCATTTCTCTCGGAAGCGCGTCGCTCCCGCCCCTTTGCTTCTCTAACACAGGAAACGCACCCGCGACGGGGGGGGGGGGGGGGGGGGGGGGTGCCGTGCGTTATGACAGCGAAGCAGCAGAGATGAGAGGAGCCCAGATGGAGAGAGAGACGCGAGGGCTTGTCGTGAGTCGCGTCTCCTCTGATGGCTGATGTTGGCGGAGAAGAGAGACGCTCTCCCCGCGCTCGGCGCCCCCTCTGTACTAACAAGGCCCTGCGGCCGCCCTCTCCGCCCCTCCCACCCATGTCCGCAATCGGATTTCAAAATGATTTATCAGGGAGGGACTCTCCCATCCTCCTCTCGCTCCTGGGGGGGTAGAGGTAGGGGGGGGGTGCAGGGGCTGGAGAAGCAGAGAGAACTGTATTTACTCTCCAGACTATTGGTGGTCTTATGCTGCGTTCTCATTGCCCAGGTCACAGGAAAGAGAGCCTCAATGAGACAGACAGGCAGACAGACAGGCAGGTAAAACAGGTGGGCAGACCAGTTGGCTGGCTGACTGATGACAGTTGTCCAGACCAGGTTCCCCTCAGCAGCCAGATGTGGTCAAATGGTCCCACCCAGCCAGGCTGTGTCCAGGCTGGTTCCCACATAGCTGAGGGGATTTGAGAGAGAAGCCCTAATCCTCTCCTCTACCGAAACAGAGACTAGGAATGTGCTTTTATCAAGACCAATTAGGTTTTCATCTCAGAATGCCAAGTCATGACAAGACAATACTGCATTATGGAGAAAGAGAGCGAGAAAGAGAGAGAGAGAGAGAGAGAGAGAGAGAGAGAGAGACTCGTTTGGTGTTTGGTTCAACAAAGGTCAGGTGGGGTTTGACATGGACTTGGACCAGGTTGCACTCCTTATAGAACTTTTATCAGGATCAGATACACACCACGGCCTCACACAGCCCCCCCAAGTCCACACACAAACTCACACACAGACGCACACACAGGAAGGGGTAACAAGAGAGGGCCATCATTGACCAAAACTTTGACATGTGGACAGTATCAGTGGTCTGGTCAAAGACACACAAAAACCTGACACACATATCTGATATCTTCATAGAGCGCTCAAGTTACGCAGCACTTTAGGAATATTGCATTTCATGTGACGGTTGGGGGGGGGGGGGCTAGTCTGTCTAGTTTGTTCCCCAGCTAGACTGGCAAAGGGCACGGAGGCATGGAGGCAGCCCCTCCTTTGAGTCAGAGGCAGTCACAGCATGATGGCAGAGTGGAGGTGTGTGTGTGTGTGTGTGGGGGGGGGGGGCTATCTGACAGCAGGGGGCCCGAGATTGTTTCCAGAGCAACAGCGGCGGAGTGTTTTTCCGGAAAGCTCTCAGGTTCCCCCGTCCAACATTAAGGGTTGATCTTACGGTGAGCGTTGGCCCAGACGCAATCTTTTAGCGTCCGTCCCAAATCAGCGGGCCGTTGGCAGGGACGGTTCTTCCATCCCGGTGGGTCTCGCCTCCTCCCGCCGCGGTCGAACGGGCATTGTCATTTGGAAAAATGGCGTGTTTTTAAAAAGGCTCGGCGCTGCTTGGCCTTGTGAGACCGTCGCCCTCCCCGCTGTGTCTGCCGCGCTGCCGAGGTGAAGAGGTCGTTACTCACGGTGACACGGGCCGCTGCTCTACAGCATATTACCTGCCGTTTAATAACCAGACCGCCTTCGATGCACACGCACACACGCGCGCGAATACGGTACGTGCGCGCACAGAAGCTCCGCCACACACGGTCCACAGACGTACAAAAACACATTGTGGAAGTAATGGGTTATGTCAGTTCCAGATATAACTCCCGAGAGACCACTGGAGACTTCGTTCCACAGAGAGGCTGGGGATTGTGTTAGTATGGTTTGAGACAAACTCTGGTGTTGGTATGACAACGCACGTTAATACATCGAATAACCTTGGAATTAATGTTTAGGATTCTTTCACGGAACACGAATTTGAGTTTGTCTTTTTCCCTCATTCCTTCTCTTATGACCTTAGTTCCAGAGGCTGAGCTGACCAAGGCCTGTGCTCTCACATGGCTGGACATCAATTTTGACTTATTTGGACATGAAAGAACAGAATGTTAAAGGTTCGTCTGTTTCTCTAAGTCTGGCAGCTTCCTGGAGGAATACGCACAGTGAGGTGGACTGACACACACACAGGCAAACAGGCACACACACACACACACACACACAGGCACACACACACAGGCACACACAAACAGGCACACACACACACACACACACAGGCACACACACACAGGCACACACACACAGGCACACACACACAGGCACACACACACACAGGCACACACACACACACACACACACACACACACAGGCACACACTTGATATTCAACCTCTCTCCCTCTCGTCGCTGTTTGAGTTGGCTTGTGCTCACAAACCAGTCAAGCTAGTGCTAACATTCCTGTCTTGTTGCAGGGAGAAAGTCTCTGTGCAACTGGGTTGTGTGCATCTGTACCCATGTCTTTTGCAATTCCATGTTACCTGTATCATTGCACTACTCGCATCATTTGTATTATCTGTAACATTTGCATTCCATGTTACCTGTATCATTGCACTACTCGCATCATTCCTGCCAAAGTAAATTCTATGTTTGTTTATCTTGCATAGCGAATAAACCCCCATTCTGATTCTGATTCTGATTCATCTGGGCTGGTGTGTGTGTGTATCATTTCAGTCCTCCCAGCGTCTTCTTCTCCAGCTCTGGTTTCACACCTCTCAGACAACGTGAGAGGAAACAACCACCTATAGACACACACAAAAAACACACACACTGTGTGTTGCACACAAAGATGCAGTTTTTCAGTAAGCTGCACCTCCTTGTACTGCAATAAGAAGCCTTCCTAGTCCATCTTCATGCCTCTCCCTCCTCTTCCTCCATAGATGCACGACTACCAGAGCTGGAACGGCAGCACCTATTCAAGCCATTTCCTGGGATTTTTATTTCAAGTGATGCTAGTTCCTCATGCGACCGATCGAAAGCTGTACTGCTGTTCGAAAGGCAATTTGGATATTTGCATGAGGATATTGGTGTCAGCCCCCGACCCAGATGAAGAGCAAGCCAGCTGTCAGTCAACGGGAAGGAGGCGATGGATGATGTTTCCATGAGCTCATCCCTCACGGCTGAGGAGCGGCTCGACGGGATGGCGACACGTCACACGCTAACACGCTATCACCCACCACGCTCACGTCTCCTCGCCGCCATGCCCCCCCCCCCCCCCCCACACACACACACACACACACACACACACTCCTCAGTGCCCTCTCACGCGTCCCTCGCTCTCTCTCCTCTTCCGAACGCACCTCACCGCTCGGAAAAACACCCCCATCGCAAAGGCGCACACCTTCCTAGCAACGTGCCACTCTTGGAACCCCCTCTCCCACTGCCCCCCCCCCCCCCAGGCCAGATGCTCGGAGCCGCCTGCCAGTTGTCACATCCGCTCAGTCTTCATTCGGAGGAGGGGGTGCTTCATCATGCCCGCATGCAGCGGCTGCAGGACCCTGCTGCTGTGCCACTCCAGCGCCTCCGTCAATCCACATTATAGATGAGGGAGGGAAGGGCAAGTAGCTGAGGGACCTGGGGGCTGGGGAGCTGGGGATAAGACTGAAGATGGGGGGGGGGCTTGGAGGCTGAAGGGTTGGGACGGGTCCTGGGGGCTGGAAGGTTGGAGGCCAGGGTTAGGGCTGTGGTTACACCTGGATTTGAGGCTGGGGCTGGATCATATTGAACCAGGAAGCAGGGAAAGATCTCCACACTCTGCTGAGAAAGGTCAGGGTGGGGCTCCCTGCCAGGTGCTCCGGCCCTGTGCCAGGTGCCTGCAGGCTCAGGGACCAGCACGGTGAATGTAATTACTCCCTCACAGGCCATCTGATAAGCTACCGTCAGAGCCTCCATCTCTCACCACCAGGAGACAACGCGGAATATTAAATGTGGCTTAGTGACTTCATGCGAGGGAGCGTTCATGTGTGTGTGCATAACTTACAGCTGCTCAGTTCTGACCAGGATGGTGAAGGTGTGTGTGAGAGCGATATAAATTGTGAGAGAGCGAGAGCAAGACAGAAAGTGAGAGAAAGAGAGGGAGAGAGACAGAAGGCGAGAGAGAGAGAGAGAGAGAGAGAGAGAGAGAGAGAGAGAGAGAGAGAGAGAGAGCGGCTGGTTTCCCCTGGTATCAGTAACAAGTTTGTCTCATCTGGGTGTGAAGTGATTCCTGTCAGCAGGCTGGACAGGGACAGCCCACACAGGGCCTGTATGGATGTCTGCTTCCAGGTCCTAAATACGTCTGGGTTCGTCTGTGTGGCTCCTTCCCTCTCTGCCTGACTGCCTCTGTGTTACCTTCCTGTATGGCTGTCTGCCTGTCTGATGGTCTGGGGGTCTAGAAGCCAAGCTGAACAGGCCCCTTGTATGAGTCATGGTGCTCCAGGAGCCCCTCCCCAGACCCAGTCTAACCCAGTCTAACCCCCCCCCTGCACACTGCTCTCCCACATAATTACAGCAGCTCTGCCAAGCATGGCCACAGGCAGAAACACACACACACACACGCACACACAAACGGTAATAAAACTCCGATGAGTGTCGTTCCACAGCACCCTCAAGCGTGTGAGGGCTGAGAGGGTCTCCGTGGAAACATGGGAGAGGGAGGAGGGTGCTCCTGCATGCTCCCTGGAGAGAGGCACGCTCACCTGAGAGGATAGAAAGACACAGAAAGGATGGGAGAGGGAGAGACTAAAAATGTAGCGAGCGATTAGCGGTGGTGGGCGTGGTCTGTGAATGCACGACTCAGGAGAAAGAGATGTGTGAAAAACTCTTCCTGATGCAACTCCAGAGAAATGCCTTCCTCCTTGCAGGAGGACAGAGATCTTCTCAGTGTTCTGGAACGATTACACAGTACATGTATCTACAGGTAATGCCAGGGCTGTGATTAGCTGTTCAGTTACTACGTGTGTGTGTGTTGTACAACCTCGAGTACCGTGGCCACCTTAGAACCAGGAACCCTTGGAATCACACTATGCTGTGTTATGTCACTGGCATTCGTCAAGAGGTCTCTCCTCTCTCTGTCGTTCAGCATCTATTTACCATGACAACATGCAGAAGGAAAAGCTTTGCATAGAAATTCCTGTGGTTGTGGTTGTTAAGGGCTTCAGTGTGTCTCCTGGCTGCAAGTCAAGCACCATCTGGTTCAGGCCGGAGAGACGCAGGTATTTGACCGTGTCCCTCATGATGTTTTCAGCCAGATCTGAACTTTACTCAGCCTGGAAGGATCCAGGAAAGAGATCTTCAAAGCGATTCCACCTCCTACATCAAAACAACTTAAAAACCCCCCTTCACAATAGAGAGGATACGGCCGGTAATAGCTGAAATCAAGGTACTGAAGGCAATACTGATGATGGGTGTGCGCTTGTGTGAGTGTGTGTTTGCGGCGTGCCGACAGCACGATAGCTTTGAAGCTGCGGCGAGCGTTCCCTTCTCCAGAATCCTGCCCTGGCACTGTGCCCCGCCCCCACCCTCTTAACTCACATTCCTTCTCCTTTGGGGGGGTGAGGGGGGGGGGACCTCAAACACACACAAGAACATCAGCTATTAAAGACATTTTATTCAGCTCGACACATTAACGAGACTAAAAGAAAAAAAGTTTTTTGTTGTTGTTTTGTTTTTACACAGTTTATCAGTGTCCACATCAGTGTAACATACTAATAAATATGAGCACTACAATAATTATAAGTTGTACCTCATAAAATGACCAGGCTCTGAAGCATAGCAACACTATTGTCAGGTTTTCTTTTGAAGGAGTCTCAGCAGAAGAGTCTGTGAAAACTCCACTCGATTTGACTTGAATCCCTTGCAGGGTCGTTCCTGGTGGCCCTGTGTAATCACTGCTAGTCCATGCCATGCTACACTGGAGGGTGAGGGACAGATGATCGGGGCAATTATCAGGCAACATAGCTCTGCAGGCAGAACAGAGCATGCAGGCAGAGTTTTGGGGGCTTGGAGCTGGGGGCTTGGAGGGCAGAGAGGGTCTGGAGGGGTGGGGCTGAGAGTCTGGAGGGGTGGGGCTGAGGGTCTGGAGGAGTGGGGCTGAGGGTCTGGAGGGGTGGGGCTGAGGCCAAACAGTCATGGAGGATAGCCAAGTGTGTGGAGTCGTCACCATGGAGGATGAAAAGGAAGACTGGAGAACTGGAGGGGGAACTCATGCAGATGCAGCCCACGTTAGGGGCTTCGTAGCTGGGGTGGCCGGCCGCCCCCACGGGTCTGTCCTCAGACGTCAGAGTTAATGCTGAGGTTGGCCAGTCGGGGGTCAGTGTTGATCTCGTACCTGTAGTGGTAGCCCTCCATGTGGTCTCGGCAGGCGTCCCGGATGTTGTACATCCAGCGCTTAATCCCCTTCCTGTTGAGATAGAGCACCAGCAGGAAGATGACCCCGATGAGGGCCAGGACCATCCCCAGGAACACGTACGAGGTCTCCAGCACGCCCTTCATGTCCCCCGAGTAAGAGCACTCCAGCTGGGCTTGCTCCAGCAGCACCAGGGGCTGCCTCTTCAGCTCCTCCGGCTCCGAGCACGTCAGGTTCTGCAGGTCCTGGACCATGTCCCCGTGCTTCAGCCAGGTCAGCAGGTCCTCCGCGTTGCAGTCGCAACGCCAGGGGTTCCCCGCCAGCCGCAGCACCATGCCTGGGTGGAGGCTGAGGTCGGTCAGGGTGGAGTTGGAAAGCTTCCGCAGGGCATTGTCCCGCAGGTCCAGCTCTGATAGCGGGGGCACCCTCAGAGCCCCGTCCTGGATGGAGATGATGGAGCTGTTCTGGAGGGTTAGGTTTACCAGGCTGGGGAGGCGGGAGAGCACGCCATCTGTTAACACCAGCAACTCATTATTGGACAGGTCCAAACGGGTCAGCTTTGGCAGAGCTCCGCTCTGCAGCAGGCTGAGAATGTCCTCTGTGTAAGTCTGGTTGTAGAAAGCTCGGCTGAGGACCAGCTCTTGGACCGTGTTGTTGGCAGGGAAAGCTGAGGCATCGAAGCTCCGGATCCGGTTGTTGCTCAGATCCAGGAGTCTGAGCTTTGGGAAGTTGCTGAATACCTTCGAGTCCAACGACTCCAGTTGGTTCCCGGTGAGATACAGGTCTGTTAACTGATCCAGGCGTGTGGGGAAGGACGCCAGGGAGATGCTGGTCATGTTGTTTCCAGTAACAAATAGGGTCTTTGTATTGGTTGGCAATGGTTGAGGAACCATGTGTAAGTCCTGGTTCACGCATTTCACAGTGGTTGTGGAGCAGACACATGTGTCTGGACAAGCAGAGCCAGACGCAAAAGCTGCAAAGAAAACCAAGAAAGGCGTGAGAGTGAACTTGTTCGTCCTGCCCCGATTTTCTTTACCTTGACAAGAAAACGACGAGCTCTCCATGCGCATTTTCATCTCTCGCTCCTTATGAATCGGCGATGGAAAAAAGATCCCTGCAAGAGTCCAAATGGTTGTATTTCCCCTTATTTACGATGCGGATACGATCACGTCCCTCCACGAGAATAAAGAGGAACTTTTCAACGTTTCCAGGACTGTGATTCCTTAAAAGCAATTGCTCGATAGTCCGATCAATTCGTGTCCAAATCGTCCTCTTTCCCGGCCTACATGTCCTTCAGCTACAAGAGGTTCCCCCTAAAGTTTCAAGCCAAATGATCCAGCCTATTAAAACAGTTACAGTTTCTCAATAAGCTGCATTTTCTCCGGCAGACTAGTCATAACACATTTTCCCCTACTGCCTATTTGGGTATTCGCACACGCCTGAAACCAGTTAAGTTCTTGTATAAATAAGCGATTTATCCCCCCAAAAGTGTTTAAATCGTAATTTATTCGCCCCTGTAACAGGCAGCCATACACTTCTCTCTCCTTCAGATGTTCTTATGTGTGAGAAAGGAATGGTTATTCTACTGGCTCAACCCACAGGAGGGGGGGGGGGGGGGGGGGGGTGGTGGTGGCCATTATTCATGAGTATATCATGTGATCATATTTTTTATAGTCATATTTGGGTTTTCTGCAATACAATAAGTGCGTGTTTGAGTGAAAGACATGACAGATAAAAAGAAAGAAATGCTCATTTTTCCTCTGCAGAATGGGGAACTTTAGTACTTTAGTAGGCCACTCACTCTCAAGTCTAAAGCCATCAGTTGTAATGATGCACTTACAGAGCCTCACTTATAAAGCTTTTTAAATGCTGACAGCGAGGCCATGCTGTTCACGCTGGTCACGGCTGCATGTCTCCATCGATATGCCGGTTTAGAGTTACAATTTTCAAACTTGCCTTCTTGGATTTTGATTAGTGGCTGATAACAGCCAATTTGTATTCCTAATTGATTAATGAGGAACTCAGAGTGCTCAGCGGTCAGCGTGGAACCGACATCGATACTGGTGTGGTTTTGAGGGAGAAACAGTCCGCTACAGAGAGAGAGAGAGAGAGAGAGAGAGAGAGAGAGAGAGAGAGAGAGAGAGAGAGAGAGAGAGAGAGAGTCAGCCACAGAGAGGGAGAGAGAGAGAGGGGGGAGAGAGAGAGAGAGAAAGAGAAACAGTCAGCCACGGAGAGGGAGAGAGAGAGGGGGGAACAGTCAACCACAGAGAGAGAGAGAGAAACAGTCATCCACAGAGAGAGGGGGAGAGAGAGGGGGAGAGAAACAGTCAGCCACAGAGAGAGGGAGAGAGAGAAACAGTCAGCCAATGAGGGAGAGAAAGAGAAACAGTCAGCCACAGAGAGAGAGGGAGAAAGAGAGAGAGAAACAGTCAGCCACAGAGAGAGGGGGGGAATCAGTCAACCACAGAAAGAGGGAGATAGAGAAACAGTCAGCCAGAAAGAGATAGGGAGAAAGAGAAACAGTCAGCCAGAGGGAGAGAGAGAAACAGTCGACCACAGAGAGAGAGAGAAACAGTCATCCACAGAGAGAGAGGGGGAGAGAGAGAAACAGTCAGCCACAGAGAGAGAGAGGGGAGAGAGAGAGAGAAACAGTCAGCCACAGAGAGAGAGGGAGAGAGAGAGAGAAACAGTCAGCCACAGAGAGAGAGAGAGAGAGAGAGAAACAGTCAGCCACAGAGAGAGAGGGAGAGAGAGAAACAGTCATCCACAGAGAGAGAAACAGTCAGCCACAGAGAGAGACGGAGACAGCTAGACAGAGAGACAGAGAAAGATATCTGTCGTTCAGCAGTCTTCTGTATCTTCGTTTGAACTGGACCAGGCAGCGTGTCTCCAAGGGGACTGCAGCCTGCCAGCCGGAGCAGCAGGCAGGCTGTGGCAGTGGTGGTCAGACTTGTGATCGGGTGCTGATATTGACTGCAGGCAGACTCTTTAATGTCATATTACAATGCCTGGTCTTAACCCCTTTATGTAACCTGATCCACATTGTCAACCCACAGCCTATTCTTAACTGTTACTCCTGACACTATACTTTAGAAACTCTGGATGACCTCATGCAGCGAACAGCATTGCTGTGGATGGACACTAAATGTGTAGTGAATAAAGGCTGCAGTTAAACTGAATGCATCATTTTACAAGTAAGATGTTAAGGTGCCACAACCTCAACCTATTTTGCTACTGCATAGTTTTAATAAAAAATGACCCCTTATCTTTATCCTTACATTTTCACTTAATACTTTAGTTTCAAAGACTGACATCATCTTTCAGGGACAGATATTTCTCTCCTCAATGCACCTTGGGTCTGATTACATATAATAGTATATAATATATAATATATTAGTATAATATAATAATATATTAGTAGGATTAGTTAAGGTGTGCTCTCCCAACCACACACGTTTCCAGCCTGTCAGATACTTCAGCACCAAAAGGCCCAATCAGCGATCGCGATGCAAGTCCTGCCAACCAATCAGAAGTCGTAGTTTTGCAAAACCGCGCACTCCTGTTCTGACGTTCCGAAAAGAGGAGCTGAACTGCTGTCAAAATAAACCGACTTTAAAAAACTCAAACGCATTTAAAAATGTCAGACATTACAGTTTGGATAAGCTCCGTTGATGCCAGCCGTATGACTACACCCGTCTTCATCTAGCGACAGGTAATATAAATATATAAATAAACGTGAACATCTTTAGCTAGCTAGCTAAGTACAGTATGTACTGTAGGCTAACAAGCTAGCGATGTTAGCAGGTTAGCTAGCTAGCATAGGCTAGGCTACATCCTTACATCATCCTGTCCTAAGATAATATAAACTAATGTATACATAATACAATATAACTGACCCGTCTGCCCTAGTCTTAAACTACTTATTAACTACGTATTAACAAACTATAGTCTTTGTATTCAGTGGTTGTGGAGGTGGCTTTATATCTGACTATAGAATGACAGTTGGCTATAGACTCTATAATCTGTCCCAGCTGGGACTTTAAACTGTGGAGATAGATTATTATATTACATAAATGGTATGTGGATTAGCAACAACTTGGCTCTTGTCAGTCAATATGATCATCCTTGCATGCTTCAAGTTTCATGCCAAACCAGATTTTTGCCCAAGGACAAATTGTGCCAATTCTCTCCAAAGTGAGTCCCATGCCTGGGAGTTGGTCTAATCAGGATCTCCTTGTTAGATTTGCAAGTTTCATAACTAGTGACCGTTCCATGAACCCCGACCTGTTCAATGAGGTGTATTATCTGACCTTTGCACTCCGGGGACCCGTGGATCAGCTGGGCTATAAACAGCCAGGGTAACCCAAACCACCACAGAACAGATCAACTGCAGGGCGTGTGTGGAGGTCCCAGACTAAAATGCATTGCATATTTATGAATAAACGAGGTCATCCTCTGCCCTTTTCTGTGAGTGAATGAATGAATGTGCCTCTTGGTTAAGTGTGGTGTTTTCCTGCCCCTTAGGTTCCCACTCTAATTATGGAGTTTTGAGAAGATTCAGCGGTGTTGGGGGGAGCGGAGTCCTTCCCTCGGAGTGTGATGGACTAGTGTTTCGGGGGGGAAGGGTCTCAGAAGGGGGCCTGGAACTGCTGCCTTTGTAAATTATATGAGATACGAGTGAATTAAGAAGATATTTTTGATAATACGTCTATATTTCTATGCCATTTGTACAAAACTAGAGTTGAGTATTTATTGAAATTCCAGATGCCATTTTGTGCTCCGTGCACAGCCGGTTGTGATGTTGGCCTGTCAGTAGGGCGCCATGGTGGACTGAGGTGAGCCTTAACAAAGCTCTGGGGTTGCTAGGGTGCGGTGGAACCTCAACACAAGCACAATTCTAGCACCCCAACACTATCTCTCCACCATCTCCATTCAGTCTTTAGTTCATAGTTTAACCGAGCAGGTCTATTACGCAACGGATATCTATTAGAAGCCGAACTTCAGTTGAGTCTTTGTGTTGACAAGTATCTGTTACAGTTGTTTCTTTAGGAAGGTTTTTTTTCCCTGAGGGGGAGGGGGGTGGAGGAGGGGGACTAGGGGGGAGGTGTCCAGCACCCAGGGCCACCGCTCCACAGTAAAGGAAAGCGAGGAGAGGGCAGAGGGTTCACAGAGAGAGGCTAAGGTCAGAGGTCAGAATGAGCCAGGCGGTCCCAGACTGCACGCCGAAGTGCCGTTCGCCGCGGCACGCCGACGAGGTCATGGCGGCGCTGACGGGCGGCTCGGAGGGGCGCCTGAGAGCCTTCATGAAGGCTCACTGCCACAACGCGGCCACGCTGAGGGACGCCTACGGCCGCACGGCCCTGCACCTGGCCGCCTCCCTGGGGAAGAGAGCCCTGCTGGAGTGGCTGCTGGAGAACCGGGGAGCAGACCTGATGGTGAAGGACAAGGAGTCCGGCTGGACAGCCCTGCACCGCAGCGTCTTCTACGGACACATCCACTGTCTGATGGCCCTGGTCAAGGTGGGTCTCTCTCTCTGTCTGGCCTGGGGAGGGGGCTGTTCAAGCATTAAGCTACACCGAGTCTCAGAGATGCATCACACAAAGCTGGGACTCTAGATGTGTGTGGTAGGGAGGTAGAACTGCTGGTTCCAGTTGCAGTGTTTTGTGTTGCAGCGTGGGGGGCTCCTGTCTACCCAGGATAAGGAGGGTCTCTCAGTGCTGGACCTCACCATGAAGGATCGCCCTTCACACGTGGTGTTCAGAAACGCAGGTGAGCGGTTCTGGAGCATATCTGGACTGGAACCCTTTGCTGTGGTTTGCAGCTGGGATAGAGGAGGGTAACAGTGTTTTGATACCAGGGCTGTTTTTGCCTCCTCCAGACCCCACTGAGGTCTACACCTGGGGCAACAACACCAACTTCAGCCTGGGCCACGGGAACCAGGAGAGCCGGCAGCACCCTGAGATCGTGGATGTGTTCGCCCGGAGCGGGCTGTACATCAAGCAGGTGAACGGAGCTATGGCTGGGAACCTCCCAGCATGACGGGACACACAGCGAGCGAACAAGCAAGCGAGCCAGAAAGTTCAGACAAACTCCTTGAAAGGAAAACATCTTGAGACGGCGCGATAGGGCTTCCCCACCTTAAACACCTCGGTCTCCTGGGCGATCGCTACCTCTCACCCTCATCCCTACGGGGGTTTCTGTGGAAACCAGGGTTATGCAGCAAGCTGAACCCGAGCAGGGTGCTCTGGGATTGGTCGGGTCCCCCTGCAAAACAGGGCCTCTCCCCTGGGGGCCCGCCTTCACAACAGGCCCCTCCGCTCAGGGGAAAAACCCCATTGGTCGAGAAAATAAAATGTTTGTCTCTGCCCGTCTACCGATTCGCTGCTGGCGTACGCCAGGCTGTTGTGGCCTGAGTTGGCTGAGGCGCTGTGCTAGTCTGGAGGCAGGCCTTCTCTGGAGGCTCTGGTGGGCAGCCTGCATGCAGGAGCTCTGCACAGGCTGGGTGTAACCTGAGGCACCATGCAGCTCCAGTGTTTTGTTCCTTCTGTCAGCAGGACCTGGTTGTTCAACTCGAGGCAGGCAGTTCAGTTGGTTAATCTCCTGTGAGGGTCTGGTGAGTGAGGAAGATGGGACCCCGGGTACAGAGGGGAGGCACAGAGGGGAGGCACAGAGGGGAGGCACAGAGGGGAGGCATGGGGGCCCATAACTGTCCCATAAGCCCAGGTCTGACCTAGCAGTATGGATGTTCACCTATGCAGTCTCATGGGGGTTTAGAACTTTTGTCGGCCCTCTGGCTGTTTTTCTGGGTCCTTGCCGGTATTTTTTGGCCCCTGACTGTCTCCCTGGGCCCCTGGCTCTCTTTCGCTGGCCCCCTAGCTTTCTCTCTGGGCACTTGACTCTCTCTCTGGGCACTTGACTCTCTCTCTCTGGGCTGTTGGCTATCTCTTGTAGACTGTTTTTTTAACCTTTCTGTTATTATCCATCGTGTCATGGGCTGTAAGTCACCAGTTACATCAAGGGGAAGATCCTTTTTTATTAAACTCATGTTGTGGATGAACAAATATTGACGATAGATAACCCTCCAACCAGCCCTCCATCCAGGCCGTCATCCTGGTCGATCAATACTTTTTATTGACTATTCAGCAGATGCTTCAGACAGGTTCATTTATTACTTCACTTCTGGGGCTTTAAGATAGCATTTGAACCCAAGCCCCCAGATCTAGCCTGCCCCCTGCCCCATGGCCTGGTCAACTAGCTGCTTAAGCATACGTTACTGTCATAATCCTCAGGTCAGTGGGGGGGTTGATAGAGATCTTGTTTCACGACCCCCGCCCTCCCCTACACACACACACACACACACACACACACACACACACACACACACACACATACACACACACACACACACACCCACACACACCAGGAGACAGTGCCTTTGTACTCCCATCCCTGTCCCGCAGGTGCTGGTGGGTTAAATATTAATCCTAAGAATGACATCCTTTTAATTAAATGGCCTCCGCTGGAGTGGCTGTGTATCAAAGTGATCGCTGGACTCCAGAGCACGTCCCTGTGGCCTGTGGAGCTCCTGAGAGGAGCCATGCATTAGTAATGATGTTTACCTTTCCACTTACCATCCCACAACCACGCCGGCATCCTGCTGCCCCACTGCCGCACAAGGACCTGAACGAGGTACAGCGCTCGGATCGCTTCCACACTGTCACTCACTGCTGTGTGTGTGTGTGTGTGTGTGTGTGCCGTGTGTCCTCCAGGTGGTGCTATGTAAGTTCCACTCTGTGTTCCTGTCTCAGAAGGGGCAGGTGTTCACCTGCGGGCACGGCCAGGGGGGGCGGCTGGGTCACGGGGACGAGCAGACGTACCTGGTGAGGCTGCGCTGGACTGTACACACCATCTACTACACAATATCTACTATACTGGACTCTACACACTATCTACTACACAATATCTACTACACACTATCTACTATACTGGACTCTACACACTATCTACTACACAATATCTACTACACACTATCTACTATACTGGACTCTACACACTATCTACTACACAATATCTACTACACACTATCTACTATACTGGACTCTACACACCATCTACTACACAATATCTACTACACACTATCTACTATACTGGACTCTACACACCATCTACTACACAATATCTACTACACACTATCTACTATACTGGACTCTACACACCATCTACTACACAATATCTACTACACAATATCTACTATACTGGACTCTACACACTATCTACTATACTGGACTCTACACACCATCTACTACACAATATCTACTACACACTATCTACTATACTGGACTCTACACACCATCTACTACACAATATCTACTACACAATATCTACTATACTGGACTCTACACACCATCTACTACACTATATCTACTACACACTATCTACTATACTGGACTCTACACACTACCTTCTACACACAAACAACTGCACTGCCTAAGACACTGGACACTACACACTACCTGCTGAGTAACCTTACTGTACTAACTGGTGTCTCTCCCAGGATGGGGAGGCTGTTGGAGTGGCTGCCCTCCTTGTCTCCCCCCCTGTCTTACCCCCCTCTCCCTGCTGTCTCCCCAGGTGCCCAGGGTGGTGGAGGGGCTGTTGTCTCACCTGGTATCCCAGGTGGCAGCAGCCAGGGACCACACAGTGGTGCTGACGGAGGAGGGATACGTATACACCTTCGGACTTAACTCCTCCCACCAGCTGGGCCTGACTCCGCCCCCAGCCGCCAGCCATCTACCCAAACAGGTGAGGGTGGACAGGAGACAGCCTGCTCCCGGATGGGTATGAGGTTATTGGGCAGCACCGGTGGTTCAGCGGTAGGATTCTTGGCTACCATGTGCAGAAGGCCCGGGTTCGATTCTCGGTTGGGGGTTCGATTCCCGGCCAATGCATTGAACATGTGTGCGCCTGTGAAATGTCCCCCCTGTGGAACTAATAAGACATCATTTCTTTATCTCATTGAGTTAAGCCTGCATGTGTCTGTTTGAAATGAATTTGTGTTTTTGGAGTTCAACCAGGGTTTAGTGTTTCCAGAGGAACTTGTTAGGGCCTACTGTAAACCCAGCAGGAAGGTTAAAATCTGTATAAAACAACAGCGATGCTCGTCATGCGTTGTTGATTGGTTATTGAGTGTCCTGGACCTCGTCCAATGGGATGCAGGTATTCTCCAAGACGCTCAAAGGCAGGACTGTGATTGGAGTTGCCGCCGGAAGGTTCCACACGGTGCTGTGGACCAGGGAGGCCGTCTACACCATGGGTCTGAACGGAGGCCAGCTGGGTGAGACACACACACACACACCCACACACACACACACACACACACACACACACACACACACACACACACACACACACACACACACACACACACACACACCCACACACTTAATCCTATGGTATCTGTTACAATCTCATCTCATCTTTTGTAACAATGCGACATCATTCCGGTGTTGTGACACCTGCCTCGTCACTGTCACAGTGCTTTTTATTTGACCCCCCCCCCCCCCCCCCCCCCCACAGGTTACCTGCTGGACCCCAACGGAGAGAAATGCGTCACGGCTCCTCGCCAGGTCTCCGCCCTGCACCACAAGGACGTGACCATCGCCATGGCAGCAGCCAGCAACGGGGCGACGGTGGTGGTGACGGAGAAGGGGGACGTGTACCTGCTGGCGGACTACCAGTGCAAGAAGCTGGCGTCCAGGTCAGTGTGGGGGGCGGGGTCAGACGGTCACACCTGCCCCTGTCCTCCACCTTCTGACCCCTCCTCTGTCCAACCCTCAGGCAGCTGAACATCCGGAAGGTTCTGGTGAGCGGGGGGAGTCTGGACCACCGCGTGGATCCCCAGGTCCTGAATGAGAGCGGGGGGGAGAAGGTGTTGATCCTGGCCCTGGATCAAGCAGGCAGGGTGGGTATGATGACCTGGGGAGGGGGGGATCTGGGTGGAGGGGGGTGCACGGTGGCAGTGCTTGTACCCAATAAGAAGATCGTGGGTTCGAACTCGCAGCCTTCTGATTTCTAGCCACACTCTCTCCCCGCTCAGCCACTTCACCCCACCACTCTTCCCCCCCTCTCTCCCCCCCTCTTTCCCCCCCTTTCTCCCCCCCGTTCTCCCCCCCGTTCTCTTCCCCCTTCTAGGTGTTCTGCTGGCGCTCCAGCGGCAGCCCGGTCCGTCAGGTGCGCTGGGCGTACGGGCGCCAGGTGTTCATGTCCGACATGGCGCTCAGCCGCAGCGGCATGATGTTCATCACGCCGGAGGGGGAGGGCTTCAGCGGCCAGTGGCTGGGGGAGGCCAGGAAGGCCGGCGACAGGAGAGGTCAGCTCATCTGCGGTCAGCCACGGGCTCACGTGTTGAGGGGGTTCTCAAGTTCCACGCTTAAGAACCTGCAGGAAGTACAGGGAGGACTAGAAGAGGACTGTTCTGAGTCTTGAGTTCTGAGTGCCAAGGACGTTCTGTGTTCTGCACACCGCCTTGCTCTTACAGTGTCAAGAGAGAACCTGCTCCACAATTACAGACTATTAATATTTCTCAGTTGAGAACTGGGTTGAATCTGCGTGTTCTAGATACGTCTCCAGGTCCGGATCAAGCAGGTTTCTCATCGGCTTTTGTCTTGCGCAGACGGGGCGGTCGAGGGGTGCGGCCAGGGCGACGGGGGCGGGGCTTACGAGAGGATCCGCCTCGAGAAGCTCCCGTATGTGTACCGGGCGGTCAGCGTCACCATGGATACCAAGGGGCGTAACTTTGGCATGCTGCAGTCGGACCCCAAAACCAGGTAGGGGGCCGTGGACAATCGATGATCATAGACCCTGAATAGTGTGTGGAATTCTGACTCCTCCTCCCTCTTCTCCTCCCCCACAGCCTCTATGAGATCCCCTCCGTCTCCCCCTCCTCCCTCACCCAGCACTTCCAGAGGCTGCTGGAGGAAGCAGATGAGACGGACAGCATCCACGACATCACGCTGCAGGCCGGAGACCGCACCTTCCCCGCCCACAAGTACATCCTGTCCATGAGGTCCGAGTTCTTCCGGAAGCAGCTGCTGGCGGAGCGCGGCGGCGGCGAGGAGGAGGCGGACGGCGAGGTGAGGCGGAGCGAGGACGCGGTGGGCTGCGACCTGCTGGTCCTGGAGAAGGTGTCCGCTGAGATGCTGGAGCATGCCCTCGCCTTCATCTACACCGACTGCTGCCAGATGCTGGTGCCGGGGGCCCGGCCCCGCATCCCTCCCCAGGGACAGGGCCCCGAGCTGGGCCAGGAGCAGCTCATCTCCACCCTGGAGGAGCTGGGGCTCCAGGACGGGCTGAGGGGACGCTCGGCCCTGGAGGTCTACCGCTCGCTGCCCCCTTCGTCCCGGAGCGACGGGGACAAGGCCAAGGGCAAGGGCAGCAAGCCTGGGAAGAAGGGCAAGGCTGGCAAGGCGGGCACCCCGGAGGGAGGGGCCAACCCTGTCAAGACCTTACAGGGCGTGGCCAAGAAGTTGGGCATAGGCAGTTTATCTGCACGGTGAGGGCTCCATCTAACATGACTCTGTGTGTTCAGTATGGAAGGCTCTTTTGGTGTTGAGGTGCATTCTGACGTGTTTGATTGTGATTGGATAATGATCTCTGGACTCTGTGGTCGGCAGGCTGGACGGGGTGAAGTTTGAGAACGGGCAGATCAGCGTGGTGTCTAAGAAGATGGGTAACAAGCCCCGCTTCAACCCCAAGAAATGGTGAGAAGAGTCCCAAGATGAGGGAGTCAGGGGGCTAGGAGTCAGGGGACTCAGCGGTTAAGGTGTTGGGCTCATGATCGGAAGGTTGTGAGTTTGATTCCTGGCTGTGTGACGTTGTGTCCTTGGGCAAGGCACTTCACCCTACTTGCCTCAGGGAGAATGTCCCTGCACTTGCTGTAGGTCGCTTTGGATAAGAGTGTCTGTTAAATGAATATGTAATGTGATGATGGGGGTGTGTGTGTGTGTGTGTGTGTGTGTCCATAGCTCCTACCTGTGTGATGTGACCTTGAGGTCTGAAGATGGCAAAGAGTTCCCCTGCCACAAGTGTGTGTTGTGTGCCCGACTAGGTGAGTCACGGTTGGGTTACATCTGGAACCGCTCTTGGATGTCCAGACGTGCTGATTTCACCCAATAGAAAAGCACTGCTTTCGATCTTCAACCCTCTCGTTCTAGCATGTTCTCTCTCTCTTTGTTCCACAGAGTACTTCCATAGTATGCTGGGGAATCCTTGGATTGAGGTAGGCGTCTGTTCTGCGTTCTTGCTGGAGCGTGGTTATCTAAGATCTGGTTATCGTGGTTATCCTCAGATTGTGTGGTGTGCAGTGCAGGGCAGGGAAGCTCTGGTGGGGAGCCACAGCTGATGGTGGTGTTGGTGTGCTGTTGCGCCCTCTGCAGGCCACCTCATGCAGCGCTCTGGACATGCCCACCAGCTCAGAGATCCTGCAGGTCATCCTGGAGTACGTTTACACCGACGAGTCCCCCACCATCAAAGGTACACACACACACACACACACACACACACACAAATGCATACACCTCACAGAATGTCCAAACCACATACCTAAATCCATCTCAGCACAGTTTATTAACATACCTGTTTATTAAAAAATTTAACCAGTCATGTTACATGACTGGACACCTCCAACACGGATGAACAGGTTGAGAAGCAGCATTTTTAAATCTGTAACTATATTCATTCTCCTCTCTGTTCTCCACCAGAGTCGTTGAACGTGGAGTTTATGTGCGGCGTGCTGGTGGTGGCGGACCAGCTCCTCATCAACAGGCTGAAGGAGATGTGCGAGGTGGCCATCACAGAGAACCGTAAGCTCCCTCTTCCCTCTCCCCTGCTGCAATCTTTGCAATCATGGTTCTAGCATAGACACAGTGTTCCAGAGCTAGTCAGCCTCTCACAGTCTGTCCTTCTAAACCCTGTAATCTTCACCTTGACGACACCCCCCCCCCTCCTTCTCCTCCTCAGTGACCCTGAAGAACGCTGCAGAACTGCTGGAGTTCTCTGCCATGTACAACGCCGAGCAGCTCAAGCTGTCCTGCCTGCAGTTCATCGTGCTCAACATGGCCGCCCTGCTGGAGACCCGGTGAGAGGGCCGCCCCTGCTGCGGCTGAGGGGGGTGGAGGGGTGTGTTTCTGGGGGGTGTTTCTAAGTGCTTCCGTTCCTTCCAGAGCTCTGGATGTGCTGAGCAATGAGGTGCTGCTGGAGCTGTCTGCCTCCTACAGGAGAATGGTGAGTGGTGGGCCCAGGGCGGGGTTAAGGGTCGTGCCCCCTCACGGCTCTTGGTGGCCTGGGGGTGGACTTTGGACCTTTGGACTGCCTGGATATGCCTTGCTTACTTCTTCTTTTTTAATGTTCTCTCTCTCTTCCTTCCTCTGTCACCCTCTCTTTCCCTCGCTCTGCGTATTTCTCTCTCTCTGTCAGATCCCTGCCATGCAGAAGCGGCAGATAACACCCTACCCAGACGCCCCGGACCTGAGCGTGTACGAGGAGGAGGAGCCAGACTCCCCCTTCAGCCCCAGAAGAGACGCAGAGGCAGAGTACTGCTGCAGGTACCAATCAGAAATTCACAATCTAGTAACAAGAGTTACTGACTATACTGTAGCAAGAACAAGAGGACTTGGTAAGATGACTATATCATGCTGTCACTTCCCCCCTCTCCCTCCTCCCTCCCTGGCCTCCTCTCCCTCCTCCTCCCTCCCTGGCCTCCTCTCCCTCCTCCTCCCTCCCTGGCCTCCTCTCCCTCCTCCCTCCCTGGCCTCCTCTCCCTCCTCCCTCCCTGGCCTCCTCTCCCTCCTCCTCCCTCCCTGGCCTCCTCTCCCTCCTCCTCCCTCCCTGGCCTCCTCTCCCTCCTCCCTCCCTGGCCTCCTCTCCCTCCTCCTCCCTCCCTGGCCTCCTCTCCCTCCTCCTCCCTCCCTGGCCTCCTCTCCCTCCCCCCTCCCTGGCCTCCTCATCCCTCTCTTCTCAGGGAGAACCTGTTGAAGAAAGCTAAGATAAAGGCCAAGAAGAAACCCCGGCGTCGCTCCGACAGCTCCGGGGGGTACAACCTGTCTGACATCATCCAGAGCCCCCCTGCTGCAACCCGTCCAGGTACACACACACACACACACACACACACACACACACACACACACACACACACACACACACACAGTCGTGTAGAGTTGTTGTAATTCAAAGTTTAACCGCTGTATGGCCCCGCTCCCCCTGCCCCTCTCAGTGCCCCCCCCTGGCCTGGTGAAGCCAGGGGCCAGCAGCTCCATGGAGTCCCTGCAGGAGCCGTTGACCTCTGATTCCGAGGGCAGCTACATGGGGGCATGCAGCCCCCGCGAGCTGCAGTCTCCTGTTGGCCTCCACGGGACAGAGGTACGCATGCACACACACTCTACAGTAGGGGGCGCTCCAACACTAATCTAGCACACCAAATCTGTCGAATAATTAGCTGGTGGATCACTTAACTAGTGTTGAATCAGGTTAGGCAGGTGGCTGTCCAGTTACAGGGTTGGAGAGCCCTCATTGACTAGGCCCGCACACACACACACACACACACACACACCAGTTTAACCAGTTGCTGTGTTGTGTGCAGGATGAACGGGCTGGAATCCAGCGGAAGAGGACGCCCCCCAGCACCCCGTCCACCCTGAAGAATGGACTCGCTCACACACGCAGCTCCGCCCCAGAGCCCATCCCTAGGGCCTCCTCGTGCAGCTCTGCCCCAGAGCCCATCCCTAGGGTCTCCTCGTGCAGCTCTGCCCCAGAGCCCATCCCCAGGGCCTCCTCGTGCAGCTCCGCCCCAGAGCCCATTACCAGGTGAGGCCAGGCTGGGTGTGCTGAGCAAAATGTTGGGGTGCTACTGATGAGCATACTAATTCCCTCCCGCCCCCCCAACCCCACTTTTCTTCCAGCCTTGCCTGCACCCCGCCAGTCCTGGACCTCAGAGCCATCATGAACATGGAGGCCCACTCCCAGACGAGCATGAGAGGCACGCCTAGAAGCCCCGCCCTGTACGTGCTCTCCTCTGGCCTGTGTCCAGGAGAATCTAGAATCAGGACACAGTCTATGAACTAAAGCAGTGGTCCCCAACCCTGGTCCTCAGGGCCCACTGTCCTGCATGTTTTAGATGTTTCCCTGCTCCAACAGATTCAAATAAAGGGTCATTATCAGGCTTCTGCTGAGCTTCATAATGACCCATTCATTTGAATCAGGTGTGTTGGTGCAGGGAAACATCTAAAACATACAGGACAGTGGGTCCTGAGGACCAGGGTTGAGAACCACTGTACTAAAGCATTCAGGCAACAAGGGTTCACGTCTGTATATCTGACAGCTCCTTTGTTTTCTCGTCCCTCCACCCCCCTTTGCACTTCTCTCTCACCCTTATCTCTCCCTCTTCCTTCTCACCTTCCTGCCCCCTGTCTCCTCCCCGCCTCCCCCTCCTCTCCTCCAACCTTAGCCCCAATAGCAGCAAACCCTCCCCTGTCCCAGCCAAACTCTCCCAGAAGCAGAGGAAGATAATAGCCCAGGCCTCCAAGGAGGGCAGTGTGGAGGCTGCGGCCCCCAGGACCTCCCCAGCCCCAGCCCCAGCCCTCACCCCCCCTAAGAGCCTCAGAGCCTGGTACGAGCCTCAAAGCCTGGTACCAAGGAGATCTTGATCAAATGCGCCCAGTCTGAAAGAGATGGCTTAATCCAGGAAGAACTGATAAGTTGCTGATAAGTTTCGTATTTTTCCCCACTTCCCTCCCCCCCACCACCCCTTCAGGGCCACGACGGTCCAGTCCCCCCCCTCCTCTTGCTCCTTCAGGGACCTTCTGGCGGAGGAGGAGAAGGCGGTGCACGGGCGTCCTGGGGCTCCAGGCAGGCCTGTGGGGCTGGGAGCACAGACACCAGCAGCCCCTGCAGCCAAGAGGGTCACCTTCAGACCTGCTGCTGAACCAGAGAGGAGTGAGCCTGAGAAACCAGCTGGGTAAGACACACAGACACTAAAGCACACAGTGTACAGACAGACACACGGAGACGCACAAGTCCTGCAGTTCCAGTGATGTTCCATGTGATGGCACCGTTTCGACACGGAGAGTCTATCGCCTTTCAACAAAGGAAGACCTGCGAGAAATCAACACTGTCTTACGCGTGCATACCACACACACTCACACACACACTAACGTACCACACACACACACACACACACACACACTGACATACCACACACTTAAATACCACTCACACACTTGCATACCACACACATACACTAATGTACCACACACACTAACGTACCCCCCACACACACACACACACACACACTCTAATGTACCCCACACACTAATGTAACACACACACACACAGCCCTCCTCTCTGTGGACTGGGCTGGTTTAAGACCTGACAGAGGGACATTAGAGATGCTATCTCACCGCAAGTATTGCAAGAAGTGTTTGGGAGGATGTGACTCGCAGCGCTCGTCTGTGTGTGTGCGGTTACAGAAGTGACTCAGAGAGCTAAGATCAGCACACACACACACACACCCCCCGCCTGTGCTGTGTACAGTCCCTGCATAGCGGGGCTGGGCTGGTCCAGTGTAGGGCATGAGGCTGATCAGTTGAGATCAGGACGAAGCCTTGTGTCACTTTTGATCACTCACAAACACAGTCTGATGTTACACACACACACACACGCACACACACACACACACACACACACACACACACATGGGCTCTAGGGTACGTGTAGTGGTGTAGGGGTAGTGCTGTCTGCCTGTCGCCCCTGGTTACCACTGTTGATCCTCCACGTCATTCCGTTTCCCCCCCCGTCAGCCCCTGGGTGCGGGCGGCGGCGGCGCGGAGCCCCCCCGTGGGCGCCATGGTAACCTTTGCCTCCATCGTGGAGGAGGAGCGGCAGCAGGAGGCCGCCTTGATCCGCAGCCGAGAAAAAGCCCTGGCCCTCATCCAGGTGAGAGGGGGCGTGTGTGGGCGTGTTTACGTCTGTGTTCCTGTGTCTGCCCTGCTCCCAGCTCACACAAGTGATCTCTCTCTCTCTTTCTCTCTCTCTCTCTCTCTCTCTCTCTCTCTCTCTCTCTCTCTCTCTCTCTCTCTCTATCTATCTCACTGTCTATCTCTCACTCTCTCTCCATCTCTCTCTCTCCTCTCTCTCTCACTGTCTCTCTCTCTCTTCCCCCCCTCCCCACAGATTGAGGAGCGGGCAATCCAGGACCTGCAGGTCCACTACAGTAGCCGCGGCAACCCCGAGGAGCTGATAGTGGTGGAGAGATCCAGCCAAGGCCCTGTGGCCACGCCCACCTGGAACAAGCATTAGACCACACACACACTCACACACACAGACCTGTTGCACAACACACACACACACACACACCTATACACCCTCAGAACACCATCCATCCCTCGACAGACCTACCTACAGAGAACGAGTTACGCTTCCAAGACATCACATAAAGTAGCCTGGACCCTGACCTAACGCTTCAACATGACGCCCTGCATCTGGAACCTCTGTGTAGCAGAATCCTTGCCAAATGAGAATGATTTTCCAAAAGATATTGCCTTCCAAATATGTGTAATAGTGTTGGGCAATATGTCTAGACGGTGTTTAATTTAGAACTACCTATTGGGTCCAAAGTAAAGTACCCAGCTGTGCAGTGTTGAGGTAATTAAGCGTTGTGCCTATTTAGTAGAGAGGGCAGCTTGACCTGAGCGATACCTAGAAAACACTTTGCTCTCAGTCATACTGTTCTGATGAGTGAGCTTATAGAGAGGAAGTGCATGGAGGGAGGGAGGGGAGGGGGGGGGTGGGAGGGATGCCGTTAGCTTCTCTCTCTCTATCAAAATGTGCTGGAGAAGGCAGTGCGCCTCGGCTCTCACCCTTGCCAGATCGCAGCACGTCTCTCACACACACACACACCACATACGGTCTCGCAATGGATTCACTTTTCTCCTGGCCGGCTCTCCTGTTTTGATTGGTTTCTTTGCTTTTGTTGAGTTGTTTATGGAGCCAGCTATGAAGGCCTGGAGCCAGAGCCCCTGTATCGGCCTGGTAACACCCCCCCTCCTCCACCCCCTACCCCCTGTACCAAGACTAAATGGCATGCAATAAAAAACCAAACCTTCTCAGTGACCTGGACTGCTGTCATATGACTGGGTCTTGTTCTGGACTATCAGAGAGGAGGAGAGGAGAAGATGGGTGTATGGAGAGGGAGGAGTGGAGAGGTTGGTAAGAGGAGGAGGAGGGGAGGTAGCTGAACCTCTACCTTTGTTGCTGTGGTGAGGGAGCTCATCACGGGTGCCAAATCCCTCCGCCTAACCCAGGTAATTGATGCAGCGTGTCTCCTGTGAACACGCTACGCTCTGCGTGGGCTGGCAGCCATTAGGAGAGGCAGGGCAGGAAGGAGAGGAGAGGAGGGAGGTAATGGAGATAACATGTCGTCAGTCTTCCGAAACAAGCGCTGCCCCTGCATGAGTTATCGGCCATTAGGGTGTCATCTGGTCTGATGGGCAGTCTTGACCCTGGCTGGGAAAGACGAGAGGGTTGAATGAGGAGATTAATTAGCTGGAACTATTAAAGGAGGGGGGGGTGGATTTGATAGAGTGGTTTTATTAGCTCTAATTGCTAGCAGATTACCACATGAGGAACCAGAGAGAGACTTGATAATTGCACATTAAGACCAATCAGGGAGTGGAGGAGGCAGAGAGATGGGGGGTGGGGGGGGCTGATGCCTGATGAAGATGCATTCTCACTGTGTTTAAGATCTGCAGAACCATGGAAGAGAATGTTCCCTTTTATATAGTTCTGATGGTTCCAGTTATGCTGTCAACTTAGTGTCACTTCTGGTGTGGAGTAATAAAACTGAATCATAAACGCAGAATGCTGTGGGAGTGAGTTACAGTGTTGTCAAACCTACATCACCTGACATCACCATAATGATGAATCTGTCCAGTTTGGGCATACGCACTGTTTTGTGGTAACAGTTGGGGAAGGTTGACATTCCTGGAGATCTGATGAGCTCCGCAGAGCAACAAAGCATTTTGGGAGTACATTCCTCCGGCACAGTGACAGTGGTCTGACTGAACAGATGGGAAAGTCATAGTGCTTTACTCCAGCTTCAGAGGGAGGAGCTACTGATGGGGAGAAGAAGGACAAAGGTGAACCAGACCTGGACCAGACCAGACCCAGACCAGATCAGGCCTGGACCAGACCTAGACCAGCTCAGGCCTGGACCAGACCTAGACCAGACCAGATCAGGCCTGGACCAGACCAGACATTAACATTTAGTCATATATCATATGCTCTTATCCAGAGCAATTTACAGTAAGTATAGGGATATTCCCCAGAGGCAAGTAGGGTGAAGTGCTTCGCCCAAGGACATAACATCATGTTGGCACAGCCACAGTTCAACCCGGGAACCTCCTGATGACTAGCCTGCTGACTCCCTAACCGCTCAGCCCACCTGACTCCTAGACCAGGCCTGGACGAAACCAGCCCCGCCCTCTACCAGAACAAAGATGGAAGACAGACTGGGACGATGTCATCCCTTTGAAGTGAACTCCAAGTTCTCCATGTTCCTCAGTTCCAGCAGAAAGTCACAGACATGCTTTAAGCCCCTTCCAACAGCTTAGAGTCTTGCAGCCGTCCCCAGGCCTCTCTATCAGACCAGTCCTCTCTATCCCTCTTAGAGGACGCAGAGCCAGTTACCGGAGGATTACCTAACTATAGACCCCCGTACTCCTGAGCTAAGATCACTTCCTGTCCCGTGCGTGCAGCCTGCATGCTGACGTGGTAGATGTCTGGCGGTGACATCAACCCGGTCGTGACCTTAATGTGACCCAAAGTGCTCCGAGTCTGTGTGACAGCCTGGTGTTTGGTGTATCCCAGGTCCCGGGAACCTTCCGGCTCCCCCTACCCCCCTCGAACCTGTCCAGAGGCTGAGGCTGACGCTGCTCCGTGGTCAGAGACACCTGCCTGACACACCGTCTACCAGCGCTCTCGCTTCTGAGAATCACACCCACACCTTCAAACTCACACCTCGCTGCAGGCGACGCATGGTGTGTGCGTGTGTAAGAGCAAGACCATAAGCATTTGAATGAACGCTGCATTTATATGGGGACATACGAATGAATTTGTCTGTATTCATGCACATCTATGTATCTTTATACAGTACCGTATTTTTGGCACTATAGGGCGCACTGGATTATAAGGCGCACTGTCAATGAATGGTCTATTTTCGATCTTTTTTCATATATAAAGCGCACCGGATTATAAGGCGCATTAAGCGGGGGAAAAAAAACAGTCAGATAAATCAGTCGAATAATATTATGGTGAAGCACAGTATGTATTACTCCGCAACGCTCCTGGTTACTGTAGCCGTAATGCTACAAGCGGTGCGGCTTTGCAGTTTACCAAAGTCGTACTAAAACATTTTTATTTAGTGCTTTGTACCACACAAAAATCGCTTAGAGGTCAGTAAACAAAATAATTAATCCACATATAAAATGCTTCGGATTATAAGGCGCAGTGTCGCCCTACAGTCCGAAAAATACGGTACTTTTTTTAAAAATGTGCATGGCATGCATGTTGTATGTACACTACCAGTCAAAGGTTTGGACACACGCTCCCGCTCAAATGAATGGGACAATGTGTCGAACTTTGACTGGTAGTGTATATTTGACAATTTAGATTATTAGAGTATTAGGAAAAGTATAAAGAGTAACATCACATTGCATAAACAGTATAAGATCCTTTGGGCTGCTATAGCAGAGACTTTTCACATACAGACCGTGACGCACATCACACTTAAAACCACAGCATCCCCAAAGTGTGTGAGGAGGTGGCAAGTGTGACCAAAACCTCGAGCTCTCTGCAGCGACCCTGCATAACCCTGCTGTGGAAAAGCCAGGGCGTTCTCCACAGTAACTGTTGCCACCAGCATGATGACTGAGGCATGCTGGAAATCCCATTTCATTCAGGAGCTCCTGACAAACACCCAAAACTAACTGTTCCAGCAGCGCTGGGAATATCACTCGGTTAATACGACCCACCTGGAAATCCCGTTAGCACCGGCCCAGGGGCCAAGGACTGGGGGGAACTGAGGAGAGGGAGAGCGTTGTAGAGGGGGAACACATCATGAAGAAATATAAATATGTATCAAATGTGTATTGTTCCTTGAAGGAGAAGACTGTCCGGCACACCCAGACGGATGGTGAAGACAGCTGCAGGAGGCCACACCCTCCACCCTTCACCCTCCACCCTCCACCCCCTCCACCTTCTCCATCCCCTCCATCCGCCATCCTCCACCCCATCCACCCTCCACCCTCTCCATCCCCTCCATCTGCCACCGTCCACCCCATCCACCCTCCACCCTCTCCATCCCTTCCATCTGCCACCCTCCACCCCATCCACCCTCCATCCTCTCCATCCCCTCCATCCGCTACCCTCCACTCCCCGCCAATCTCCACCCCCCCAACCTCCACTCCCACATCCAGCACACGCACGCATACAGGCTGTTTCCATGGCCGAAGACCCCCCCCCCCACACACACACAAAAAGCGAAGATGGAAACAGAATGGAAGAGAGTGGAAGTCAGGTGAAGATGAGGAGCGAGCCAGAGGACTGAGAAAGGAAGGAAAGAGAAAAAGAGAGAGAGAGCAAGAGGGAATCACCTCCCTTGAAACCAATAACAGCAGACATCATCATCCTTTTCCGTCATTACCCTCTCTTCCAGTTCTGCTCTGGCTAGCCTGTGCACATTAGTCAGACTGTGGCAGTGTTAATGGTGGTGGCGCTGTGCGTTTGTGTGTACAGGTGTTCTAGTATTTCTGTTCCACTTTTCTGCAACATGCAGCTCCAGGTAGTTACTGACTTGGCCAGACAGTGGTTAGTGCTCTAACAGCTTCTGGCTAGAGAGATGAGGTGCTGTGTTAGATCAGTCTGTTCTTCAGACACCAGTTTACCCTGCACAGCACGGGCTCTCTGGAACGCTTCCTGTGATCTCTCCAGGGATCCAGCCGGTTCACGGTTGATCTCGCTCCAAAAGCCCTCAGGTATTTCGGCCAATCCCAGTCTGTTCCCTCTAGTCATCCAACCAATCACTGTCACTCTGTTCAGAATTTCAGCCGGTCCATTCCTGCACTCTATCTAGCGCTGTAACCAATCACGGTCACTCCTTTCAGAACTTCAGCCAATCGGTCTGCTCCATCCAGTTCAGTTACCGACTGAGTTGTGAGCTATGGAGGAAACACAGTTGAAACGCTGTTGTTCTTGTCATTGGACAGGTTTTAGGCAGCGAGCGAGGCGTTTGATTCAAAGCACCCCACGGGCCTAACCATGGGACGAGCTCACAGACAGAGAGGATGTGGCGCACCACAGAGGAGCGGCACATCACAGGGTATAAATCCAGCTGCCCTGTCACATGGCTGGCACGGGAAACACCCAGGTCTTTACAGTTCACTGGGCCCAACCATCGTGATCAGGTGTTAAGGAGCTTGGAGACCTAGAGACGCTGTTGAAAACCAGCTCCATATTTCCAGATGTTTCCACGAATCAACACACAGGCAGAAGACTGTGCTGCTGCTAACCAATCAAATGACTGCTCACACTATGCAGAATTCAAATGCATTTTTATCAATGCAGATAAACACATGAAGCGAACATGGTGTGAACAGTCTGTGTAATGTAGAGTGTGTGTGTGTGTGTGTGTGTGTGTGTGTGTGAGAGAGAGAGAGAGAGAGAGAGAGAGAGAGAGAGAGAGAGAGAGAGAGAGAGAGAGACAGAGAGAGTGTCACAGAGCAAATGAGATAAACTGGCTTTACAAAGCCTGTGACGCACAGCTTTACTCCACCTGACGGATTCTTAGTGACAGCTGCCCTGTTCTGACATAAAGACGCAGCTTTCACATACGCACACACACACGCGCACACACACATGCACACACACACACACTTGTGATGACAGACTTCCATCTTCTCACCCACTAACATCTCCAGCTCAGAAAGATAAGGTCTCTGAGCTGCCGGAAGCTCTATAGATACTGCAGGGGCAAACAGACAGAACGGTGAGACAGCCTGCAAGTCAAACAGCCAGAGCATTGGAACAGTCCAATGGTCTTATAGAACAAGCCGTAAAACAGTCGGTCAAGCAGGTCTTACAGAGCAATGAAGCAGTTAACACGTCTTATTGACAGAGTGAAAGATAATGAGTATCGGCTCAACTAATGAGATTAGAGAAAATATTACACCGTGTTTCCTCAACATCTCACATCCATTCCAGGAAACCCTGACTAAGAATTTACGTTTAGCAGAATCTCAATACCTAAACCACAATGCACGTGGATGTAGACAATCTCAGCCCACAGAGGGCGATCTGGCATTGCCAAACGAACTTGCAACCAGTACCTTAGAGTCGCTATGAAGATCTGAGTTCATTGCTGAAACCATAATAATGCCTTTGCATATTCTACCGTGAATGCAAGGAGCACGGACTTAATTTTCTTTTTGACAAACGAATTAAATATGGAGCAATTAGAATGGTTCTTAACCTTGTTGGAGGTACTGAACCCCACTAGTTTCGTATTTACATTCACCTAAACCCTTCTTAATTGGTCGTGTCATCACGAATCACGAGTGGGATGTGTGTTTTGATCTCCGCCGAACCCCTGAGACTGACCTCCGCCGAACCCCTGGGGCCCCAGGTCAACAACCACTGCCTTAAGCCAAACAGTGTGGTGGTGATGTTTTGGGGGCAAGGCCGTATTGAAAGACG
Organism: Neosalanx taihuensis; assembly: GCA_030340665.1. NCBI lineage: Eukaryota > Metazoa > Chordata > Actinopteri > Osmeriformes > Salangidae > Neosalanx > Neosalanx taihuensis. The sequence continues at coordinate 13,758,710 of CM059294.1, forward strand.
TCCAGTCATTGGTGCGCACGGCTGTCACCCAAGAGAAAGAGAGGGGGCGTGATCCACTGCCTCCTGCATCTCTACAACACTAACTTGATATCCAGAGACAAGTGTTAGGTGCCCGAAAGGAGAGTCGAGCCTCTGTGACGGAGGGGGGTGAAGCTATTCTATCAAGTGAACTGAACTGGGATCGGGGAGAAAGAAGTCACAAGAAGAGGCACGGTTACAACTGAGAGGATTTCTATTTATGTGTCTGGGTTAGAGGCAATCAAACATGTAGGACTCGCGCGTCAAAACCCCACGGGATTCCAAAGAGGCTTTATCATCGGACGCTGAGTAAAGTGAGGACCCGCGTAGAGAGGCTATTCATGCAAATTGATCAAATCATAGGCGTGCCTCTTTTTTAAGACATGTACTCCCGGACTGAAAAGCACCGAGCTGCTTCCAGAGACTGTAACCCTGCAGGATGATCATGTCCGCCTTTTAAAACCCCGGAGACAAGAAAGAAAGCAGAAGCGAGGACAAAGTTTTAAAGGGAAGGCAGTCGTTTGTCTATTTTATTTTTTATTTATATTCCGCAGACCTCAGCGTCTGCTTCTCACTACGCACTTTCGCAAACTGAGCGCAGATCAGTTACTTTGATATAGTTTTTTTTTTTGAAAGATAGAGGAAAGAGGCTGTTTTATCTTGATGTTGATCCCATATATTGGTTTTATTGCGCATATAAATCTGAGTTGGACCACTGATCAACATTAAATCTACTGAACACTTAACCGATCCTTATATATATATATATAAAAAAAAAATCGTAATCAAGTGTATTTAATCCACAATGTCAGAGGACGACACCATCAGTTCTTCTGGCTCTTCTGCCAGTTCCATCAGTGAGCTAGAGAGCAGCCATGTCAGCGTTCTCAGCTGGGAGCAAGTGCAGCGGCTGGACTCGATCCTTACCGAGACCATCCCCATCCACGGCCGGGGGAACTTCCCCACGCTGGAGATGAAACCCTTGGAGATCGTGAAGGTGGTCAGGAGCCGCATGGAGGAGAACCACATCCGTGTGAGGGACGTGCGGTTAAACGGCTCTGCCGCCAGCCACGTACTGCACGAAGACAGCGGACTCGGCTACAAGGACCTCGACCTGATATTCTGCGCGGATATGAAGGGAGAAACTGACTTTCAAACGGTCAAGGATATCGTTTTGGACTGTCTTTTGGATTTCCTACCCGAGGGAGTGAATAAAAAGAAAATAACTCCATTAACTTTAAAGGTATGACTTAGTGTCATGTAATATCATATGTATGAAACGATATCATATTGTATTTTCAGCCTATATACACACACAAGTAGGTTATATTTATAGGCGACATTGCTCCTAACCAGTCTGATGAGGTGAAAGTGAAGCCCATTAGAAGCGTTGGTCCACAGTTGCCTATAGGCTACTGATAGTAAAATGTTGGTTTGCTGCCGTTAAGCGGATTTACATTAAACCAATTGAAAGCGGATACTGTCTCAGCCGCCTGACGGTACTGCTCAGCCAGCAGTGTCCCTTTGAAGGGAGTCCGAAACTCAGGCTATACATGCATGGTTTCAAATGTCAGATGTTACATAATAGCTTCTCTAATGATCTTAATTGCTTCAGGTGGTTGCAATGACCCTCATTTACTATTCCCCTTTGTCTCTGTCCCAGGAGGCCTACGTACAGAAGATGGTAAAGGTGTCTAATGACTCAGACCGCTGGAGTCTCATCTCGCTCTCCAACAACCGTGGGAAGAATGTGGAGCTGAAGTTCGTGGACTCCCTCCGCCGGCAGTTTGAGTTCAGCGTGGACTCCTTCCAGATCCAGCTGGACTCTCTGCTGCTCTTCTACGAGTGCTCGGAGAACCCCATGGCGCCGTCCTTCCACCCCACCATCGTGGGCGAGAGCGTCTTCGGCGACTTCGGCCAGGCGCTCGACCACCTGCGCCACAAGATCATCTGCACCCGCAACCCGGAGGAGATCCGGGGCGGCGGGCTGCTCAAGTACTGCCACCTGCTGGTGCGGGGGTTCCGTCCGGCCTCGGAGACGGAGATGAAGTCTCTGCAGCGCTACATGTGCTCGCGCTTCTTCATCGACTTCTCGGACATCCTGGAGCAGCAGAGGAAGCTGGAGTCCTACCTGCAGAACCACTTCACGGGTCTGGAAGACCGCAAGCACGACTACCTGATCACGCTGCACGGCGTGGTCAACGAAAGCACCGTGTGCCTGATGGGCCACGAGCGGCGCCAGACGCTGGGCTTGATCGCCATGCTGGCGGTGCGCGTGCTGGCGGAGCAGAACGTCATCCCCAACGTGGCCAATGTGACATGCTACTACCAGCCCGCCCCTTACGTCGCCGACGGCAACTTCAGTAACTATTACATCGCGCAGGTGCAGCCTGTATTCGCGTGTCAGCAGCATGCCTACTCGACCTGGCTGCCCTGCAACTGAGCTTGCAGCGATGGAGGGACGGAGGGGATGGAGGGATGGGAAGAGAGGGGGAATGGGGAGAGGAAGAGTGGGGAACATGTTAGTGTTTCACGGCTGTGTCAAATGGGAATCGGGAACATTTGGACCGGCCGTATCAGAGGAAGATCAGGATCGCCAGGTAGCCAGCGAGGACCGGCTTTTAACTTAAGATATTAAAGCTCTCGAGTCCCCTGCAAACCCCTCCACTGGTAGGGGGGTCCCACACCCAAGCCCCTGCCCCTGCCCCCACACCTGGGGTTAAGGTCGGGTGAAGCATCAAGGCAAAGCACCAAAAGCATGGGAGAATCCTTGCAGCACAACTCCACCCAACAAACCACTGGTGCTGCAGTCAGATGGACTGTGAGCTTTCAGGGGTGTGTCCTGCAGTCCTGCTGACTCAGATGCCCCCCCCGCCCAACACAGAGCTCTGTGGACTTCCTGTCCGGTCTTGGGTCGATGGACCTCAATCTGAACTGGCAGTCAGATTTATAACCTCACACAGAATCCAATTCGAGTTTCCTAAAGAAACTGTTGTTTGGTAAAGAGATTAAACGGAATTCTGTGTACGTGTTTGTGACCTTGTGTTTTAAGTGCCTAAAGCTTAGCGGAGTTTTCGAGGGAGCAAGGCCTTGTGGGATTAAGGGTTAGGGGCTTTGTCTGTTTGTATTGGGGATGTTCAAGGGGGTGGTATTTTACCCTGCTTTATACACAGATCTTTATGTACGTTAGCAGTCATTTCGGGTGACTCCCAACACCCTTACCCCGCCTCACACGGTCTCACATCCGGAACCATGACAACACAGGGAACAGTTGCTGCTCTGGCGCTTGGTGGGTTTGATGTTGTTTTGTTGTGGTTTGTCTTGAAAATATTGTTGATTCCTATTAAAGCTGATCTTATGAGTAGAGACAGAATCCTGGAGTTTAATGATCCCTTGGCTTTGTATGCATCCTTCACCAACCTTTATGAATAGAGCTTAATTGCAAACAAGACCTGGCTTGTCAGACAGGGAGGAAAGAAAGGAGGCCGGCAGGCTTGGAGACAGGCAGACTGGCTTATAGGCAGGCAGGCTGTTAGCCAGGCAGGCAGGCAGGCGGTTAGCTAGCCAGGCAGGCAGGCTGTTAGCCAGGCAGGCAGGCAGGCGGTTAGCCAGGCAGGCAGGCAGGCAGTTAGCTAGGCAGGCAGACAGGCGGTCAGCCAGGCAATCAGGCAGACAGGCGGTTAGCCAGGCAATCAAGCAGGCGGGCGGGCGGTTAGCCAGGCAGGCAGGCAGGCGAGCAGGCAGGCGGGCGGTTAGCCAGGCAGGCAGGCAGGCGAGCAGGCAGGCGGGCGGTTAGCCAGGCAGGCAGGCAGGCGAGCAGGCAGGCGGGCGGTTAGCCAGGCAGGCAGGCGGGTGGAGAGCTGGTGTGCAGGGAGATATTTGCAGACACCTCTGGTGATGTTACATTATTTGCTGTAACACCCTGGCAGGGAATTCCACAGTTGCCGCTGAACTGGGCTTGGCTGTATGGGGGCCAGGGCTAGTCCTGGGTCACCTCTGGGCTGGAACGAGCAGGCCTGTGTCTGGGTCACTGCATATTAAGTCTTCAGAAAAGGTTGTGCCAACTGTTATCCATTTATACACTGCTCAATGTTGACTAGAGGGCTAGACGAAGGGTAAGATCATTTGTTGGTGTGTAGAATTATCTGTTGTGGTGAAGCTGATTCATTAGAGAAAGAGAACAGAGAGAGAGGGAGAGAGGGAGTGAGAGAGGGAGAGAGGGAGTGAGAGAGAGAGGGAGGGAGAGAGTGAGGGAAGGAGGGAGAGAGAGTGAGGGAGGGAGGGAGTGAGAGAGGGAGAGAGTGAGGGAGAGAGGGAGAGAGAGAGTGAGGGAGGGAGAGAGTGAGGGAGGGAGGGAGGGAGAGACAGTAGTAGAGAGTTGGAAGAGAGGTGAGACGGGTGTAGATGGTAATCAGGTGTTAGTTTGGTTGGTTCCTCTGCTGATCCTGAACCTGCAATGAATCATGGGAACTGTCCCATCTTCTAGAAGTATACCCATATCAGATTGTCTCAATGGTCCGGTGATAGTTTTCTTTTTCGCTTCTTGATGTAACGATGAATTCCTGTGGACGTGATGTGCCATGTGATGTCATTTCCTCCTTTGTAAAGCTTCACCAGCAGATGCAGCCAGGTGAGGGGTTACCGTAGTTACAGAGGCTCTGGGTTACCGTGGTTATAGAGGCAGTGGGTCTTTGGATTGTCTTGTATTGTGTTTGAAATGTTCTCGTGTGTCTCAATGCGATCTTTTACAAATCAAACCTTCAGAAAAGAGGAAAAAAAAGAAGAAAAAGCGCCTGCGTATGTCTTTTTTTATGATTGTTATTTTTATAAGTGTACTAGACACTGCAGGGCTTTGGACTGTGTGAGCAGTGTGGGATCTTGTATGTCTGATGGGTTGAACATGAAGCTGTCTTCATCATTAAACAAGAGGTCAAAACACAATCTGAGACGTCTCCTGGTGATGATTGACCCTGCAGCGACCTCTCTGCCTCTGGTCTAGTCCTGAGGTCAGAGGTCATTGTCATGAACTGCTTTGCTCCAGATGCCTAACCTGTCCCAGCAGACCTGACCTTACTGAATATAACAAAAAAAGAAAAACACTGTTGAACTTTTCTATTGAATTAGATTGTACTCTACAGTAGTCTAACCTAACACAGAATATATTTGTTCGATTATATTCTATACCTAGCCAGGCCCACAGGACCTAACCAAAACCATTACACATAGTCATAATGACCAGACCTACCCAGAACAACAAGGCATTACCACAGAAGAAGAGTCCGCCAGAAGCACCAGATGAGGCTATCAAGCTAAGCCAGCAGGCCTAGCCAGAGGTTTGGGTTCAGCTGGAGCGAGTGGATCGGCTACTGCCAGAGAAAGAGCTGGTGAATGTGAGAGATTTGCATCCACCAGAAAAAAAGAGACTGCTCATCACATTCTCCCTCTCTCCCTCTCTCTCTCTCCCTTTCTCTCCCCCTCTCTCTCTCATTCTCTTTGGTTCTCTCTCTGGATGTCACCCTGATCCGGGCTGGGAAGCACCTGGTTCTGCAGCCGCCAATACAGGCCGCTCTCAAAATAAAGAAGAGCTCCAAACAAAAGAGCGATCTGGCCGTCATGTAGGTCTCTCTGTCCCAGATTAGAAGGGATAGACATACTGCAGACACTGAGGGATAGAGAGGAAGAGGCGGAGAGGGAGTCATAGTGAGGTATATATAGCAACCATGATAAGGACATGATATCTTTCGCTTAAGCTTATTTGCAGCTGATTAACCTGAGCCGTACACACGTATACGCAGTACGCATGCGCGTACACACACGCACACGCATGACGTGTGCATTGAAACATCTGCGAACAGGAGGACTCGATGACCGCGTCTCCCTCCTGCCTCTCGTTCTCACTTCTCATCTCTCCGCCCCCTCCTTCCTCCCAGAATCACCTAATACTGGGGTTTCTCTTCTCCTCCCGGTCGTGGCTGCTCTACCTGATGGCTTTTCCACACCGGGATTGGAGAGACCTATGTCTTATGGGATTCTCTCTCTCTCTCTCTCTCTCTCTCTCTCTCTATGTCTCTATCTCTCTGTCTCTATCTCTCTGTCTCTATCTCTCTGTCTCTCTATGTCTCTCTCTCTCTCTGTCTCTGTTTCTGTCTCTCTCTCTCTCTGTCTCTCTCGCTCTCTCTCTGTGTGTCGCTCTCTCTCTGTCTCTCTATGTCTCTCTCTCTCTCTCTCTGTTTCTGTCTCTCTCTGTCTCTCTTGCTCTCTCTCTGTGTCGCTCTCTCTCTGTCTCTCTCGCTCTCTCTCTCTCATCTGATGTCACTCCCTTTTTTCTATCTCTCCTCTGCCTCTTTCCATTGAGAGAGGTTTTTCCAGTGTTTATGGATTTAAAAGAGAGGATCTGAGTCCAGACCCTGGCTCAGAGTCCAGTTCAGCATGCTGGCGATCTGGAACAGTGTGGAGCCCCAGTCTTTTAAGAGCACTGCAAATCCTCGGCTTATTCGGATCTCCGACAATCTGATACACCATCTTTTTACGTGTACTGATTTTCCTTTCATCCACATTCTTACCGCTTAATGGTGGTCCGCCAACTCCTCTCTATCTCTCTGACTGTCTCTGTGGGAGGGGATCCCTCTCTATATTGATGCCTCTTATTTTTCCCTCAGAGATTTCCTGTTGTCCCATGAGGGTTTAAGGTCGGCTTAGGGACTGTTCTATGAACACATACGAAGGCCTCCTTGACCTCATAAAAAGGGCTATACAAATACCATGTGATTTGAGTCCAAGTCCATTGAAGCCATGCTTCTAGAAGCCCATTCTGTTTGGTCTCTGGAGACTCGATCACAGGACCAGACCTTCTCCTCCCAGTCATTCTATCCCCTGCCTTCGCGCACACACCCACAGGTTTTCTGGTATCAACCACCAGCTTATATGACCAAAGCCCTGGTCTCAAGGTAGGTGTGACCCAGGGCCATGACAAAGGGTAATGTGAAGCCACACTGTCAACATGGCACGTTATCATCTTCACTCAAAGACCTTCACTTTCTTCCCTTGGCTGTCAACCAAGGTGCCTCGTCCTAGAAATTACCTGGTTCCTCCAATAAAGGGAGAGATCGAGGGAGATACTGCAGAAATGAAAATGTCAGAGGTGAAGACAAACAGGAGGAGAGACGGAGCACGTGAGGGAAGAGGAGGAGGAAGAACAATACTCTGTACATAGAACAATACTCAATATGCAGAACAATACTCTGTACGAAGAACACTACTCTGTACGTACAATACTCTCCCCTTTTCCGAAATATATAAATAGCTGTGGAGACAAAGAGAGAGATTGTGATTAAACAGATAGATTACTGGGTTGCTGTGTGAATCATATCGCTGACCTACTCTGAATAGCACACAGACACGCACACACACACACACTGTGGGAATTAGTAGTGCCTCAGTGCTTGAGTAGAGGTGTTTTGGGTATTGCAGTGCTGGCCCAGGATCACATCTATTCAACATGACTTCAGACTGTTTGTGTGGAGCGATGTGGACCGTTCCTTCAACCTGGCGCTTCATTAGGCTCCCCCAGGTACAATGTTGTGCGTGCATGCATGCATCCGTGTGTGTGAGTGTGTGTGTGTGTGTGCAGACGTGTGTTTTGTGCTCCCTTGTGAGACAGTTTTGGTGTGGCTGGAGGCTCCAGAGGTTGTCGATCTATAATCAATGTGATTTAATTCAGCCTCCTAATCTTTGCAAGACACATCAAAGCATATCTTGAAGATTGATGAAGCTGCAGTAGATCTGAGAGCACTTCACTGGTGTGTAAAAGTGAGACTGCGACCCTGAGAATAACCAGAGCCTTTCCCATGAGCTAACGGCACAGTCAGTTCAGATCAAGAGATACTTTACAGTCTCGGTGGAGTTCTGTTAGCTTAAAGAACCTCAATCTGGTTCTACCGTTCTCCCCCCAAATAAACAACAGAACCACAGTCTGGTTCTACCGTTCTCTAAAAAAAACCCCAACAGAACCACAGTCTGGTTCTACCGTTCTCCCCCCAAATAAACAACAGAACCACAGTCTGGTTCTACCGTTCTCTAAAAAAAAACCCAACAGAACCACAGTCTGGTTCTACCGTTCTCCCTCCCCCAAAAAACAGAACCACAGTCTGATTCTACCGTTCTCCAAACCCCCCCCCCCCAACCCCCCTGCCTCAACAGAACCACAGTCTAGTTCCACTGTACTCCAAAGGCCTTGTGTGGTTCCACTCTGCTACATGATGAGCGTGTATTTCCCCTGGACATCCTTCATCAATGCTCTCCCGACTGTGACTCCAAACAGCTTCTCTTTCCCAGTAATCAACTCAAGAGTCCAGAGTCTCATCCAGGCTGCAGAATGTGTTTGAGTCCGGCTAAAATAGCAAATGGAACCTTTTTGTGAACATTTCTCTCAGACAAACGAATCTGAGTTGTTATCTTTAGGATAACTTGATCCAGATGGTCTGGACCCATCGGGTTGACCAGTGGTAGAACATTCTGGTTCTCTCAGAGAAGTAGGTAGATTGGTGGGGGGAACATGCTGGTTCTCTTAGTGAAATGGGCAGACCGAGGGGTAGAACGTGCTGTTTCTCTGAGTGGAATGGGCAGTCCAGTGGTAGAACATGCTGTTTCTCTCACAAGAGTAGCAATTTTCTCTCTGGGTGAGATCAGGGGAGAGCGGCAGAGATAGGGGCTGGAGAACCCAGTTCACTGGGTCCACAGGTCAAGCAGTGAGAAGGGGATGTCTGCTTTCTGGGTGGCCAGAATCATGTACTGTATCTGGGATGTCTGGCTGTTCTCTCCTGGGTCATATTGGTGAGGATTCTTTAAGTCAATGGTATGAACTATGACAGCTTGGCTTTTATTTTGAAGCATGCATGAAGATATAACTCTGTGTGTGTGTGTGTGTGTGTGTATGTGTGTGTGTGTGAATGTGTGTGTGCATGTGAGTGTGTGTGTGGGGGTGAGGGGGGACGACGATAGTGTATGTGGCTCTGTGTGAATTTGGTGTGGGTATGAGCCTCTGCCAGCGTTTGTGCATGGGTGACTGTGGGTGTGTGTGTGTGTGTGTGGGGGGGGGTGCGGGGACATGTTTGTGTGTGTCTCTGTGTGAGTGTGTTCTCCACGCCTCATTAGTTCGCTAACGTAGTGTGCTCCTCAGGAAAACGCCAGTCGACTCGCAGGACACTAATTCATTGTCTGACAGCTGTTTTCTTTTCCCCTCCCTCCCTCCCTCCCTCCCTCCCTCCCTCCCTCCCTCCCTCCCTCCCTCCCTCCCTCCCTCCCTCCCTCCCTCCCTCCCTCCCTCCCTCCCTCCCTCCCTCCCTCCCTCCCCCCCTCCCTCCCTCCCTCCCTCCCTCCCTCCCTCCATCCTGGGCTGTAATTCTACACACAATACCAGCTGGAGGGGTCCTGCAAAACACACACACTAACTCACTCATTCACTCACGTACACGCACTTACACTCACAAACAGATCAAGATCCCAAACGAACATACATTCATGTGTGCGAGTTGATCACTTCCACCCTATTGAAATCTCTAGGAGTGTGTTTGATTGAGGTAGCACACACACCGAAGGAATGAGCTGAGGAATCACACCTGAGGAAACATATTGACTGAACATGCAGCCTAGCCTGTTCATGCTAGATATTGTTGCACGCACATGCACACAGGCACACACACGCACGCACACACTCACACACACACACAAACACACTGTGCTGTGTGTGTCTCTCCCCAGGTCATTCACAGCAGCATGCAGGGTTGCCAGGTCTCCTTCACGATCCGTTTCCCTGACGTTTCTTGACAGGAGGAAAACAGGCCTGTACTCCTCGATCCAGCCCAGACTTCACACACTCTGAAGCGGGTGTCCTGGTGAGGGGGGACTGTACGGGACCTCCGCGTCAGCTGAGGAAGGGGGCAAGCGACTTCCATATCCTCCAGATGAAGATCACAATGAAGATGATGGTGATAATGGAGAGGTAATGAGGTGGATCTCCTCCCACGCTCTCGGCGTTAGTCCCTCTATCTCTGCACTGTCCGGAAACCCATCCTCCCATAGGTGTTTCCCAATCGACTTGAAGGTGTGTTTCGTGAGGTCAGAGGCGTCATTCGCACCCGTGCGTGTTTCAAACAGGAGGCTGGCTGTGCAGCCAGGGTCATTTGAGTTGCTCCGACAGATTAGGGTGGATAGAAGCGTCGCTGGGCTGTTTTACCGGAGCACAGTAGCAATTTACGACATACCTCTCTTCTCGTGAGCTCATAAAAGTTAAAATTACAGCAGTTAAAGGCTTATAAAGGCTGCTGCTTTACGGGCAGAACATAGCTCCTGTGCAGCCCAGATCCAACCTCTGCAGAGCAGCCAGCTGGGAGGACACTGGCAGGGACAGAGGGGGAGAAGGGGACAGGGGGTGGGGGTGATGGTGGTGGTGGTCTCCTCTTCTTCCCTTCTTTCCCCTGTGCTCCCCTCCTCTGCTCTCCTCTCCTCCACCCTCCTCCTCTCTCCTCTCCTCTCCCCTCGTCTCCTCTCCTCTGCTCTCCTCTCCTCTTCAGGCAGGATATTAGTCCTGGATCTGATTAGTTTCAGCAGAGCCCTGGCTCAGTCCATCAACACAGAATCTCAGATCTCCTTCAAGTTCTCCCAAAAAGTTTCATATGATGTGGCTATAGCTTGGTAGAGAGCCCATGTCTGTAACTCCAAACATGGACATGTTTTGGCCCTCACGGATAATGTGGAGGTTTGGAGCATTATTAGGTGCATCTTAAATAAGAATAACACAGAGTCGTGGACTCTAAGGAACTTTCAACGCTTGTCCACAAAGTCGACAAGTCGTGGTTTCAAAGTTAATCCTTCATTACTCCCTTTTTGACCAGCATCCATAATATTCCCTGACAATGTTGTGACAGTCAACTTCATTGCATCACTCGCTCTTCCTTGTTTCTTTTCCTCTTTCTTTCTCTCTCTCTCTCTCTTTCTCTCTCCCTCTCCCTGCCTCTCTCTCTCCCTCTCTCCCTCTCTCTCTCTCTCTCTCTCCCTCTCTCTCTCTCTCTCTATTGCTCTCTCTCCCTTATCTCTGACTTTCCCTCCCCTTATCTACCCTGCAAGTTTTACAGCAGCGGTGGACATCATACTTCCCGCTCTCCTAGCGACACACAAGCACCGGAGACGCATAACCAGCTCGTGTTCGTGTGCGTGTGACGAGCTCATGCACACGTGGGCTCACATACATACTGAGGGCGATGGAGAGCAGACAAAGGTGTCGAACGCTGCAAGGCTTGACACACCATTAACCGCACTCCTGGTTTGAGTTGGTGTATGTGTGTGTGTTTTGGGGGGGGGGGCAGGGGGAGGGTAGGTCGGTGATGTCAGCAGTGTCAGGTATAGCAGGAAGGCTTCACTCATGGGTTCAAAGGTGTCACTTAGACACACCTGTCTGGAAACAGCTGTCTGCAACGCTTGAAAGGAAAGGAGAGAGAAGGAACGGAGGAGAGGAGGTGAGGACGGACGGATGACTTGTTCCGTCCCTCGTTCGCTGGAGTGGGTTCCAGCATGTTTGAGGCGTGTGTGGGGGAAAGAGAGAGGTGCAGAGCAGCTGAGTGAATGGAGAACACAGGTTTACTGACTCACTGCATGACCCCGAAACAGATCTCCATCTACCCTGTCTGGTCAAATGAAGAGGGGAAGAGAGGAGAAGAGAGGGAGAGAGAGGTAGAGAGAAGGGGGGAAGGAGAGAGAGCACAGAGAGAGAGAGAGAGAGATAGAGAGAGAGAGAGAGAGAGAGAGAGAGAGAGAGAGAGAGAGAGAGAGAAAGAGGGCGGTTGCAACATTTCTTGTCATTAATTCGATACTGTGCTGACAAGGACCACACAGAACACTGACATCAAAATATCTAACTCCATAAATATGACAGCAAGAATGTCAATGAGTAATAATGAGCTTAAGAAGTAACACAGAATCAAATTCTACTTTACAATAAAACTGCTTTTTAAAAATCTTTCCACAGATGTGCTGTTCATGGACCCAATTTCCCAATCATGGAAATGCTAATTGAGTGAAAACAGACTGGCTTTCTACCCCTTCCTGCAGTGGTGATACACTGGTACTGTTAGATCATTGGTGTGCAATCCTGGTCCTCGAGGGCCACTGTCCTGAAGGTTTTAGATGTTTCCCTGTTCTAGCACACCTGATTCAAATGAACAGGTTGTTATCAAGCTCTGTGGAAGCCTGATAATTATAATCAGGTGTGCTGGAGGAGGGAAAGATATAAAACCTTCAGGACAGTGGCCCTCCAGGACCAGGATTGCCCACCCCTGTGTTAGGTTCAGTCACTGTGGCCAGGGACCAGCAGATGACTGACAGCAGATCTGCTGGGTCAGGTGACCCTGGGATCCACTGTCAACAGCTGGTTTCAGTGATTTGTTGAGGGACAGGAGAGTCAGAGGTGATTGGAGGGTTGGATGAGTGCGAAGTGATTGGTTGAGGTCAAGGGGATGGGGGTTGTTGGTAGACACTGTCAGAATATTGGAAAAGAGAGAGAGAGAAAGAAATGGATAGGGAGAGAGAAGAGAGAAAGAGAGAGAGATAAAGAGATAAATTAAATAATCCAAGAATGTCCTGTTACCACAGTTTCCTCTCTGACACAATATTGAATTTTCCCATTTATTTTTCCTACTTCATCTATTTCCTTCCCTGCTTCCATCAAAGCTATGATTCATTCAAAATGAATTGGACCGGTTCAGCTCTAAGATAAGAACGGTGTCCTTTTTTTTTGTTGAAAGTCTCCTGTGAGATAAATAGCCGGGGGATGATGTACGAGCGTGAATCCGTTCTCACAGCTAGGTGCTGTTTGGAGTGTCTCTGGAGCACCAGGCGACACCCGGCCGTACGCACTCCTCTTGGCATCTCGGCATCACTTCACACAGACGTGCGGGAGCTTCACACACAATGACCGTCACACACACACACACAGACGCACACACAGACGCACACGCAGACACACACACCTAACTGTGTCACCGTCAGAGAGAGCAGACACTTGATAGCCAAGGTCAGTCCTCTGACGTCAGTCCCTGCTTTGGTCTGGCACTGCTTAGTAACACACACACACACACACACACACACACACACACACACACACACACACACACACACACACACACACACACACACAGTACATACACAGGATTATTAAGCCCTGTTCTATCTCTGCTCCTATACAGCACATGGTAACATGTTGTAACCAACATGGCTGGAGTGAAACCAATGGCTCTGGAGTCCATGACAATCTAAACACATGTCCAGCTGGAAGTCCAGAAGACTCCTCACTACTCAAAGACCTACAAATCCCAGCTGCTCACCCAGCCCTCGCTTCCTCCAGAGCGTTTAGCCATGAACCCTTCACCTCCCGAGGTCCTCCCCCCCCACCGCCCATAGGGGTCAGGGGTCAGAGGTCAAGGGCAACAGGAAGGATTCACCCGAGGTCAACGGGTCGAACCAATCTCGAGCTCCGTCATCTTGACAGTGAGCGAGTGTGTGTGTGGCTGGGGTGTGTGTGTGTGTGGCTGGGGTGTGTGTGTGTGTGTGGCTGGGGCGTGTGTGTGTGTGGCTGGGGCGTGCGTGTGTGTGGCTGGGGCGTGGCTCGCTGCAGCGGTGTGTGAGAGGCAGACCGGTCAGGACAGGATGGATCTGGGGGGGGGGGGGGGGGTTCATGACATCGCACTGCAAGCGTCCGTCAACAAGACAGGAGGGCTGGGATTCTTTTATTGCACGGTTTGTGTGTTTGGAGCCTCTCGTCTCTCCCATCTGCCGGCCATGCTGCCAGCCTTCTGAACTCACTGCGACTTCGCTAATAGAACAACATGAAAAGAAGCGGTTGAAAGGAAGAGAATCGGCACTCGATAAATAAACACGCGAGTCTCCCGATGATGCCTCAGACCTTGACTCCGCCGTCGAGGATGTAGCGAGCTGCATTTGGCCGGAGCTTGGCTGTTTGTTGGTCTATCGATTTGGCCCCGAGATTGGCGTGGAAAAATCATATAACGGTATTGCTCGCTGCGGTCACGGCAGTGATGGCGTACTCAGCCGAGGCCAGGGACGCTGATTGGATGAGACGGTTCAAAGTGGTCGAGGCTCGCCAAGCCTGGATGTTTAGTTTATGGTTGCTGCTTCGTGCCGAGTCGCCACTTTCCACACACTGACACCACATGACATGCCATGAGGTCGCCAGTCCTGGAAAAGTCTCGCTCCCAAAGTGCATCTGTGTCCCTCTGGAAGTCCTCCTAGCAACCCTCGTTGGCTCTCAACCGTCTGACCTCTGAACCTCCCAAACCTCCTGCCTCTTACCTTTCTGCCTCCCTCTCGTCTCCTCCGACCCTGGCCGTGCCTTTTTTCCAACCCCCCCACCCCCCCCCCCCCTCCCGTGTTCCGTCCTTCTCCACTGTTCCGGGTGTCTTACTCTCCCTCCCCTGTGCTCACAGTGCCAGGGGCAGATAACAGGATGTACCTCGGCTCGGGTCACCTCGTCCCAGCCTTGACCAAACCAAACAGCTTTACCAGAAGAGAAGAATAGCTGGCAGAGCACCTGTGGCGGAGGAGCCCGGTCAGTCGGGGGGGGAGTGGGTGGGTAAAAGGGGTCCGTGGACATTGTGGTGGGGGTAGGAACGAGAGGAGGGAGAGACACAGATGGAAGAGAGACGGAGAGAGAGAGAGGGTGGGAGGGAGAGAGAGAGAGAGGGTGGGAGGGAGAGAGAGAGAGGGTGGGAGGGAGAGAGAGAGAGAGGGTGGGAGGGAGAGAGAGAGAGGGTGGGAGGGAGAGAGAGAGAGAGGGTGGGAGGGAGGGAGGGAGGGAGGGAGAGAGAGACATTCAGCTGTTTATTGTCAGAAGCAAGGCGAAACGCAATTTCACCACCTGTAAACAATAAAAGAAACGAGGAGATTGAGACACGACACGACCCCCCCCCCCAGGTCGTGCAACATCTCGGCCTTTCGCGCCACGTCAGCCTCTACCCCCACGAAACACGCTTTGAGTCAACGCTTCGGTTAAATCGATGCTCTGCTTGAATCAGTGTTAAAACGGGATAATGTGTGCCGGTGAAACCTTATAGGCTAGCTTGAGTGGAGGATGTCTCCCCAGTCTTTGAAGCACAGCTGTGGACCGGGTCTGGGGCTCTTAGCTCTTATGTGTGGGAAAACGTTGCTCGGGGGAACCTGAAGGAATAAACAGACGTTGCACGCATGTCAGACCAGCTCCGTCCCTTACTGTGGAAGCAAGGCATTCCTGTTCCAAAGGCGTCCTCCTCGTCTGAGGCGATCTGGGCAGGCTGGGGGCGAGACGCGACCCATCGACCGTCAAGGACCCACGGCTGAGAAGTGCTGAGTCATCGTCGGGAAAAGGGGTTAGGGATCGGCGTGCGTTCGAGTTCCGTCGTGTGTTTTTCGGCAACGTGTTTTCCTCTTCAAACGCCGAAAGCATTTGCGATGGGCAACGTACTTCGTCTTTGTCAGCTGTCATTGAATCATTTGGAAGACGGTCTTGAACCACTATCCACCACAAGTGTCTGTGTGTGTGTGTGTTTGGGTAATCTAGCGCACTCTGGTGTGTCTGCGGTGTGGTAGATGAGCTGGGGTGATACCTCTGTGGGGTGTGTTGTTGTTGGTGTGCAGAGCAGCAGCATCTGTCCCGGCTCCCTGGCCCAGACGGTCCATGAGGTGTGCCTGGTGCCCCTCTGCTGCCTGCTCCCCTGCTCAGACATGCCACCCGCAGCAGGTCGGGGTCCCAGAACAAGCTGTGTGGATGTTGGCCTTGCATCAAGCAGCGTTTCGAGATCACCGCAGGGTTCAGCCAGGCCGTCGATGCTCTCTCCCCGTCGTCATCTTCAGAGACTCTGATTGCTATCAGGTGCGTCCTCGTTTCCGCGAACAGCGGAGCATGTGTGCTTCCAGCGCTTTCCCAGAGGGTCCTGGTCCTGCTCACGGACACGCTGCTGCTGTGTACCCCCCCCCCCCCACCCCCAGTCCCCCCAGCCCTGAGGCTTGCTGCCGCCCCCCCCCCCCCCCCCCCTCCCCTCTGGTGGGTACGGAGCGTCTGCTGGGAAACACCTGGTCCCACAGCTGGGGGTGGGGGAGGGGCAGCTCCATCCCGCCTGCCTGTACGTTCCAACACTCTGCTGAAAGGCCTCTGCGGGTCTCGGCGAAGCTCAACGCCATCCCAGCGTTCGGCCTCGCGAATCACCCCTGGACACGTTGTGATTAGGGGCCTGGAGGGAGGAGGGGGAGGGGGACGTGGTCTGAGCAGGCGGGGCTAACCAGCTAGGGAAATCTCTGGTTGTAAACATGGCCGCTTACATTTGACAGAGAAAGAAGAGTCTGAGATGTACAATAGGAGGGATAAGGAGGCATCCTGGTGTGTGTGTGTGTGTGTGTGTGTGTGTGTGTGTTTGTGTGTGTGAGAAAGAGTGTGGGGAGGGGGGTCAAAGAGGACGTTCATGCTTTTTAATTAGGTAAGCAGAGATAGTAATCAATGGAGGAATGTCTGGCACGTTAGCACATAACACGAAGATGTCATTAAACCACACACACGCACACCTACAATCAAAGCTTCTGCTTCTGTACAGGACACGCTAACAGGGAAACCCTCATGCAAACACACACACACACACATAGGATTCTGTTCATACATGGGCACCAATCAAATGCCATGCGTAGTGTGGAATCATGAAGTAGCTTGTGTTCTCTGCACGGAGGGTTAACTGACGAAAGCCCCCCCCCCACCCCCTCAGACATGATGACCTTCCAAGACGTCTGATGAGCTGGAGAGACAACACATTCGGTTTAACGCCACAATCGACTCCCATTTCTAATCAGGTGTGTGGTGAATTGGGCGAGGATATCGATACTGAAGTGTGAGTTTGGAACGGAATGACAATGATCCTTACTGACGTGCTGCCCTGACTTCAGAGACAGACTCTCTCATTTACGATCACACACTCACAAACACGTCGAATGTTGATCAATGAGTATTATGAGTATTATTGAGTATTATGTGAGACATTGAGAATTATGTGAGACATCTCTTGAAATGTTTTCTCGCTGCGGGGGTTTCTCTCTGCCTTCCAGCTGCCTAACCCCTCGTTATCAATCCTTACATGGAGAGACAAGCATCTGATATCTGAAGATATCTGAAGTTGGAGCGTGCGACAGAGGAAGACAGTGTGAGGGACAGAGAGAGAGAGGGAGCAAGAGATAATGAGAAAGAGAATGAAAGAGAGAATGAGGAAGAGAGAGAGAGAGAGAGAGAGAGAGAGAGAGAGAGAGAGAGAGAGAGAGAGCGAGAGAGAGAGAGAGAGAGATGGACTGCCTGTTAGTTTTTAAGATCTACTGATTGGCTGAAACACACAGGGCCTCTCTGGGATGTAATCCAGCAGAGAACAGCGGTCAGCCTTTAACCAGATCCAGCTGTAACCCACCTCCAGTCCAGAGCAACACATCAGCTCATTGGCTGGATCCCCTGTGGCCCATATGAATACTATTGGCTGGAAACATTATTCAATGTCTGCCACCTCACTTCTCAATGGCCCATTGCCCTGTACCACACAGCCCAACTCTCTTCTTATTGACCCCGGTGTCCTGTCCCACATTGGCTGACTCTCTGCTCATTGGCTGAACGTCCTGTCTCCTTCCTGTCCCTCAATGTGTCTCTTCCTGAGTATCTCTCAACATTAAAGATGAAAGGTTGAATAAAGAGAATGCACAACCATACTTGAGGAGAGTGTGAGAGACAGTATGTGTGTGTGTGTGTGTGTGTGTGTGTGTGTGTGTGTGTGTGTGTGTGTGTGTGTGTGTGGATGGTGTCTGAGAGAAGCAGCTGTGGTATGAAGTGGGCAGGGTTTTGATCAGGACCCACGGACTCACAGTTGTTCGGACGAGTGGTTTGTGTTTGCACAAAGATTTCTGCAGCAATAGATGGATAACGTAGATGAAAAATAGCATTTATTTAGGCGTTTGACTCCCCCAACAAAAATAATTCCACAATTTGTCTTAGGCTGGACTGTTACTTCCACGTGTCAAAAATCTCTCTTGTAAGTCGCTCTGGATGAAAGCGACTGCTAAATGAATGAATGTAAATGCGATTTTTACATTTATTCATTTAGCAGACACTTTTATCCAAAGCGACTTACAGCAAGTGCATGGACATTCCCCCCAAGGCAAGTAGGGTGAAGTGCCTTGCCCAAGGAGAGCCCAACGCCTTAACCTACTGAGCCACCCCATATAATTGATTTGTTTATTTTCAGAAGGATAGATGTGGCTTAAAGTGTGCGTCAAGGAGCAGTGTCTGTCTGTGACTGTTGTTCACAGGGAGACAAACTCAGAACACAGAGAAGCAGCAGAGATTAGAAAAAGACAGAACCTTATGAAGTCTGAATGCAGTCCATGTGTTGGAGAACATAGAGTCTGACAGAATACCAAAACAGCAGGAAAACAGCCCATAACCCAAATCCCCCTTTGTGTTTCTCATTTTAATGGAACGCTCACATTAGCGAAGGCCTTTGGCGCGTCAATAGGATATCATATCAGACTTCCTGAGGATGACGTTATTAGAAATTATAATCAGCTAATCTTAGGGTTTGTGAAAAAAAACATCCTGCTAAATGAATCTAATTGAAATCTTCTCGTCTTTTTAACTTCCTAACTGATGTTTGTCTCGGGGGCGTGAATTAAACAGAGCTGCTTGAGTCCTCGTGGCAGTGGGCGGTATCTATTTAACTGAATGAGTTCACTAGACTCTGGGTGTGACGCACTTGGCGTTGTGGCAGAGGCACACGTTTCCGTGGTGACTCACCAGGCACATCGTCACGCACACGCGTACATCGATGACGCTGATGCTGTCAGTCACGTCCCCGATCGCACGCTCGATCGCACGCCGCGACACACTGGACCCCTCGTCATGGACTCCTGTGCCCAGGTTGACAGGGGTCAAGGGTCATTAGTCCCGGTAAGCTCAACCTCTCTACACCTCTCCATTCCTTTTCTTCAGTCCCTTTCATGTGCGAATGTCTGTGTGTGTGTGTGTGTACGTGTGTGTTCCTCTGGTAGGGCATCATAAATATTCATGTTTTCGTCACACAGTTGTTTGCATTCATGAAAACAGATGAATGGCCTTCATCAATCAGAATCAGTAGCCTTCTACCTCTAACCTTTCTCTCTTTCTCTGTTCCTTTATTTTTCCCTCTCCCTGTCTCTCCCTCTCTCTCTCTCTCTCTCTCTCCCTCTCTCTCTCTCTCTCCCTCTTTCTCCTTCTCTCTCTCTCTCTCTCTCTCTCTCTCCCTCTCTCTCTCTCTCTCTCTCTCTCTCTCTCTCTCTCTCTCTCCCTCTGTTTTTCTCTCTTTCTCTCCCTCTGTTTCTCTCTCTCTCAACTTCATAGGTAGCCTAAATACTGGATTTTTTTGAAAATGCAAGGCTGGTGAAAGGAATGATGGACAGATGGAGGTATGGGTAGAAGTGAGGAGAGGAGAGGCCGCATGCTGAAGATTCCAGAAGGTGTCGAACAGCATGTGTGAGATGACGAGAAACAGCAGCATGGAAGGTTCAGTCCAAAGCCTCAAACGGAGACATGAAATGCAAAGAGGAATGAAGAGATGGAGAGATGGTTGGGGGGAAGGGGGGGGTGGTCTTCACCCGATGACAGGGGCGTTAGGATGGGATAGGCACATCAGAGCCGGGCCAGTCCAGATGCAGTCAAACCCCCCCCACCCCCGGCTCAGATCAGAGCAGGGTCAGGCCCACACTGTTATTACTCTCTAGATCACATCCCACTGACAGGCAACCAGGCTCGCTTGGGTGGATGGCCGTAATTACAACCAGACAATGAATGGGAAACAATGAATCTGAAAGCCTCGAAGCAATCAGAAATATGGTGGTGGTGGGGGGTGGGTGGGGAGGGAGACAATGCCTCCTACAGCAACACTACTGATCTTATCTCCTCTGATGTCATCGTAGAATGTCTTTCCCCACTGACATCACCCCGGGAGAAAATACTGCACCTGCCTGGCACATGCCAGCCTGCAGGACTCAGATCTGCTCCAGGGTAGGCTCACTTCATCCAGCCTGCAGGACTCAGATCTGCTCCAGGGTAGGCTCACTTCATCCAGCCTGCAGGACTCAGATCTGCTCCAGGGTAGGCTCACTTCATCCAGCCTGCAGGACTCAGATCTGCTCCAGGGTAGGCTCACTTCATCCAGCCTGCAGGACTCAGATCTGCTGCAGGGTAGGCTCACTTCATCCACATCTGCTGCTGATGACTCACCAGGCCTCTGGATACAGAAGATGATCTGTTAATACTGGAAGAGGAAGAGCTTCCTGACCTCTCTCTTTGTTTTGAAACCAGGCTCCTCCTGGACTGGCAGGAGGGCTGCCCAGGAGTCTTATTCTAACAGCCCAGGAGGTGGGATTCCGTCTCTGTATCCCGGGGGATCATTGCCGACCCGAACAAATTCTCCTCTCCGCTCCTTACTTCATCCTCTACTACCTCTATTCCAACATTGCCCCCCCCCTCCCCATCTATTTTTCCCCCCCGTTTACTCCGTCCTCTCCCCCTCTTCACCTCCCCTCTCCTCCTTTTCCCTCCTCTCAGAAACTGCGCTCCTTAGGATCCTTCAACACCCATATTGACACACAGCACTGCAGAGATGAGGAACGTGAAAGCGAGACAACGAATTATTCAGATCACTGGCATTGTGACAAGCAAACAGCCACGTACTCCATTTTCACTGGGCTGGAAACAGAAATGGACCTCTTTGAAAGCTGTGGTTTTCTGTCCCCGTACAGCCAATCCAACCAATACTGCTGTCCCAGATTAGATTAGATCCATATTGACATGGCGCTGGTCCTGATTGGACAGAATCCTCTGCTGTACCGTTCTAGTGATCTTCGCCCTGGCAGGATCTGATCCAGGGATGATTTAAGCAGCCTGTTTGCCAGCCTGTTGGCCTGCTTCCTCTAGCAAGTTCTTTATCTGCAAGAAGTTCCACTGAAGACGTTTCCATGGTTAAATTTCTAGTGTGGGAAACATTGTCAGAAACAGGAATAACGTCTCTTCTCCTGTTTTGGATCAAAGTCTCCAACACAGATGGAAACCGAAGTTAATTTATCTTATCCGGGCCATATCCCAGGATTTCATTTAATTCTAGAAGGTCACCTTCACCTTACTGCTGAACCTGTTGAACCCTGTGATTCTGACTCCCATCCGATTCGAGGTCGTGTTCCTGGGCTGTCTGGTTAACATGGAGCTGGAGTGTTGGGGGATCGCATGTGTTCTTGTTCGCACAGTCAGCTTGATGCTGGTGCTTTTGGCTGGATCCTTACAAACATCACACTCCCTCCCCAAACAAGCTCTTCCTCGCAGATGGAAAGCATTTGTTTGGTGTCAGTTTTCACTCAGCGCTGGATTAGGGCGAGGGAAGGAAAACTCTTAAGATAGGCTCGATGACGAAACGCTTCCTGGAGGCTCAAATGTAGCAGAAACGCATACAGTACACCTCCCCGAGCATGGACACACCTCCCCGAGCATGGACACAGGCCACACGCGTGTCTGCATGTGAGAAACACACATGCTCTCGCACACACACACACACGCACCACCCCTGCCAAGAGACGGCATTCCTTGTTTGCCGCGGGGATTTAAGTGTTTTTAAGCCTCACATGCGACGCTCGCTCAGTCAACGGCCCTTCAGCAAATGACTGTTGCCACTGCCATTAGCGGGACGTGCGTCACATGACTGACCCTCTGTCTCTTAACAGAAAGTCATCGGTACGTAAACACTTCAGGCCAGGAAGAAAAGACCTTCGCTCTCCGTAGCAACGTGACATTGCTCCTCTCCCTCCCCTTAGCAACAGGGCACAAGACCTTCAGGCCAGGAAGGCAAACAGGCATGATTCAACTGGAGAGAGAGCGAGCGAGAGAGAGAGAGAGAGAGAGGCAGAGAGAGAGTGTGAGAGAGAGGCAGAGCGAGAGAGTGAGAGAGAGAGAGAGAGAGGGTGAGTGAGAGAGAGCGAGGGAGAAATAGGGGGAGAGAGAGAGACAGAGAGGGAGAGAGAGGGAGAGAGAGAGAGACAGAGAGAGAGAGAGAGAGAGAGAGAGAGAGAGGAGAGAGAGAGAGAGAGAGAGAGAGAGAGAGAGAGAGAGAGAGAGAGCGAGAGAGAGAGCGAGAGAGAGAGAAGGGGCAGAGCAAGAGTTGAACAGCTGGTTGGAGATTCTTGTTTGGTTTACAGCTGTCATTTCCAATTTCCAGTGAGCTCAAACTCCATACTGAAAAGTGTAGAAATGAGTGTGTAATATCAAAATATTTCATATTTAAACGTTCAGTCTTAGACAGCTACCAGCCTGAAAAGAGACAGATTTATTTTTATTGTGGTCTCCAGGCTCTACGTTGTAGAACATACAAAGGTGATCTCCACAGATTCTCAGGAATATGACACAGTTCTTTTTCATAAAAAAAAAAAAAATGCTATCCTACAATGTTTGGATAATCTTTTCACTCTGTTAAATCTGAACGGTCTACCGCAAGATAAGGCCTCCAAGGTTTACGTCAATAAGAAGACCAGCATCACGTTCTTCCTCTATTACAAAGAAGTCGTAAAAATTGTGACCTGTTTCTCATTTCTGGTTTCGATTCCCTGCCTGGAGACTGAAGGGGAGGATGAGAAAGTCTGAGGAAACATCCAGATGTCTCTCACAGCAAATGTACCAGTCATCTAATTGGTTAGTGACTGTATGGAGTCCCATGTGATTGGTTACTGTGGTGTCATTTGAGGTCACATCTGGCTGTGAGTCTAGAGAGGGGGGGGGGGGGGGGGGGGGACGACCGGCATTTGTCGCTATCTGCGTCTGCCTCGAGCCAATCAGCTGTGGCCGGCCTGAGGAGCGGTGGAGGAGCGGAGCCCTCGAGTCGCCGCTGACACCCGAGGACGTGCCGCTCGCGTCGCCTAGACGACAAAGCGGTGAGAGGCGTGGCTGGCGCCGCGTTCCAGGACGGACGAGTTCACGCATGGATCCAGCTGGATCGAAATCCTCCATCCTTCATTTCCCGGTATTCCCCTTATGGTGCTGTTTAAAAAGAATCCATTGCATTATCACAGCGGGGTCCATTCCATCAATAGGTTCAAAGCTACCACGCTGTGGAGAAGACCTCTACAATATGGCTGCAACCAACCAAAAGCGCCAATGCTTTTTTTAACAAAAAATCAAGCCATTGCAGAGGATGCTTCAGCGGTGAACTGCCCTACCCCATGGGGTGGCAGCTCCATGCAAATATAGCTCCTAATAACACAGCAAGGCAGCGTGGGTAGTGCCGTACCCCCACAGAGCCAACCAGAGGTCATCTCTACCCCCCCAAGGGAGGGGCCACCGCACCGCTGCGACCGCCGGTACCGCCTCTTGACAAAACCAAAATGACAGACGCCATTTCATCTTTAAATGCTGCCTGTGGTTTTTGCGGCTGGAGGTTTGGAGGATCTTGGTGGAGGCTCCGGCAGGTTCCGCTAAGAAGGGTCTGATTAGTGGCATGGCCCTAATGATCCAGCGGGTCAGCGGTGGTGTTTGAATGAAGCAGCGTTTCTTTGGGCATGTCTGTTTATCTGGTACCCTTTAGAGGACGAAGCCACAGCTTCCTGTCTCTGGGAAGCCACCAGTGATGGATTATGGGAGGTTTAGTTTTAAGTTCTCAGTGTGACTGTGCACTCTGCAGATGTTTTTTTTTTTTGTAGTCCTGGATTCCAGGTTTTCCAGATTCAGCAGGATACTGGATTGATGTCCACCATCCTCTCTGAGTAGCTGATGAACTTCAAGAAGCAAAGGACGTTCTTCCCATTAGGATCATCAGATGCCTGCTGATGGTGGAACGATGCCTCCAGCACCCCAGCCAAAACCAAACTCCTCCCTGCCTCCACTGTACTTTCCCACTCAATACAGCAGTCAATACCATCTGCCCTTGAACTACCCAGTGCATGTCTTTCGTCTATATTAAAAGGGTATTATTAAAAATTATTATTAAAATGATGACATTTTAAAAGATGTGCTCCAGACAGTCAATCATAACGCAGTGTACCACAGCAAAATCCATCACTTTATTTTTCATAGAAAGCAAAAGTTCATTATTTTCGTACAATATATTTCATGTCACATAAGTTCGTGTTCGACAAATTTGAAATAAAGGCAACGACAGTTGAAGAGTAGAAGGAAAACGAAAGGATGAGAGAGAAGGATACGAGAGATTTAGAGGGAGATTGAAAAGAAGAGAGAGGCTGACAGACACACATTAAACAACAAAACTCAGACTGTAACAGTTCATCATGAGGAAGTTTGGGTAAATGTTCTAATGTCTAACATACTAGTTCAAAATTTAAACAATAATTAAACCATTAAAAGTTAGGAAATCCATTTAACAGACGTTTGCTAGCTGGTAAGAAGCCTTTCTGAATGACATTTTCATACCAAACCTTCAACCTTCCTAAAAAAGACAGATCCAGCCAAACCACCCCCCCCCCTCCTGGTACAAGACATTCACCCCCCCCCCCCCCCAATAACCAGGGATAGGGGGGTGAGGGGGATGGAAGCAGTAACAATCTGAGGTTGTGACTAAAGAATTGGAAACACAGCCTCCAATACATATTGCCTCCTGGATTTTCTTCATGGTCGCCCATTAGCAAGGTGGTGAACAGAGAAGACTAACAATCTGGGTTCAGGTCCTTCTCTGGAAGAGAGACAGAGAGAAATATTTAGAGAGAGAGAGAGAGAGAGAGAGAGAGAGAGAGAGACAGAGATAAGGAGAGAGAGAAAGAGACTGACAGGAAGACAGAAAGAGACAGAGAGAGAAAAAGAGAGAGCGAAAGAAAGAAAGACAGAGAGAAAGAATTAAGAAGAAAAAAATGGAGAGTAAAGGCAGGTGTGAATGTGTGAGGACCAGGAGACGAGGTGGTGGAGGGCCTCTCCTCTCACCTGGTGGGGCCTCAGTAGTTGATCATCCTCTTGACAGCGTCGAAGCACTTCCACTTGTCTGGGATGTAGAAGGGCTCGAAGATGTGTGGGAAGGGCGTGTCGTAACCACACACCCTGGCGATGGGGGCCTCCAGGTTCAGGAAACACTCCTCCTGTTGACACACACACACACACGTTTGTCAGTGTAAGCAAGACATGCCACTCACTGTGATACGACAGCACAGAATCAGCAGATGGCTGTTAGCTACCGACACCGTCAGCCAAAAAAGACTGAACCCCATAATGCATGCACGTACACACACACACGTTCACACACACGTACACACACACACACACACACACACACACACACACACACACACACACACACACACACACACACACACACACACACACACACACACACACACACACACACACACACACACACACACACACACACACACACACACACACACACACACACACACACACACACACACACACACACACACACACACACACACACACACACTCTCCAGGAGGATCAAGCAGAATGACAGTGTACAACACCAGATAATAAAAAGGTTAGCTGAACCAGGATTTGGAAGACTGCGTGCAATGGCTGCCTTCCAGCCAAATCCAAGGTGATGAGGGAAGCTGAAAGTGTTTCCACAGGTTTACCACTTCTGGGATGTTGGCCCAGGGCTAGTATGGGGATGCCCGTTTCCTGTTATAAGGACATTTTTACGAAAGGAAAGGAAGATGAAAAAAGAAACATTTCCTTTTGAGGGTTCCACAGAATCTGGCAGGTTCACAGGCCATGAAATAACAAAACGTTTCAAGCTGCTGTCTGATGGAACAGGTGTTTTTTTTAGACAAGGTTGTTCAGAGTCTATTGGCCTGGCAAGGCAGAGGCGGCCCCACCCACAGACACAAACACAGCCCACTCCCAGAAGGACAAGAATGTGTCCAGCCTGGCCCGCAGGCTTGCACACTGATATCATACAGACACTGTTGTGTCAAAGGGAGATCTCTGACAGCCCTTAGCTTGGCTCTAAACACTTAGCATAGTGCTGGATTTCTTACATGCTGGAGTTTTAAGCCTTATTCACACAGACAGGAGCGTTGGAGAGTGGGAGTTCTGGATGAATCCATAGACAGGCCGGGACACAGACCCTACTGAGGCAGACAGCACCACAGGGCCCGGTCTGGGAGTCCGAACCTAGACTGTAATCTCCTCTAAATACCCTGCTGTCTTCCTGGAAGACCGGCAAAGTACAGTCTCTCATCTGGACGGTCACCACAGCTGGACGGACGCACAGACAACGGCCACGCAGTTGCCAGTCCGCTGTAATGGCTGTTTATCTTAGAGGAAGAGCCTCATTATACGCAATATACTTAAATGGCAGACGGAAAAACACACCGACGCGGGGCGGCGATCCATGCGTGACCGTCCTGCAACAATCAGACGATAAAACAGGGAGGACGAGGTAAAAATACGCCCAGATTAGCGGTTGTGTGTTTAGACTCGCGCGTCGTCATCGACCGAGCCGCAGACTGTGGGAGGTCGCTAGCCGTCTTTGCGCGCGTCGGCGTCGTGAAAAGCCTATCGCCACGGAGACCGGGAGGTAGTCTGGGTAGTCCTAGCGAAAGCGATGATGGGGTCATTTGAGGACAAAACCAGACAGATCGGCTGTCCCTGATGGTCTGAATTCACCTCTAACAATGAATTTCCATACGCAGACAGACATAGACACAGTCTACAGCCCTAGAGAGGAAGGGGGAAGCTGTTGAACTCTACAGATTGTAGAGACAGGCTTAACTGGGTCTTGACCCTATACACAGTGTGTGTGTGTGTGTGTGATTTGGTTTCCTACTGATGCCGGCAGCCAATGAGGAAGTCTTAAGACATATCTGTGGCCTGGAGTTTGGGCGGGAGGCGGAGCCCCTGAGAATAAAGCTGCCAGGTCCATCCCAGCCATCTGGAGCGCTCTTTCCACACGCACACTTACTTCCAGGGACTGGATTTTGAGAACATTTAATCCAGAATGTGGATCCTGTGCCACATTCGGGCCAGCCCACACAAACTCAATTTAGACAATGGGAAAACAAACTACGATAGGAGGAGGGGGAGAGAAGATAGAGGGATGAGAAGGAAGAGGAAGTATGAAATGGATGGAAAAGCAGCTCTGACGGCAGCCCCAAAGTTCTGGTTCTGATTGGAAAGGCTTTTTTTTGGCAGAAGAACACAAGTCATAGGGCCTCTGCCCACACCAGCAGGGCTGGAATGGAAGCGGTTCTGTTTGAAGTCTGTTCAAGGATCGGGACGGTGATGGATTCCTGTTGAGGTTGTGAAGCTGGACTCCGTCTGACCCTGTCTGATTTGTGTTGCTGTACCAATAAGCTCTCTCTCTTTCTGCGTCTGTTTTCCTCACCCTCTTTTTCTAATCCTCTCTGTCTTCCGTACATCTCTTCCATTCCCCTCTCAGTTCTCCTCAGTGGTCACCGCAAAATCCCAAGTTTTTGGATAGTTTTTGCCCCCCTTCTCCTTTCCTGCCAGGCTGCAGCGCTCCAGCATTCATACCCCAGACTTGGACAGCTGGAAGCTTCCGGTGAGACAGTCCAACTTCAGCCCGCAGCTCCTGAGTGGTCCACCCCGGGTCTGGCCCCTGGTCTGACTCATCTTCTCCAGGCTTTGTTAAGGAGCGGGGGTGGGGGGGTGGGGGGGGTGTCTCCTGAACACGCTGGCTGTGAGGAACACAGCTGTCTGTGCTGTTGTTATTACTGCTGCTCTTAGCAGCGAGAGCGAGCCCCTGATTGCTCGCCACCTTGCTGTTAAAAGCTCCTATTTTTAGCCTAGATTTTCCTGCTGCAGTTCATTATCGCAAGCTGCCCTATGAGTCATCCGCATCCCAGCCTAGGCCCCGCCCCCAGGTCAGGGAGTGAATGACCTTGGCAGAGGGTAGCCGATCTCCTGTCCACATACCTAGCAGGCCCAGCGCAGTGTGGTATGATGAGGCCCTGTTCGGACCCTTTCCAATACAATAGAGGCTAATCTGCCCCAGCCTCTGAAGATTAGGCTGAGGGATCCTTTCACCATCTCAGCCCTGTCCTCCCCCTGTCCTAAACCCGCTGTCATCACGTCATCGTGTCCACGCAGGCTTTTGTAACCATAGACGGTCTCTCGCGCCCCCCTCCATAGGGTCGCTGTGCATCGGCGCGTCTCCTTCTAGAACGTTCTGGCTGACAGACGGCAGAGGTCATACGTGAGGAGAGGAGAGGCGAGGCGTCTGCACAGTCAGGACATCTTCTGGCACCTGACGTTATTACCTTGGTGATACCCCCACAGACGGGTATCGCTTTCATAGGCAGGGGGGAGAAATATTAATCCCCCCTCAGCCTCCCACCCCCAACACACACACACACACACACACTCGATATTTCCCTGTTGCCTGGTGTTTGTTCTCTGCTGCTTGGCTACTACTACTACCACACACACACACACACACACACACACACACACACACACACACACACACACACACACACACACACACACACACACACACACACACACACACACACACACACACACACACACACACACACACACACACACACACACACACACACACACACACACACACACACACACACACACACACACACACACACACACACACACACACACACACACACACACACACACACACACACACACACACACTCAATATTTCCCTGTTGCCTCGTGTTTGTTCTCTGCTGCTTCACTACTAATACTACTACTACTACTACGCACACGCGCACACACACACGCGCACACACACACGCGCACACACACACGCGCACACACACACGCGCACACACACACACACACACACACAATCTTAAACACACAGTCTTACCTGCACAGTGGAGCCTATTTCAGCAGCAAACCCCCCGGTGATTGGAGCCTCATGACTGATAAGGAGACGTCCAGTCTTCACCACAGACTAGGGAGGGAAACACACACACAGATCAATACAGCCTCCTTATTATATCTGTTTGGATATTCTTTGGTTTCCCATTGTCCTGGAGTGTGTGTTTGAGCAGACAGCTATTGTACTGTACTGTAGGGTTAACATAGTTCAACCATGAAAACTACTGGTATGAAATGAGTACCGAGAGCAGTTTCCACGGCACAGAGACGACAAACTGTTGGCATGTCTGCTTTGTTTTGATAGAGATGAGCGACAGGACCTTTACAGTTATTCATTTAGCAGACGCTTTTATCCAAAGCGACTTACAGTAAGTACAGGGACATTCCCTCTGATGCAAGTAGAGTGAAGTGCCTTGCCCAAGGACACAATAGCCACAGCCGGGGTTCGATCTCACAACCTTCTGATTCATGAGGCCACCGCCTTAACCCTGCTGAGCCACCTGACCCCCCCCCCCCGGTCATGTACGGGGGACGGCCCGCTCTGGAATTAAACCTGGGCACCTGTAGGAAGACCTTCACCTACGTGATAGGCACTCCACCCACTAGGCCCGTATTCATTACAACCTTTGTGACTGTGTGAGTGTGTGTGTGTGTGTGAGTGAGTGAGTGTGAGTGTTTCAGATGCACTCTCTGCTCTGAACCCTCGGGTGACAGGCAAACAGCCATGTTCTGCTTCAGCGTCTCAGATGACTCAAGGTAAACTGATGACCTTGGCCAACGCCAAGATCCCATGGGGTGTGGCCCTCCCTGAGACGATTCCTTAATGCCCGGCTTCTGTCTCTCCCTCTTACAAACACACACACACACACAGTTTGCAGGGAGTCTTGTGGACACAACAATAAACACACATGTTCCTACTTTCTGCAGGCAGACAGTGGCACAGCTCTCAGTAAGCTGGTCCCAGGCTGAGGGAGACAGACAGATCTGGCTCTTCGCTACATCATAAAAAAACAAGAGGCAACCAGAGCCGACAGCGGCCTGAATGTTGTTCTGCTCTACAGGGAGAGACTTTGTAAAGGTCATCGTCACTCAGCCTAGATCCAGACTGAAATACAATATAAAATAAACACGCTGTCAGATTCAACCAGGCTCTCTGTCCCCCCTCCTGCTCCGACCCGACTCAGCAATCTGGCTTTACGAGCAAGGTTAGGGCTCTTTTACAGCCCCAGGGCCTGTGTGGGTCTGGAGGCGCTGGTCTGGAGGGTGCCTGCTTGGCTGGATCTGCTGCGCTGGGCAGGACTCGGGGAAGACTGTTAGGGGGAAGAAAAACAGACGACCATCCCAAACGTGTTCCATCGCCTGAAATGCTTTGCGATTCAGATTTCCGGTTCTCACTCGCTATGGGCGGAGGTGGAGGATCGTACAAGTGTAACGTATGCTATACAGCTGTCAGAGGTAGAGACACACACACACACACACACACACACACACACACACACACTGTACTCTCCATTAAGGTCCTTAGACCGTGTCACTTCCGGAGGACAGAGGGTGGTTTGAAAAGGGATCCAGGCCGTGTGGTCTGACCTCCATCTCTTGGTCCCCTCTCATTTAGCCATCAGAAGGAGACTCTCATGCTGGCTGCCTTGGACCCGGGTCAGACCGTGACGGTGCAGAACCACAGAGACAGTGGCTGGGCCTGAGCTGGACCACATGAGGATGAACAGGGAGACCGGATCCAAGAGGAAATTGCACGTTGAGGACCGCAATGCAAACACCGGGCTGGGGCAGGTCCAAGTTGAGGTGAAGCAGGACTAGGAAAGGTTGAGGAAGGCTGGGTTAAGGTAGAACTAGGTTGGGCCGAGGCAGGACTAGGCTGGGTGGAGGCAGTACTAGGCTTGGTTGAGGCAGCACTAGGCTGGGTGGAGGCAGCACTAGGCTGGGTGGAGGCAGTACTAGGCTTGGTTGAGGCAGGACTAGGCTGGGTCGAGGCAGCACTAGGCTGGGTGGAGGCAGCACTAGGCTGGGTGGAGGCAGGACTAGGCTGGGTGGAGGCAGTACTAGGCTGGGTCGAGGCAGCACTAGGCTGGGTAGAGGCAGCACTAGGCTGGGTAGAGGCAGGACTAGGCTGGGTGGAGGCAGTACTAGGCTGGGTCGAGGCAGCACTAGGCTGGGTGGAGGCAGCACTAGGCTGGGTAGAGGCAGCACTAGGCTGGGTAGAGGCAGCACTAGGGTTAGGGTCGAGGCAGCACTAGGCTGGGTGGAGGCAGGTCCTCGGTCTCAGGCAGGGCCCAGGCAAGGCTGCATGGCGACAGCAGAGGCTGAACTCAAGTGCTCATTGTGAAGCAGGGCTGTCATTAAGCTGGCCACTGGCTTAGCTGCCGACCAGAGGCTGATGTTTACTAGCATTCCCATGCACACCCAGCAGAACGAACCAGCTGCCATGCCCTGCCCCTCTCTCTGCCCTGGGCCTCATGTACCCTTCCACTTCCACCCCCTCCCTGGTCAGAAGAACATCCAGGAAGCTGTTCACACAGGACTAGGCTGACATGGCTTCAGGGGGTCAAACTGACACACACACACACACACAAAACGAGCATCTTTCAGTCTTCCTGCTCCTCCCGGTCCAGGGAATCACCCGGCAACAGGAATTGAAAGTTTAGAGCCGCGTCTCCCCTAGCAACAAGCCGCTCCTCCCACGAGCTGCACGAGCACGCACACACACACACGCGGACACGCACACACACACCCTGTCATCATGTGCAGGGGCCTAAGTCAGCGCCACCATGCGATCTGTGTGGTAGATGGGGCCGGGATACAGCGAGCATCTTTAAAGAGGGGTGAGAACGCCCTGACAAAAAGTTGGGGAAAAACACACACACATTCAAAGGGAAACAAAAACACGGACACACAGACTTACGGGGGGAGCTATACACACACACACTAGTAGGAGTGTCTTGGTACTGGGCTCGTTGCCATGCCAACACTTGGGAGAAGCCAAGACGCCAGGGGAGACCTCAGACAGAAATAACTCCAAACATCCCATAATAGCTGCAAGCCTCCCATTATAACTCTAAACAACAGTAAAGACACATTAGAGGCAGTTTAACTGTAGTCCTCCCTGCCCTGGTGCAGCACGATATTAGCTGTGCACAGTAATGCTAGCGCATCG
The DNA here is from genome assembly GCA_030340665.1 of Neosalanx taihuensis. Lineage (NCBI taxonomy): Eukaryota > Metazoa > Chordata > Actinopteri > Osmeriformes > Salangidae > Neosalanx > Neosalanx taihuensis. The sequence goes on from CM059294.1 coordinate 13,790,810, forward strand.
CTGACTGACAGGCCGGCAGGGAAAGCAATCATCTCTTCCTCTGTCAAACGAAAAACCAATCAAGGGCAGTCAGCTGACGAGGCAGATGACAAGGCTGACAGGAGGAAGTAGATTCCAGGTACTGGAATAATACAACCATAACCAGCCTCCTGGCCTCTGTTCCCTGACCAGCCCCCTGGCCTCTGATCCATAACCAGCCTCCTGGCCTCTGTTCCCTGACCAGCCTCCTGGCCTCTGATCCCTGACCAGCCTCCTGGCCTCTGCTCCCTAACCAGCCCCCCTGGCCTCTCTTTAATAGCCAGTTCCCTGCTCCAAACTTTCCACTCCGTCCTGCTATCAGCCTCACTTCCAGCTGACTTTGATGAGCTCAATCTGTCCAGAACCTGGTCCAACACTCAGCTAAATCCACCCAGATCAGCCCCCTCCCCCCAGATCCGGCCCTATCCCCGTGGAAAACTGCCCTGTAGGCCCCTCTAACCCCATTGGCCCAGGCCTCAGCCTGCTAGAGGACACTTGGGACCCTTGAGCAGCTACAATAGGAGGACCGGGCTGGAACATTCTGGAGTGAACCAGCGGAGGCCTAGTTGGATGTCCCCTTCCACTCTCCTCCTCTAGTGGAGCCAGCTAAAGGAGTGACACGGAGAGGAATTCACCTCAGAGCGGAGCCCAGCTGAGGAATGTGAGGAGCGGCTGCTGCCTTCTGGATGAATGGAAAAATCTGGCAGAGAAGGAGGGAGAGAGGAGAGAGACAGAGAGAGAGAGAGAGAGAGACATAGAGACAGAGCGAGAGACAGACATAGAGCGAGAGAGACATAGAGAGACATAGAGACAGAGCGAGAGACAGAGAGAGAGACATAGAGCGAGAGAAACATAGACATACATAGAGAGAGAAAGAGAGAGAGACATAGAGAGAGATAGAGACAGAGAGACAGAGAGGTAGAGAAGGAGGGAGAGAGGAGAGACATACATAGAGAGAGAAAGAGAGAGAGAGACATAGAGAGAGCAGAAGAATGTCCCACTGCAACACTGCCTACAGTCTCCTAGCGTGGCTTCCCTCTGGAGGTGCTGGTGTTGTCCTGCCACGGCAGACCTCCAACCACCAGCAGCCACATGACCCCAGGCCCAGGCCAGGAACCTGGAACGACCCCTCAAGAAAGAACAACCATGACTCCATTTTCCAGCGGACGAAACCACCGCGACAACACCACATCCACACATGACTGTAGGGCCAATAACCCCCCCTCCCCAACCCCACCTCCCCCAAAGCTGGAGAGCTCAGTGCTCCTTTAGTATCCTACAGAACCAGGCACAGACGCAGGACCAGACCCAAACCTCAGGATTCTTCCTGTCTAAGCAGATGGTTTCATGTAACTTTCAGGTTATCCAAGCAAGCTAGTTATCGGTGCCAACTCTGCCACGCTAAAAACAACTGGGGATTCTGTTAGGAAGAAAAATAACATGGATCAAGCGATCAGCATCTACCGCAAAAACTGAATCAAAATTCAGAAATTCATTCTAATAGGCGATTACGTCAAATTTATTGAGCTTTGCAGCTGGTTTGGAACGTTTAGCGCATTTTTATCCAAATTGTCTGTAATCAATTACCTTTCTAATAGAACAGTGATGTCTGAAGCTGACTGCGTTCGTGTTTGTTTATCTTGGTTTGAAGTCTTCCGTTCTCAGCTCAAAGCCAGAGAGGAGTTAAGGCCAGGGAGACGCGTCAGACCCGGGACATCGGCAGCAAGGGCTTCAGGGTTCTGGAGATCCACAAGCTAATTTAAAGCTGCTGTCTTAAGTCGCATGCATTCTCCCCTCTGTCTGGCTAGCACGCACACACACACACGCGCGCGCGCAACAACCCCAGTCACCTCGCTACCTACCATTCAAGTGATTAATGAAGAGAGAGATTCAGTTCCTCTGGATGCCAACTGAAGCTCTAACACAGATCCAACATGGCCTCCCGCTGACCCAGCCGCTGGCTCTTTTCCATGCTGTCCTGCTCAGGGCAGAAAGACCAACAACAGCCCCCTCCTAACACTCACACACACCCACACACCCACCCACACACCCACACACCCACACACACACACACACACACACACACACACACACCCACACACCCACACACACACACACACACACACACACACACACACACACACACACACACACACACACACACACACACACAGAAAGTCTCTGGTTGTTCCTAATGACATGGTGCCCGCGAATGGGGATATGGTTGGGATCGACCCAGCGCTGCCCCAGAGTTCAAACCGAACCGTCACGCTAAATCTAAGCCAGCAACCATTCATGTTAGAGGTCAGTTTCCATTAGACTATTAACTCTGCACCAAACAGCACTGCTGTTATTAGGTTTATGTTTTATGGAAAATAGTTTCCCACAGTGGTGCATCTGGGTCCATGTTGATCACAACACAGCCAGTCTGCTCAACTTCATTTACATAACCCCCCAAAAATGGTTACACGCAATTTATATATATTTATATTCTATAAATGTGAGTTTCCATATCGGACTGCGGTCAAGCGTGCTGGAGAGAAAATACTGTTTTCCATTCTTCAAAACAGCTTTGAAAAATAATAACCATCCTTGACTTTGAAGCCTACATCAAGAAACCAGAGCAAAAAAAAACACAAAAAAAGAAGTCAAAAAACACTTTCTTGTGTATTCCCCACAAAAAAGCGCATAATTATGGATTTGTTTTCGCCAGCCTAGCCACAAAGGGGGAATGAGGTTCTGTTGGTTAAACTGGACGCAGCGTTCCAAAAGCAGGTCTCTGCTCTGTTTGTCCTGCATATTCATTCCACTCCAGCCGTTTTCATGCAAACAGGGTTCCTCTGCTTCCTGTTCCCAGGTACTGTGGTCACCAGCTGTCTTTGACTAAGACCCCACATTAAACCCAAAGCACTTAAGAACCGGAGACCAGCGGCCTGATAAACAGCTCCTATCAGCAGCCAGTCAGCCAGATCGAGCAACGGAACGGAAAAACGGCTACACCTGCTCACCTCCTCCTCCTTCTCCTCTACCTCCACTACCTGTTCCACCACCTCCTCCTCCTCCACCTCCTCCTCCTCCTCTACCTCCCTCCACTACCTGTTCCACCACCTCCTCCTCCTCCACCTCCTCCTCCTCCTCTACCTCCCTCCACTACCTGTTACACCACCTCCTCCACCTCCTCCTCCTTCTCCTCTACCTCTCTCCACTACCTGTTCCACCACCTCCTCCTCCTCCTCCTCCTCTACCTCCCTCCACTACCTATTACACCACCTCCTCCTCCTCCACCTCCTCCTCCTTCTCCTCTACCTCCCTCCACTACCTGTTCCACCACCTCCTCCACCTCCTCCTCCTCTACCTCCCTCCACTACCTATTACACCACCTCCTCCTCCTCCACCTCCTCCTCCTTCTCCTCTACCTCCCTCCACTACCTGTTCCACCACCTCCTCCTCCTCCACCTCCTGCTCCTCTACCTTTTGTTCCACCACCTCCTCCTCCTCCACCTCCTGCTCCTCTACCTTTTGTTCCACCACCACCTCCACCACCTCCTCTTTCTCCTACTCCACCTCTTCCTCCTCCGTTTGATTCGGCTGACAGAGAGAGAGTGGTGCAGGGATGTGAGCATGGCCTGCGTGTCTGGAGAGAGCTGGGTCCAGCAGTGCAGCAGCCCTGTCCTGATGGGCCTTCTGGCGGCTCCTCTCAGTTCAGCCAAGGATCCTCCCATCCTTCCCAACCCAGTTCCATGAGAACCGGCCACAGCGGAGGGTCACAGTGACCCCAAGGTAGTGCACGTACGCTCATGAGTATGACCTCTGTAGGCCCTTTGCGACCTCTAGAAAAAAAGGTCAAAAGTGTAGGAGGACCGCCTGAACCCCGCCCCCAACGCCCCATCCCATGTACAAACTGGGGCCAACCACATTCACCATGACAGAAAACAGACGTTCTCCAATAAGCCATGCAAAACCACACGAACATGATTTACCATGAATTATGCTAACATGCGTTTAATGAGTGACAAAGGCCCTCGCTGCTGGAGACAGACTCCCCTAGTTCTCCCCTGCCACAGCCGGGTTCACTCAGCCAGTTGGGTCCTGGGTGTGTTTGTTTTGGCTCTCCCTTGAGGACAGGGGCATCCAGCCAGCTGTCTGATAAAGGGGAATCTGAGTTCAGAATTTGGCTGAGCCTCGGGTCTGGATGGAGAGGTGAACATGGAGGTCCGTGAGTCAGTGGTGCTGCTGGTCTCTGAGCAGCAAGCAGTAAGGCTCCTTGCAAAGGATCATGGGAAGGTTCATCTTCAAACAGACCCTCACAAACGGATGACATTGCAAAGCATTCAGCCGTTTGTCCCCTTGGCTGAGGCCCTCGCTGATCGGAGTCTGGAAACCATACTTCGCTGTTTGTTCCAATACAACACTGTGGCAGGCTAGACTGACTGGTTGTTCCAATACAACACTGTGGCAGACTAGACCGACTGGTTGTTCCAATACAACACTGTGACAGGCTAGACTGACTGGTTGTTCCAATACAACACTGTGGCAGGCTAGACTGACTGGTTGTTCCAATATAACACTGTGGCAGGCTAGACTGACTGGTTGTTCCAATACAACACTGTGGCAGGCTAGACTGACTGGTTGTTCCAATACAACACTGTGGCAGGCTAGACTGACTGGTTGTTCCAATACAACACTGTGGCAGGCTAGACTGACTGGTTGTTCCAATACAACACTGTGGCAGGCTAGACTGACTGGTTGTTCCAATATAACACTGTGGCAGGCTAGACTGACTGGTTGTTCCAACACAACACTGTGGCAGGCTAGACTGACTGGTTGTTCCAATACAACACTGTGGCAGGCTAGACTGACTGGTTGTTCCAATATAACACTGTGGCAGGCTAGACTGACTGGTTGTTCCAATACAACACTGTGGCAGGCTAGACTGACTGGTTGTTCCAATACAACACTGTGGCAGGCTAGACTGACTGGTTGTTCCAATACATTACTGTGGCACACACACACACATCCCTGGATTGACAACACACACACTTACCCCCCTCCCCCCCCTTCCCCCCCACGTTCGTTGTAACTCACGGTGCCCTGCGGATATAACAGGCTACTCAAAACAGGGCGAGCGTGCGTCCAAGGCTCTCCGCAGCCGCCCAGGCGCTAATCAGCCAATTAGAAAGCTGATGGCGTCGGAGCGCCGCGAGCCTGCCGGGGGATTTAAGCAGCAGGATTAGGAGCCTGAGGCCGGAGGCTGACATGCTGGCCCTCGGGGGCCGACCTCTGGCCTGGAGGAGCTTGGCCTCGCTCCATCCCAGCTGAGGTCACATGGATCGAACCACCTCAGTGACTCAGAGAGGAGAGAGAGGAGTGAGGGGGGGGGGGGGTTCTCTGACAAACAGCCGCAGTTGTTTTCAGTTCCAGACATAAAAGACACATCTGGACGCGGGATGGATGCAGCGTTGCTGCGGACGGATTTTTAATGGCGAAAAAACAAACGCCTGGAACATGCAGTCATACGTGGCAGCCTGGACGAAATGAACTTGCGGTTCAGCCTGGGATTAATTCCTGCCCTTCTGGGCCAGCAGGTTGATTAGAGGCGGCCTCTTAATGGACGCCACACCGTACCCCGAGAGAGGAAGAGGGGAAGGAGAGGAGGAAGCAGAGGAAGGGGAGGGGAGGAGATAGGAAGCAGGGAAGAGAGGAGAGGAGGGGGTGGGGGGATAGAGCCGAGGGAGGGGAGGGGAGAGGAGATAGGAAGCAGGGAAGAGAGAAGAGGAGGATGGGGGTGTAGCAGAGGGAGGAGAAGTGTTGTTGACAAGACCAACATGGCATCTTCCCCTGGGAGCAGCAGAGAGAGACCTTTATAAACACGCTCCATGGAGCCATGTTAATGGGCCGACACTTCAGGAAAAAACACCACGTTTATTATTCTTATCATTATTATCTGCGCTGAGATGAGTCACCGTGCGATGCAGGCGCAACAAACATCCACCCCCCCCCGACCGACCAATGTCTGTGGGGATCATTTCCAGGGGCCGGGGGAACCAGACAATGAGACTCAGTAATACTTCATTAATGCAGGTTGGACGGACCATAAAATAACTACTCTGACACAGTAATCGTATCCCTGCTCGCCTGTTATGACACACACACACACTAACACACAAGCAGGCAAACGCACACATCAAGGCGCGCGCAAAGACTTCACATATCCAGCCACAGGCAGAGACGAATACACACAAGAGACGCACCAGCGCACACACACAGTGTAATGCCATTTTATGACTGCTGGTTATGTGATAGTCTGGCATGGCTGGAGCACTGAGCAGATCCACTGGCTCTGTGTTATACCACAGGGACCGTCAAACTACCTTATTAAACTACAGTGGAGACATAGAACCACTGCCAGGAAACCCGTGTGTGTGTCTGTGTGTGTGTGTCTGTGTGTGTGTGTGTGCTGTTGTGGCAGAGGGAGCAAAAGAGGACAGCAAATCTAGATGCATCTCCCATCTCTTCGACCTTTAGCGTCATATGATGTGTGTGTGTGTGTGTGTGTGTGTGTGTGTGCGTGCGTGTCTCACCTTGCAGATGGTCTCACTGTCCCAGGGCAGGATGGTCTGTAGATCGATGAGCTCACAGGACACGCCCAGTTTCTCCTTGGCCATGGTGACCACCTCTCTCATCACGTGAACCTGAGAGGAGAGAAAGACATAGAGGAAAAGAGAGAGAGAGAGAGAGAGAGAGAGAGAGAGAGAGAGAGAGAGAGAGAGAGAGAGAGAGAGGAGAGGAGAGAGAGAGAGAGAGAGAGAGAGAGAGAGAGAAGAGAGGAGAGGAGAGGAGAGAGAGAGAGAGAGAGAGGAGAGGAGAGGAGAGAGAGAGAGAGAGAGAGAGAGAGAGAGAGAGAGAGAGAAGAGAGGAGAGGAGAGGAGAGGAGAGAGACAGTCAGAGAGGGATCGTGAGAGATCGAAGGCAACAGAGGTAAAAAATTATATATATATATAGAAATCCCCCTCAAGTCTTCTCCTCTCCCCTTCCCTCAGTTCCCCCCCAGGCCCCCCAGCAGTGCAGGGGAGAACCAGCCAGGCTTAGAGGCAGCTCTTTGTAAGAGGGGAGCTGAAGACTGTGAACCCTGCGGAGAGGAGGGGAGCAGGTGTGAAGCTGTCATGTCCCTCCCCTGCTGGGAGGCACACACACACACACACACATGCTCGCTCACACACACACACACGCTCACACACACTCACACACACATGCTCGCTCACACACAAACGCTCGCTCACACACACTCACACACACGCTCACACACACACATGCACGCTCACACACACACATACACACACACGCTCGCTCACACACACACGCTCGCTCACACACACACTCGCTCACACACACACACGCTCACACACACACTCAAACACACAGGCACAGACACAGGAAATTGTGAGTACAAGCTGATCCCTGATTCCGCTGTAACCCACACACACACACACCAAATCTTACCTGTGTTCCCCAGGCAACCAGCGTGACATCACTTCCTTCCTCTATGACCTCTGCCTGCGATAGGGGGATGCAGGTCGGGGTCCCAGAACAAGCTGTGTGGATGTTGGCCTTGCATCAAGCAGCGTTTCGAGATCACCGCAGGGTTCAGCCAGGCCGTCGATGCTCTCTCCCCGTCGTCATCTTCAGAGACTCTGATTGCTATCAGGTGCGTCCTCGTTTCCGCGAACAGCGGAGCATGTGTGCTTCCAGCGCTTTCCCAGAGGGTCCTGGTCCTGCTCACGGACACGCTGCTGCTGTGTACCCCCCCCCCCACCCCCAGTCCCCCAGCCCTGAGGCTTGCTGCCACCCCCCCCTCCCCTCTGGTGGGTACGGAGCGTCTGCTGGGAAACACCTGGTCCCACAGCTGGGGGTGGGGGAGGGGCAGCTCCATCCCGCCTGCCTGTACGTTCCAACACTCTGCTGAAAGGCCTCTGCGGGTCTCGGCGAAGCTCAACGCCATCCCAGCGTTCGGCCTCGCGTAAATCACCCCTGGACACGTTGTGATTAGGGGCCTGGAGGGAGGAGGGAGGGGGACGTGGTCTGAGCAGGCGGGGCTAACCAGCTAGGGAAATCTCTGGTTGTAAACATGGCCGCTTACATTTGACAGAGAAAGAAGAGTCTGAGATGTACAATAGGAGGGATAAGGAGGCATCCTGGTGTGTGTGTGTGTGTGTGCGTGTGTGTGTGTGTGTGTGTGTGTGTGAGAAAGAGTGTGGGGAGGGGGTCAAAGAGGACGTTCATGCTTTTTAATTAGGTAAGCAGAGATAGTAATCAATGGAGGAATGTCTGGCACGTTAGCACATAACACGAAGATGTCATTAACCACACACACGCACACCTACAATCAAAGCTTCTGCTTCTGTACAGGACACGCTAACAGGGAAACCCTCATGCAAACACACACACACACACGTAGGATTCTGTTCATACATGGGCACCAATCAAATGCCATGCGTAGTGTGGAATCATGAAGTAGCTTGTGTTCTCTGCACGGAGGGTTAACTGACGAAAGCCCCCCCCCACCCCTCAGACATGATGACCTTCAAGACGTCTGATGAGCTGGAGAGACAACACATTCGGTTTAACGCCACAATCGACTCCCATTTCTAATCAGGTGTGTGGTGAATTGGGCGAGGATATCGATACTGAAGTGTGAGTTTGGAACGGAATGACAATGATCCTTACTGACGTGCTGCCCTGACTTCAGAGACAGACTCTCTCATTTACGATCACACACTCACAAACACGTTGAATGTTGATCAATGAGTATATGAGTATTATTGAGTATTATGTGAGACATTGAGAATTATGTGAGACATCTCTTGAAATGTTTTTCTCGCTGCGGGGGTTTCTCTCTGCCTTCCAGCTGCCTAACCCCTCGTTATCAATCCTTACATGGAGAGACAAGCATCTGATATCTGAAGATATCTGAAGGTAGAGCGTGCGACAGAGGATGACAGTGTGAGGGACAGAGAGAGAGAGGGAGCAAGAGATAATGAGAAAGAGAATGAAAGAGAGAATGAGGAAGAGAGAGAGAGAGAGAGAGAGAGAGAGAGAGAGAGATGAGAGAGAGAGAGAGAGAGAGAGATGGACTGCCTGTTAGTTTTTAAGATCTACTGATTGGCTGAAACACACAGGGCCTCTCTGGGATGTAATCCAGCAGAGAACAGCGGTCAGCCTTTAACCAGATCCAGCTGTAACCCACCTCCAGTCCAGAGCAACACATCAGCTCATTGGCTGGATCCCTGTGGCCCATTCCCCTTGGGGGGACATTCCCCCCAAGGCAAGTAGGGTTGAAGTGCCTTGCCCAAGGAGAGCCCAACGCCTTAACCTACTGAGCCACCCCATATAATTGATTTGTTTATTTTCAGAAGGATAGATGTGGCATAAAGTGTGCGTCAAGGAGCAGTGTCTGTCTGTGACTGTTGTTCACAGGGAGACAAACTCAGAACACAGAGAAGCAGCAGAGATTAGAAAAAGACAGAACCTTATGAAGTCTGAATGCAGTCCATGTGTTGGAGAACATAGAGTCTGACAGAATACCAAAACAGCAGGAAAACAGCCATAACCCAAATCCCCCTTCGTGTTTCTCATTTTAATGGAACGCTCACATTAGCGAAGGGCCTTTGGCGCGTCAATAGGATATCATATCAGACTTCCTGAGGATGACGTTATTAGAAATTATAATCAGCTAATCTTAGGGTTTGTGAAAAAAACATCCTGCTAATGAATCTAATTGAAATCTTCTCGTCTTTTTAACTTCCTAACTGATGTTTGTCTCGGGGGCGTTGAATTAAACAGAGCTGCTTGAGTCCTCGTGGCAGTGGGCGGTATCTATTTAACTGAATGAGTTCACTAGACTCTGGGTGTGACGCACTTGGCGTTGTGGCAGAGGCACCGTTTCAGTGGTGACTCACCAGGCACATCGTCACGCACACGCGTACATCGATGACGCTGATGCTGTCAGTCACGTCCCCGATCGCACGCTCGATCGCACGCCGCGACACACTGGACCCCTCGTCATGGACTCCTGTGCCCAGGTTGACAGGGGTCAAGGGTCATTAGTCCCGGTAAGCTCAACCTCTCTACACCTCTCCATTCCTTTTCTTCAGTCCCTTTCATGTGCGAATGTCTGTGTGTGTGTGTGTGTGTACGTGTGTGTTCCTCTGGTAGGGCATCATAAATATTCATGTTTTCGTCACACAGTTGTTTGCATTCATGAAAACAGATGAATGGCCTTCATCAATCAGAATCAGTAGCCTTCTACCTCTAACCTTTCTCTCTTTCTCTGTTCCTTTATTTTTCCCTCTCCCTGTCTCTCCCTCTCTCTCTCTCTCTCTCTCTCTCTCCTCTCTCTCTCTCTCTCCTCCTCTCTCTCTCTCTCTCTCTCTCTCCTCTCTCTCCTCTCCCTCTCTCTCTCTCTCTCTCTCTCTCTCTCCCTCTGTTTTTCTCTCTTTCTCTCCCTCTGTTTCTCTCTCTCTCAACTTCATAGGTAGCCTAAATACTGGATTTTTTTGAAAATGCAAGGCTGGTGAAAGGAATGATGGACAGATGGAGGTATGGGTAGAAGTGAGGAGAGGAGAGGCCGCATGCTGAAGATTCCAGAAGGTGTCGAACAGCATGTGTGAGATGACGAGAAACAGCAGCATGGAAGGTTCAGTCCAAAGCCTCAAACGGAGACATGAAATGCAAAGAGGAATGAAGAGATGGAGAGATGGTTGGGGGGAAGGGGGGGGGTGGTCTTCACCCGATGACAGGGGCGTTAGGATGGGATAGGCACATCAGAGCCGGGCCAGTCCAGATGCAGTCAAACCCCCCCCACCCCCGGCTGAGATCAGAGCAGGGTCAGGCCCACACTGTTATTACTCTCTAGATCACATCCCACTGACAGGCAACCAGGCTCGCTTGGGTGGATGGCCGTAATTACAACCAGACAATGAATGGGAAACAATGAATCTGAAAGCCTCGAAGCAATCAGAAATATGGTGGTGGTGGGGGGGGGGGGTGGGGGGGGGAGACAATGCCTCCTACAGCAACACTACTGATCTTATCTCCTCTGATGTCATCGTAGAATGTCTTTCCCCACTGACATCACCCCGGGAGAAAATACTGCACCTGCCTGGCACATGCCAGCCTGCAGGACTCAGATCTGCTCCAGGGTAGGCTCACTTCATCCAGCCTGCAGGACTCAGATCTGCTCCAGGGTAGGCTCACTTCATCCAGCCTGCAGGACTCAGATCTGCTCCAGGGTAGGCTCACTTCATCCAGCCTGCAGGACTCAGATCTGCTCCAGGGTAGGCTCACTTCATCCAGCCTGCAGGACTCAGATCTGCTCCAGGGTAGGCTCACTTCATCCAGCCTGCAGGACTCAGATCTGCTCCAGGGTAGGCTCACTTCATCCAGCCTGCAGGACTCAGATCTGCTCCAGGGTAGGCTCACTTCATCCAGCCTGCAGGACTCAGATCTGCTGCAGGGTAGGCTCACTTCATCCACATCTGCTGCTGATGACTCACCAGGCCTCTGGATACAGATCGTACCCAGGAATGTCTCAGGGCAGAAGATGATCTGTTAATACTGGAAGAGGAAGAGCTTCCTGACCTCTCTCTTGTTTTGAAACCAGGCTCCTCCTGGACTGGCAGGAGGGCTGCCCAGGAGTCTTATTCTAACAGCCCAGGAGGTGGGATTCCGTCTCTGTATCCCGGGGGATCATTGCCGACCCGAACAAATTCTCCTCTCCGCTCCTTACTTCATCCTCTACTACCTCTATTCCAACATTGCCCCCCCCCCCTCCCCATCTATTTTTCCCCCCCGTTTACTCCGTCCTCTCCCCCTCTTCACCTCCCCTCTCCTCCTTTTCCCTCCTCTCAGAAACTGCGCTCCTTAGGATCCTTCAACACCCATATTGACACACAGCACTGCAGAGATGAGGAACGTGAAAGCGAGACAACGAATTATTCAGATCACTGGCATTGTGACAAGCAAACAGCCACGTACTCCATTTTCACTGGGCTGGAAACAGAAATGGACCTCTTTGAAAGCTGTGGTTTTCTGTCCCCGTACAGCCAATCCAACCAATACTGCTGTCCCAGATTAGATTAGATCCATATTGACATGGCGCTGGTCCTGATTGGACAGAATCCTCTGCTGTACCGTTCTAGTGATCTTCGCCCTGGCAGGATCTGATCCAGGGATGATTTAAGCAGCCTGTTTGCCAGCCTGTTGGCCTGCTTCCTCTAGCAAGTTCTTTATCTGCAAGAAGTTCCACTGAAGACGTTTCCATGGTTAAATTTTCTAGTGTGGGAAACATTGTCAGAAACAGGAATAACGTCTCTTCTCCTGTTTTGGATCAAAGTCTCCAACACAGATGGAAACCGAAGTTAATTTATCTTATCCGGGCCATATCCCAGGATTTCGTTTAATTCTAGAAGGTCACCTTCATCTTACTGCTGAACCTGTTGAACCCTGTAATTCTGACTCCCATCCGATTCGAGGTCGTGTTCCTGGGCTGTCTGGTTAACATGGAGCTGGAGTGTTGGGGGATCGCATGTGTTCTTGTTCGCACAGTCAGCTTGATGCTGGTGCTTTTGGCTGGATCCTTACAAACATCACACTCCTCCCCAAACAAGCTCTTCCTCGCAGATGGAAAGCATTTGTTTGGTGTCAGTTTTCACTCAGCGCTGGATTAGGGCGAGGGAAGGAAAACTCTTAAGATAGGCTCGATGACGAAACGCTTCCTGGAGGCTCAAATGTAGCAGAAACGCATACAGTACACCTCCCCGAGCATGGACACACCTCCCCGAGCATGGACACAGGCCACACGCGTGTCTGCATGTGAGAAACACACATGCTCTCGCACACACACACACACACGCACCACCCCTGCCAAGAGACGGCATTCCCTTGTTTGCCGCGGGGATTTAAGTGTTTTTAAGCCTCACATGCGACGCTCGCTCAGTCAACGGCCCTTCAGCAAATGACTGTTGCCACTGCCATTAGCGGGACGTGCGTCACATGACTGACCCTCTGTCTCTTAACAGAAAGTCATCGGTACGTAAACACTTCAGGCCAGGAAGAAAAGACCTTCGCTCTCCGTAGCAACGTGACATTGCTCCTCTCCCTCCCCTTAGCAACAGGGGCACAAGACCTTCAGGCCAGGAAGGCAAACAGGCATGATTCAACTGGAGAGAGAGCGAGCGAGAGAGAGAGAGAGAGAGAGAGAGAGAGAGAGGCAGAGAGAGAGTGTGAGAGAGAGGCAGAGCGAGAGAGTGAGAGAGAGAGAGAGAGAGGGTGAGTGAGAGAGAGCGAGGGAGAAATAGGGGGAGAGAGAGAGACAGAGAGGGAGAGAGAGGGAGAGAGAGAGAGACAGAGAGAGAGAGAGAGAGAGAGAGAGAGAGAGAGAGGGAGAGAGAGAGAGAGAGAGAGAGAGAGAGCGAGAGAGAGAGCGAGAGAGAGAGAAGGGGCAGAGCAAGAGTTGAACAGCTGGTTGGAGATTCTTGTTTGGTTTACAGCTGTCATTTCCAATTTCCAGTGAGCTCAAACTCCATACTGAAAAGTGTAGAAATGAGTGTGTAATATCAAATATTTCATATTTAAACGTTCAGTCTTAGACAGCTACCAGCCTGAAAAGAGACAGATTTATTTTTATTGTGGTCTCCAGGCTCTACGTTGTAGAACATACAAAGGTGATCTCCACAGATTCTCAGGAATATGACACGGTTCTTTTTCATAAAAAAAAAAAAAATGCTATCCTACAATGTTTGGATAATCTTTTCACTCTGTTAAATCTGAACGGTCTACCGCAAGATAAGGCCTCCAAGGTTTACGTCAATAAGAAGACCAGCATCACGTTCTTCCTCTATTACAAAGAAGTCGTAAAAATTGTGACCTGTTTCTCATTTCTGGTTTCGATTCCCTGCCTGGAGACTGAAGGGGGAGGATGAGAAAGTCTGAGGAAACATCCAGATGTCTCTCACAGCAAATGTACCAGTCATCTAATTGGTTAGTGACTGTATGGAGTCCCATGCGATTGGGTTACTGTGGTGTCATTTGAGGTCACATCTGGCCTGTGAGTCTAGAGAGGGGGGGGGGGGGGGACGACCGGCATTTGTCGCTATCTGCGTCTGCCTCGAGCCAATCAGCTGTGGCCAGCCTGAGGAGCGGTGGCGGAGCGGAGCCCTCGAGTCGCCGCTGACACCCGAGGACGTGCCGCTCGCGTCGCCTAGACGACAAAGCGGTGAGAGGCGTGGCTGGCGCCGCGTTCCAGGACGGACGAGTTCACGCATGGATCCAGCTGGATCGAAATCCTCCATCCTTCATTTCCCGGTATTCCCCTTATGGTGCTGTTTAAAAAGAATCCATTGCATTATCACAGCGGGGTCCATTCCATCAATAGGTTCAAAGCTACCACGCTGTGGAGAAGACCTCTACAATATGGCTGCAACCAACCAAAAGCGCCAATGCTTTTTTTAACAAAAAATCAAGCCATTGCAGAGGATGCTTCAGCGGTGAACTGCCCTCCCCCATGGGGTGGCAGCTCCATGCAAATATAGCTCCTAATAACACAGCAAGGCAGCGTGGGTAGTGCCGTACCCCCACAGAGCCAACCAGAGGTCATCTCTACCCCCCCAAGGGAGGGGCCACCGCACCGCTGCGACCGCCGGTACCGCCTCTTGACAAAACCAAAATGACAGACGCCATTTCATCTTTAAATGCTGCCTGTGGTTTTTGCGGCTGGAGGTTTGGAGGATCTTGGTGGAGGCTCCGGCAGGTTCCGCTAAGAAGGGTCTGATTAGTGGCATGGCCCTAATGATCCACGCGGGTCAGCGGTGGTGTTTGAATGAAGCAGCGTTTCTTTGGGCATGTCTGTTTATCTGGTACCCTTTAGAGGACGAAGCCACAGCTTCCTGTCTCTGGGAAGCCACCAGTGATGGATTATGGGAGGTTTAGTTTTAAGTTCTCAGTGTGACTGTGCACTCTGCAGATGTTTTTTTTTTTGTAGTCCTGGATTCCAGGTTTTCCAGATTCAGCAGGGTACTGGATTGATGTCCACCATCCTCTCTGAGTAGCTGATGAACTTCAAGAAGCAAAGGACGTTCTTCCCATTAGGATCATCAGATGCCTGCTGATGTGGAACGATGCCTCCAGCACCCCAGCCAAAACCAAACTGCTCTCTGCCTCCACTGTACTTTCCCACTCAATACAGCAGTCAATACCATCTGCCCTTGAACTACCCAGTGCATGTCTTTCGTCTATATTAAAAGGGTATTATTAAAAATTATTATTAAAATGATGACATTTTAAAAGATGTGCTCCAGACAGTCAGCCATAACGCAGTGTACCACGGCAAAATCCATCACTTTATTTTTCATAGAAAGCAAAAGTTCATTATTTTCGTACAATATATTTCATGTCACATAAGTTCATGTTCGACAAATTTGAAATAAAGGCAACGACAGTTGAAGAGTAGAAGGAAAACGAAAGGATGGGAGAGAAGGATACGAGAGATTTAGAGGGAGATTGAAAAGAAGAGAGAGGCTGACAGACACACATTAAACAACAAAACTCAGACTGTAACAGTTCATCATGAGGAAGTTTGGGTAAATGTTCTAATGTCTAACATACTAGTTCAAAATTTAAACAATAATTAAACCATTAAAAGTTAGGAAATCCATTTAACAGACGTTTGCTAGCTGGTAAGAAGCCTTTCTGAATGACATTTTCATACCAAACCTTCAACCTTCCTACAAAAGACAGATCCAGCCAAACCACCCCCCCCTCCTGGTACAAGACAGTAACCCCCCCCCCCCCCCCACCTCCATTCAGCTCAATAACCAGGGATGGGGGGGGTGAGGGGGATGGAAGCAGTAACAATCTGAGGTTGTGACTAAAGAACTGGAAACACAGCCTCCAATACATATTGCCTCCTGGATTTTCTTCATGGTCGCCCATTAGCAAGGTGGTGAACAGAGAGGACTAACAATCTGGGTTCAGGTCCTTCAGCTGTGTCTGGAAGAGAGACAGAGAGAAATATTTAGAGACAGAGAGAGAGAGAGAGACAGAGAGACAGAGAGAGAGAGATAAGGAGAGAGAGAGAAAGAGACTGACAGGAAGACAGAAAGAGACAGAGAGAGAAAAAGAGAGAGCGAAAGAAAGAAAGACAGAGAGAAAGAATTAAGAAGAAAAAAATGGAGAGTAAAGGCAGGTGTGAATGTGTGAGGACCAGGAGACGAGGTGGTGGAGGGCCTCTCCTCTCACCTGGTGGGGCCTCAGTAGTTGATCATCCTCTTGACAGCGTCGAAGCACTTCCACTTGTCTGGGATGTAGAAGGGCTCGAAGATGTGTGGGAAGGGCGTGTCGTAACCACACACCCTGGCGATGGGGGCCTCCAGGTTCAGGAAACACTCCTCCTGTTGACACACACACACACACGTTTGTCAGTGTAAGCAAGACATGCCACTCACTGTGATACGACAGCACAGAATCAGCAGATGGCTGTTAGCTACTGACACCGTCAGCCAAAAAAGACTGAACCCCATAATGCATGCACGTACACACACACACGTTCACACACACACACACACGTTCACACACACACACACACACACGTTCACACACGTTCACACACACACACACACACACACACACACACACACACACACACACACACACACACACACACACACACACACACACACACACACACACACACACACACACACACACACACAAACACACACACACACACACACACACTTTCTCCAGGAGGATCAAGCAGAATGACAGTGTACAACACCAGATAATAAAAAGGTTAGCTGAACCAGGATTTGGAAGACTGTGTGCAATGGCTGCCTTCCAGCCAAATCCAAGGTGATGAGGGAAGCTGAAAGTGTTTCCACAGGTTTACCACTTCTGGGATGTTGGCCCAGGGCTAGTATGGGGATGCCCGTTTCCTGTTATAAGGACATTTTTACAAAAGGAAAGGAAGATGAAAAAAGAAACATTTCCTTTTGAGGGTTCCACAGAATCTGGCAGGTTCACAGGCCATGAAATAACAAAACGTTTCAAGCTGCTGTCTGATGGAACAGGTGTTTTTTTTTAGACAAAGTTGTTCAGAGTCTATTGGCCTGGCAAGGCAGAGGCGGCCCCACCCACAGACACAAACACAGCCCACTCCCAGAAGGACAAGAATGTGTCCAGCCTGGCCCGCAGGCTTGCACACTGATATCATACAGACACTGTTGTGTCAAAGGGAGATCTCTGACAGCCCTTAGCTTGGCTCTAAACACTTAGCATAGTGCTGGATTTCTTACATGCTGGAGTTTTAAGCCTTATTCACACAGACAGGAGCGTTGGAGAGTGGGAGTTCTGGATGAATCCATAGACAGGCCGGGACACAGACCCTACTGAGGCAGACAGCACCACAGGGCCCGGTCTGGGAGTCCGAACCTAGACTGTAATCTCCTCTAAATACCCTGCTGTCTTCCTGGAAGACCGGCAAAGTACAGTCTCTCATCTGGACGGTCACCACAGCTGGACGGACGCACAGACAACGGCCACGCAGTTGCCAGTCCGCTGTAATGGCTGTTTATCTTAGAGGAAGAGCCTCATTATACGCAATATACTTAAATGGCAGACGGAAAAACACACCGACGCGGGGCGGCGATCCATGCGTGACCGTCCTGCAACAATCAGACGATAAAACAGGGAGGACGAGGTAAAAATACGCCCAGATTAGCGGTTGTGTGTTTAGACTCGCGCGTCGTCATCGACCGAGCCGCAGACTGTGGGAGGTCGCTAGCCGTCTTTGCGCGCGTCGGCGTCGTGAAAAGCCTATCGCCACGGAGACCGGGAGGTAGTCTGGGTAGTCCTAGCGAAAGCGAGGATGGGGTCATTTGAGGACAAAACCAGACAGATCGGCTGTCCCTGATGGTCTGAATTCACCTCTAACAATGAATTTCCATACGCAGATAGACATAGACACAGTCTATAGCCCTAGAGAGGAAGGGGGAAGCTGTTGAACTCTACAGATTGTAGAGACAGGCTTAACTGGGTCTTGACCCTATACACAGTGTGTGTGTGTGTGTGTGATTTGGTTTCCTACTGATGCCGGCAGCCAATGAGGAAGTCTTAAGACATATCTGTGGCCTGGAGTTTGGGCGGGAGGCGGAGCCCCTGAGAATAAAGCTGCCAGGTCCATCCCAGCCATCTGGAGCGCTCTTTCCACACGCACACTTACTTCCAGGGACTGGATTTTGAGAACATTTAATCCAGAATGTGGATCCTGTGCCACATTCGGGCCAGCCCACACAAACTCAATTTAGACAATGGGAAAACAAACTACGATAGGAGGAGGGGGAGAGAAGATAGAGGGATGAGAAGGAAGAGGAAGTATGAAATGGATGGAAAAGTGGCTCTGACGGCAGCCCCAAAGTTCTGGTTCTGATTGGAAAGGCTTTTTTTTGGCAGAAGAACACAAGTCATAGGGCCTCTGCCCACACCAGCAGGGCTGGAATGGAAGCGGTTCTGTTTGAAGTCTGTTCAAGGATCGGGACGGTGATGGATTCCTGTTGAGGTTGTGAAGCTGGACTCCGTCTGACCCTGTCTGATTTGTGTTGCTGTACCAATAAGCTCTCTCTCTTTCTGCGTCTGTTTTCCTCACCCTCTTTTTCTAATCCTCTCTGTCTTCCGTACATCTCTTCCATTCCCCTCTCAGTTCTCCTCAGTGGTCACCGCAAAATCCCAAGTTTTTGGATAGTTTTTGCCCCCCTTCTCCTTTCCTGCCAGGCTGTAGCGCTCCAACATTCATACCTCAGACTTGGACAGCTGGAAGCTTCCGGTGAGACAGTCCAACTTCAGCCCGCAGCTCCTGAGTGGTCCACCCCGGGTCTGGCCCCTGGTCTGACTCATCTTCTCCAGGCTTTGTTAAGGAGCGGGGGTGGGGGGGTGGGGGGGGGGTGTCTCCTGAACACGCTGGCTGTGAGGAACACAGCTGTCTGTGCTGTTGTTATTACTGCTGCTCTTAGCAGCGAGAGCGAGCCCCTGATTGCTCGCCACCTTGCTGTTAAAAGCTCCTATTTTTAGCCTAGATTTTCCTGCTGCAGTTCATTATCGCAAGCTGCCCTATGACTCATCCGCATCCCAGCCTAGGCCCCGCCCCCAGGTCAGGGAGTGAATGACCTTGGCAGAGGGTAGCCGATCTCCTGTCCACATACCTAGCAGGCCCAGCGCAGTGTGGTATGATGAGGCCCTGTCCGGAGCCTTCATAGAGGCCCCTTTCCAATACAATAGAGGCTAATCTGCCCCAGCCTCTGAAGATTAGGCTGAGGGATCCTTTCACCATCTCAGCCCTGTCCTCCCCCTGTCCTAAACCCGCTGTCATCACGTCATCGTGTCCACGCAGGCTTTTGTAACCATAGACGGTCTCTCGCGCCCCCCTCCATAGGGTCGCTGTGCATCGGCGCGTCTCCTTCTAGAACGTTCCGGCTGACAGACGGCGGAGGTCATACGTGAGGAGAGGAGAGGCGAGGCGTCTGCACAGTCAGGACATCTTCTGGCACCTGACGTTATTACCTTGGTGATACCCCCACAGACGGGTATCGCTTTCATAGGCAGGGGGGAGAAATATTAATCCCCCCTCAGCCTCCCACCCCCAACACACACACACACACACACACTCGATATTTCCCTGTTGCCTGGTGTTTGTTCTCTGCTGCTTGGCTACTACTACCACACACACACACACACACACACACACAGACACACACACACACACACACACACACACACACACACACACACACACACACACACACACACACACACACACACACACACACACACACACACACACACACACACACACACACACACACACACACACACACACACACTCAATATTTCCCTGTTGCCTCGTGTTTGTTCTCTGCTGCTTCACTACTAATACTACTACTACTACGCACACGCACACGCGCACACACACACGCGCACACACACACGCGCACACACACACACACACACACAATCTTAAACACACAGTCTTACCTGCACAGTGGAGCCTATTTCAGCAGCAAACCCCCCGGTGATTGGAGCCTCATGACTGATAAGGAGACGTCCAGTCTTCACCACAGACTAGGGAGGGAAACACACACACAGATCAATACAGCCTCCTTATTATATCTGTTTGGATATTCTTTGGTTTCCCATTGTCCTGGAGTGTGTGTTTGAGCAGACAGCTATTGTACTGTACTGTAGGGTTAACATAGTTCAACCATGAAAACTACTGGTATGAAATGAGTACCGAGAGCAGAGTTTCCACGGCACAGAGACCACAAACTGTTGGCATGTCTGCTTTGTTTTGATAGAGATGAGCGACAGGACATTTACAGTTATTCATTTAGCAGACGCTTTTATCCAAAGCGACTTACAGTAAGTACAGGGACATTCCCTCTGATGCAAGTAGAGTGAAGTGCCTTGTCCAAGGACACAATAGCCACAGCCGGGGTTCGATCTCACAACCTTCTGATTCATGAGGCCACCGCCTTAACCCTGCTGAGCCACCTGACCCCCCCCCCCCCCCCCCCCCCCCCCCGGTCATGTACGGGGGACGGCCCGCTCTGGAATTAAACCTGGGCACCTGTAGGAAGACCTTCACCTACGTGATAGGCACTCCACCCACTAGGCCCGTATTCATTACAACCTTTGTGACTGTGTGAGTGTGTGTGTGTGAGTGAGTGAGTGTGAGTGTTTCAGATGCACTCTCTGCTCTGAACCCTCGGGTGACAGGCAAACAGCCATGTTCTGCTTCAGCGTCTCAGATGACTCAAGGTAAACTGATGACCTTGGCCAACGCCAAGATCCCATGGGGTGTGGCCCTCCCTGAGACGATTCCTTAATGCCCGGCTTCTGTCTCTCCCTCTTACAAACACACACACACACACACACACAGTTTGCAGGGAGTCTTGTGGACACAACAATAAACACACATGTTCCTACTTTCTGCAGGCAGACAGTGGCACAGCTCTCAGTAAGCTGGTCCCAGGCTGAGGGAGACAGACAGATCTGGCTCTTCGCTACATCATAAAAAAACAAGAGGCAACCAGAGCCGACAGCGGCCTGAATGTTGTTCTGCTCTACAGGGAGAGACTTTGTAAAGGTCATCGTCACTCAGCCTAGATCCAGACTGAAATACAATATAAAATAAACACGCTGTCAGATTCAACCAGGCTCTCTGTCCCCCCTCCTGCTCCGACCCGACTCAGCAATCTGGCTTTACGAGCAAGGTTAGGGCTCTTTTACAGCCCCAGGGCCTGTGTGGGTCTGGAGGCGCTGGTCTGGAGGGTGCCTGCTTGGCTGGATCTGCTGCGCTGGGCAGGACTCGGGAAGACTGTTAGGGGGAAGAAAAACAGACGACCATCCCAAACGTGTTCCATCGCCTGAAATGCTTCGACGTTTCAGATTTCCGGTTCTCACTCGCTATGGGCGGAGGTGGAGGATCGTACAAGTGTAACGTATGCTATACAGCTGTCAGAGGTAGAGACACACACACACACACACACACACACACACACACACACTGTACTCTCCATTAAGGTCCTTAGACCGTGTCACTTCCGGAGGACAGAGGGTGGTTTGAAAAGGGATCCAGGCCGTGTGGTCTGACCTCCATCTCTTGGTCCCCTCTCATTTAGCCATCAGAAGGAGACTCTCATGCTGGCTGCCTTGGACCCGGGTCGGACCGTGACGGTGCAGAACCACAGAGACAGTGGCTGGGCCTGAGCTGGACCACATGAGGATGAACAGGGAGACCGGATCCAAGAGGAAATTGCACGTTGAGGACCGCAATGCAAACACCGGGCTGGGGCAGGTCCAAGTTGAGGTGAAGCAGGACTAGGAAAGGTTGAGGAAGGCTGGGTTAAGGTAGAACTAGGTTGGGCCGAGGCAGGACTAGGCTGGGTGGAGGCAGTACTAGGCTTGGTTGAGGCAGGACTAGGCTGGGTAGAGGCAGGACTAGGCTTGGTTGAGGCAGGACTAGGCTGGGTGGAGGCAGGACTAGGCTGGGTCAAGGCAGCACTAGGCTGGGTAGAGGCAGGACTAGGCTGGGTAGAGGCAGGACTAGGCTTGGTTGAGGCAGGACTAGGCTGGGTAGAGGCAGGACTAGGCTGGGTGGAGGCAGCACTAGGCTGGGTAGAGGCAGCACTAGGCTGGGTAGAGGCAGGACTAGGCTTGGTTGAGGCAGGACTAGGCTGGGTGGAGGCAGTACTAGGCTGGGTAGAGGCAGGACTAGGCTGGGTAGAGGCAGCACTAGGGTTAGGGTCGAGGCAGTACTAGGCTGGGTAGAGGCAGGACTAGGCTGGGTAGAGGCAGCACTAGGGTTAGGGTCGAGGCAGCACTAGGCTGGGTGGAGGCAGCACTAGGCTGGGTAGAGGCAGGACTAGGCTGGGTGGAGGCAGCACTAGGGTTAGGGTCGAGGCAGCACTAGGCTGGGTGGAGGCAGGTCCTCGGTCTCAGGCAGGGCCCAGGCGAGGCTGCATGGCGACAGCAGAGGCTGAACTCAAGTGCTCATTGTGAAGCAGGGCTGTCATTAAGCTGGCCACTGGCTTAGCTGCCGACCAGAGGCTGATGTTTACTAGCATTCCCATGCACACCCAGCAGAACGAACCAGCTGCCATGCCCTGCCCCTCTCTCTGCCCTGGGCCTCATGTACCCTTCCACTTCCACCCCCTCCCTGGTCAGAAGAACATCCAGGAAGCTGTTCACACAGGACTAGGCTGACATGGCTTCAGGGGGTCAAACTGACACACACACACACACACAAAACGAGCATCTTTCAGTCTTCCCGCTCCTCCCGGTCCAGGGAATCACCCGGCAACAGGAATTGAAAGTTTAGAGCCGCGTCTCCCCTAGCAACAAGCCGCTCCTCCCACGAGCTGCACGAGCACGCACACACACACACGCGGACACGCACACACACACCCTGTCATCATGTGCAGGGGCCTAAGTCAGCGCCACCATGCGATCTGTGTGGTAGATGGGGCCGGGATACAGCGAGCATCTTTAAAGAGGGGTGAGAACGCCCTGACAAAAAGTTGGGGAAACACACACACATTCAAAGGGAAACAAAAACACGGACACACAGACTTACGGGGGGAGCTATACACACACACACTAGTAGGAGTGTCTTGGTACTGGGCTCGTTGCCATGCCAACACTTGGGAGAAGCCAAGACGCCAGGGGAGACCTCAGACAGAAATAACTCCAAACATCCCATAATAGCTGCAAGCCTCCCATAATAACTCTAAACAACAGTAAAGACACATTAGAGGCAGTTTAACTGTAGTCCTCCCTGCCCTGGTGCAGCACGATATTAGCTGTGCACAGTAATGCTAGCGCATCGCTGACTGACAGGCCGGCAGGGAAAGCAATCATCTCTTCCTCTGTCAAACGAAAAACCAATCAAGGGCAGTCAGCTGACGAGGCAGATGACAAGGCTGACAGGAGGAAGTAGATTCCAGGTACTGGAATAATACAACCATAACCAGCCTCCTGGCCTCTGTTCCCTGACCAGCCCCCTGGCCTCTGATCCATAACCAGCCTCCTGGCCTCTGTTCCCTGACCAGCCTCCTGGCCTCTGATCCCTGACCAGCCTCCTGGCCTCTGCTCCCTAACCAGCCCCCCTGGCCTCTGATCCATAACCAGCCTCCTGGCCTCTGTTCCCTGACCAGCCTCCTGGCCTCTGATCCCTGACCAGCCTCCTGGCCTCTGCTCCCTAACCAGCCCCCCTGGCCTCTCTTTAATAGCCAGTTCCCTGCTCCAAACTTTCCACTCCGTCCTGCTATCAGCCTCACTTCCAGCTGACTTTGATGAGCTCAATCTGTCCAGAACCTGGTCCAACACTCAGCTAAATCCACCCAGATCAGCCCCCTCCCCCCAGATCCGGCCCTATCCCCGTGGAAAACTGCCCTGTAGGCCCCTCTAACCCCATTGGCCCAGGCCTCAGCCTGCTAGAGGACACTTGGGACCCTTGAGCAGCTACAATAGGAGGACCGGGCTGGAACATTCTGGAGTGAACCAGCGGAGGCCTAGTTGGATGTCCCCTTCCACTCTCCTCCTCTAGTGGAGCCAGCTAAAGGAGTGACACGGAGAGGAATTCACCTCAGAGCGGAGCCCAGCTGAGGAATGTGAGGAGCGGCTGCTGCCTTCTGGATGAATGGAAAAATCTGGCAGAGAAGGAGGGAGAGAGGAGAGAGACAGAGAGACAGAGAGAGAGAGACATAGAGACAGAGCGAGAGACAGACATAGAGCGAGAGAGACATAGATAGACATAGAGACAGAGCGAGAGACAGAGAGAGAGACATAGAGCGAGAGAAACATAGACATACATAGAGAGAGAAAGAGAGAGAGAGACATAGAGAGAGCAGAAGAATGTCCCACTGCAACACTGCCTACAGTCTCCTAGCGTGGCTTCCCTCTGGAGGTGCTGGTGTTGTCCTTACGGCAGACCTCCAACCACCAGCAGCCACATGACCCCAGGCCCAGGCCAGGAACCTGGAACGACCCCTCAAGAAAGAACAACCATGACTCCATTTTCCAGCGGACGAAACCACCGCGACAACACCACATCCACACATGACTGTAGGGCCAATAACCCCCCCTCCCCAACCCCACCTCCCCCAAAGCTGGAGAGCTCAGTGCTCCTTTAGTATCCTACAGAACCAGGCACAGACGCAGGACCAGACCCAAACCTCAGGATTCTTCCTGTCTAAGCAGATGGTTTCATGTAACTTTCAGGTTATCCAAGCAAGCTAGTTATCGGTGCCAACTCTGCCACGCTAAAAACAACTGGGGATTCTGTTAGGAAGAAAAATAACATGGATCAAGCGATCAGCATCTACCGCAAAAACTGAATCAAAATTCAGAAATTCATTCTAATAGGCGATTACGTCAAATTTATTGAGCTTTGCAGCTGGTTTGGAACGTTTAGCGCATTTTTATCCAAATCGTCTGTAATCAATTACCTTTCTAATAGAACAGTGATGTCTGAAGCTGACTGCGTTCGTGTTTGTTTATCTTGGTTTGAAGTCTTCCGTTCTCAGCTCAAAGCCAGAGAGGAGTTAAGGCCAGGGAGACGCGTCAGACCCGGGACATCGGCAGCAAGGGCTTCAGGGTTCTGGAGATCCACAAGCTAATTTAAAGCTGCTGTCTTAAGTCGCATGCATTCTCCCCTCTGTCTGGCTAGCACGCACACACACACACGTGCGCGCAACAACCCCAGTCACCTCGCTACCTACCATTCAAGTGATTAATGAAGAGAGAGATTCAGTTCCTCTGGATGCCAACTGAAGCTCTAACACAGATCCAACATGGCCTCCCGCTGACCCAGCCGCTGGCTCTTTTCCATGCTGTCCTGCTCAGGGCAGAGAGACCAACAACAGCCCCCTCCTAACACTCACACACACACACACCCACACCCACACACCCACACCACACACACACACACACACACACACACACACACACACACACACACACACACACACACACACACACACACACACACACACACACACACACACACACACACACACACACACACACACACACACACACACACACACACACACACACAGAAAGTCTCTGGTTGTTCCTAATGACATGGTGCCCGCGAATGGGGATATGGTTGGGATCGACCCAGCGCTGCCCCAGAGTTCAAACCGAACCGTCACGCTAAATCTAAGCCAGCAACCATTCATGTTAGAGGTCAGTTTCCATTAGACTATTAACTCTGCACCAAACAGCACTGCTGTTATTAGGTTTATGTTTTATGGAAAATAGTTTCCCACAGTGGTGCATCTGGGTCCATGTTGATCACAACACAGCCAGTCTGCTCAACTTCATTTACATAACCCCCCAAAAATGGTTACACGCAATTTATATATATTTATATTCTATAAATGTGAGTTTCCATATCGGACTGCGGTCAAGCGTGCTGGAGAGAAAATACTGTTTTCCATTCTTCAAAACAGCTTTGAAAAATAATAACCATCCTTGACTTTGAAGCCTACATCAAGAAACCAGAGCAAAAAAAAACACAAAAAAAGAAGTCAAAACACTTTCTTGTGTATTCCCCACAAAAAAGTGCATAATTATGGATTTGTTTTAGCCAGCCTAGCCACAAAGGGGGAATGAGGTTCTGTTGGTTAAACTGGACGCAGCGTTCCAAAAGCAGGTCTCTGCTCTGTTTGTCCTGCATATTCATTCCACTCCAGCCATTTTCATGCAAACAGGGTTCCTCTGCTTCCTGTTCCCAGGTACTGTGGTCACCAGCTGTCTTTGACTAAGACCCCACATTAAACCCAAAGCACTTAAGAACCGGAGACCAGCGGCCTGATAAACAGCTCCTATCAGCAGCCAGTCAGCCAGATCGAGCAACAGTGCTGAACGGAAAAACGGCTACACCTGCTCACCTCCTCCTCCTTCTCCTCTACCTCCACTACCTGTTCCACCACCTCCTCCTCCTCCACCTCCTCCTCCTCCTCTACCTCCCTCCACTACCTGTTACACCACCTCCTCCACCTCCTCCTCCTTCTCCTCTACCTCTCTCCACTACCTGTTCCACCACCTCCTCCTCCTCCTCCTCTACCTCCCTCCACTACCTATTACACCACCTCCTCCTCCTCCACCTCCTCCTCCTTCTCCTCTACCTCCCTCCACTACCTGTTCCACCACCTCCTCCTCCTCCAACTCCTCCTCCTCTACCTCCCTCCACTACCTGTTCCACCACCTCCTCCTCCTCCACCTCCTCCTCCTCTACCTCCCTCCACTACCTATTACACCACCTCCTCCTCCTCCACCTCCTCCTCCTTCTCCTCTACCTCCCTCCACTACCTGTTCCACCACCTCCTCCACCTCCTCCTCCTCTACCTCCCTCCACTACCTATTACACCACCTCCTCCTCCTCCACCTCCTCCTCCTTCTCCTCTACCTCCCTCCACTACCTGTTCCACCACCTCCTCCTCCTCCACCTCCTGCTCCTCTACCTTTTGTTCCACCACCACCTCCACCACCTCCTCTTTCTCCTACTCCACCTCTTCCTCCTCCGTTTGATTCGGCTGACAGAGAGAGAGTGGTGCAGGGATGTGAGCATGGCCTGCGTGTCTGGAGAGAGCTGGGTCCAGCAGTGCAGCAGCCCTGTCCTGATGGGCCTTCTGGCGGCTCCTCTCAGTTCAGCCAAGGATCCTCCCATCCTTCCCAACCCAGTTCCATGAGAACCGGCCACAGCGGAGGGTCACAGTGACCCCAAGGTAGTGCACGTACGCTCATGAGTATGACCTCTGTAGGCCCTTTGCGACCTCTAGAAAAAAAGGTCAAAAGTGTAGGAGGACCGCCTGAACCCCGCCCCCAACGCCCCATCCCATGTACAAACTGGGGCCAACCACATTCACCATGACAGAAAACAGACGTTCTCCAATAAGCCATGCAAAACCACACGAACATGATTTACCATGAATTATGCTAACATGCGTTTAATGAGTGACAAAGGCCCTCGCTGCTGGAGACAGACTCCCCTAGTTCTCCCCTGCCACAGCCGGGTTCACTCAGCCAGTTGGGTCCTGGGTGTGTTTGTTTTGGCTCTCCCTTGAGGACAGGGGCATCCAGCCAGCTGTCTGATAAAGGGGAATCTGAGTTCAGAATTTGGCTGAGCCTCGGGTCTGGATGGAGAGGTGAACATGGAGGTCCGTGAGTCAGTGGTGCTGCTGGTCTCTGAGCAGCAAGCAGTAAGGCTCCTTGCAAAGGATCATGGGAAGGTTCATCTTCAAACAGACCCTCACAAACGGATGACATTGCAAAGCATTCAGCCGTTTGTCCCCTTGGCTGAGGCCCTCGCTGATCGGAGTCTGGAAACCATACTTTGCTGTTTGTTCCAATACAACACTGTGGCAGGCTAGACTGACTGGTTGTTCCAATACAACACTGTGGCAGGCTAGACCGACTGGTTGTTCCAATACAACACTGTGACAGGCTAGACTGACTGGTTGTTCCAATACAACACTGTGGCAGGCTAGACTGACTGGTTGTTCCAATATAACACTGTGGCAGGCTAGACTGACTGGTTGTTCCAATACAACACTGTGGCAGGCTAGACTGACTGGTTGTTCCAATACAACACTGTGGCAGGCTAGACTGACTGGTTGTTCCAATACAACACTGTGGCAGGCTAGACTGACTGGTTGTTCCAATACAACACTGTGGCAGGCTAGACTGACTGGTTGTTCCAATATAACACTGTGGCAGGCTAGACTGACTGGTTGTTCCAACACAACACTGTGGCAGGCTAGACCGACTGGTTGTTCCAATACAACACTGTGACAGGCTAGACTGACTGGTTGTTCCAATACAACACTGTGACAGGCTAGACTGACTGGTTGTTCCAATACAACACTGTGGCAGGCTAGACTGACTGGTTGTTCCAATACAACACTGTGGCAGGCTAGACTGACTGGTTGTTCCAATACAACACTGTGGCAGGCTAGACTGACTGGTTGTTCCAATACAACACTGTGGCAGGCTAGACTGACTGGTTGTTCCAATATAACACTGTGGCAGGCTAGACTGACTGGTTGTTCCAACACAACACTGTGGCAGGCTAGACTGACTGGTTGTTCCAATACAACACTGTGGCAGGCTAGACTGACTGGTTGTTCCAATATAACACTGTGGCAGGCTAGACTGACTGGTTGTTCCAATACAACACTGTGGCAGGCTAGACTGACTGGTTGTTCCAATACAACACTGTGGCAGGCTAGACTGACTGGTTGTTCCAATACATTACTGTGGCACACACACACACATCCCTGGATTGACAACACACACACTTACCCCCCTCCCCCCCCCTTCCCCCCCACGTTCGTTGTAACTCACGGTGCCCTGTGGATATAACAGGCCACTCAAAACAGGGCGAGCGTGCGTCCAAGGCTCTCCGCAGCCGCCCAGGCGCTAATCAGCCAATTAGAAAGCTGATGGCGTCGGAGCGCCGCGAGCCTGCCGGGGGATTTAAGCAGCAGGATTAGGAGCCTGAGGCCGGAGGCTGACATGCTGGCCCTCGGGGGCCGACCTCTGGCCTGGAGGAGCTTGGCCT